>CAHIKZ030000904.1:715000-1052500 GCA_903632075.3 Acanthosepion pharaonis | reverse complement strand
TTTCCTTTCTTTTCTTTTCTCCTCCCCACCCCCCGTATCATTTCTGGTGAGTTATCTGATTAAATAGGTCAATGTCTGATCCTTATCCCACCTCCTCTTCAATATTAAGTATTGTAATAAAAATAAAAAATAAATTTTAAAACTCTCCCTTACCTCTCTAATTCAACCATGTCTCTCACACCTTCCCTCACCACCCACTATGTCACCTTATATAAACTTAATACAGCTCTTCAAAAGTGTAAATTTTAAATTCATTTTTTCACCCTTGAAAGTGAAGTCTAAAGATCCAGAGATAAAATAAAGACTCTGGTGAAATAAATTATAACAATGGAACCTTAAAGTGGTCTGTTTTTTTTTTAAATTTAAAAAAAGTATATATATATAAAAGAGAAAGACAGATAAACAGTGAGAGAGAGAGAGAGAGAGAGAGAGAGAGAGAATTAAAATAAGTAAGAGTTTTAATACTTTGCTGATTGATGTTACCTTCAGCATCCTGACTCGAGAGTTTTGTAGACAGAACTCTCCATCCACTCATCAGGAGGTATCAGCAATTGACTGCTTATACTTCTTGATATATATATATATATATATATATATATATATAGAGAGAGAGAGAGAGAGAGAGAGAGAGAGGACAGCTTGATTCATTACTTGAGTTTCATTTTCTCATGATCTTCAAGAAACTAGAACATATTTAGTCTGTCTAGGTAATCTGAGTGTTGAGCACTTTACTCAGTAGGCCAATTCCTTTGTTTTTGTGCTACATTGAAGACATTTGGGTTTAAGATCAAAAGATTAATATGAGGCAAGAGTTCAGAATATCAGCTTTTATTTCCTGATATTTATATTCAGATGTGTCAAACAGCTTAGAAAATACCAACTTTTGTATCAGATTGCACTATTTTTAGGTGAGCAAAAGCAAAGGAACAGATAGTCTTAAAGTAAATAACATTTAATATTATTATGGGAACTTACCTATAACGATAATGGACTCATCCTGGCACTATAAATACTGCACCTCTCAAGAGGTATAATGAATGAAGGTGTAACCAGCACCAGTTCATGACTGTTGAACTCTCTGCTTTGGCAGAGAGGAACCCGGACGAAGCTTTGCTGAAGGGCAGGGTTTCGTCCCGGGAGGTAGACAGGCCCTGAACTCGTCCAGGCAGGTTCAAAGGATATATTTTTGGCCGAGCCTACGGACTCGGGAAATCCACGTTAAACTCAGCCTTGTACCACATGCAACCCTCGTGGCGGGTGGCTAAATACCAAATGAATGGTATAACGAGCACCAGTTCAATATTAGTTCTGCATTGACAGAAACCAGACGGACAGTCATTTCACTAACAACCCAACTTCTTGTACTATATTTCTCTTGTAATATATCTTTGTCATTCTACTCTTGTGTTCATGTTGTTCTTCCTTGGTTCTAACCTCTGACCATAACTGTGGTGCGAGGATATTGGACCATGACAGTAACCATTGCTTGCAATAACTGCATCAAGCCTCTAACCTATTAAAACCATCAAACTGTTGCATTTTTCATTTATGATGCTTTTCTAGATTTTTAATACAGACTATTTTAGTTCATGCTAGTTTTGAGCAGGTTCAAATTCCATTTCAGGAGATGAAAAACATTCTCTATTAAGTTAAGGTCGGTGATTGACTGGGCTAGTCTAAAACTATTCACATTTTTTTCCCTGATGAATTTCTTTGTCGTGTTGACAGAATGTTTTGGGTCATTCTGTTGTTGCATGATAAACTTACACTTGATTCTTAGACATTCTAAGTTTCATGGGAATGATGATAAAATGCGTCCAACAGCTCGGAGGCCCCTGATCAGGAGGTTTTGAGGAGTGTACAACCATTCTTCGTGGGTGATGTTCCCAGGTCCATGGTGTAACCAGACCAGTTCATGCACCTGTTAGGGTCCCAGCTATGGGCAAATAGTTAACCCCAAAACTGGGGCAGGGTTTCATCCGAAAGTGTAAAAAGGGTTTTAATACCAGAAATACTTTTAAAAAATTATTACTAGTAATAAATTTTTGAAGAAAAAAACTAATCTCGGCCTCGTGCAATATATTTTCCTCGTGGGTGAAATATTACCAACAATGTTGGTTTAAAAGCAAATCATTACTAGTAATACATTTTTTGAAAAAAAAAATATTACCAGCGATATAGATTTTTGAAGGAAAAAATATTTTCATCCGGGATTTTTCACAAAATGAAACAGTACCAGCAATAAAAATTTTTAATGCAGACAAAATTTTATTGGAGGTAATCTCGGCCTCGTGAGGTTGATATGTGGGTGAAACAAAATACAAACCAAAGCAAACCAGGACATTCATGATTGTTGTGTTGGCTTTGCTTTAGCAGAGAGTCTAATGGCTATGATTGATTTTTCTTCTTTTTTCAACTTCAAAATGGCTTGCTTTACTCCCATTGGTAGATCTCATGTCTTCATATTTGTTTATCATTTTTAACAAGAAATACAACCTTTACAGGTGAAACACAAGGCTAAAACTAAGAGTAGCCATTCATTTCTGTCATCATCTGCTGTTGTTTTCCTTGGCCGACCTATTCTATGTCTGTTGTTCTAGTACTTTCTTCCTCTTTTCAGGACATTCGAAATTGTTGTGTTGGCTTTGCTTAATGTTTGTCTAATGGCTATGATTGAACTTTCTTCTTTTCTCAGCTTTAAAATGACAGGCAAACACAACCTAATAAAGAAACTGTTGCTTTTTCATTTACATCTTTTTTAGTCAATCATTTTTAGCATCAAATTTTGGCAATAAATTCACTTCAGATGCAAAACATTCTCTATTAAGTTTACTGAGTGTTTGAAAATATGAGAAAAATATACTATTTTTTTTCCTGATGAATTTCTTTTGTCGTGTTGAAGAACTGAGAAGACAGAAGATAACAACTGATATTGAATTTTAATTTTTGAAGATCAAAGTTGACAGGGGAGCAAGAAGCCAGAAGAGGATTCCACAAGCGAGAGGTGTGATAGAATAAACTGTTATCATAGAACTTATGGTTGCATATAACCATTTCAGCTGTAAAATGATGGAAAACTGAGGTAAAAGCTAAAGTGTAAAAAGAGGATAAGAAATAAAGCCGAAATGCTAGGTAAGGACCAATAACAAAAATCATTATTTTGAAAAAAAAATATTTTAACAATGTTTTTAAAAAAGGAATAACTAGACATTATTTTTGAAAAAAAAATATTCATGAATGAATGGGGGAATAAATGTTAAGAAATAGATTTTTTTAATGGAGAGAAAATTTTTGTAGCACAAAATAGTTTTGAACCAAAACAAAACAAGCAAACATAAGGACATTCTAAATTGTTGATTGGCAATATAATTTTGTCCTATGATTCATGTCAATGGAAAATAGCCAGAGATGTTTGGTAGATCTCACTCTTCATATTTGTTTATCATTTTTAACAGCCATGCAACCTTTTTAAGGCAAACACAAGGCTTTTAGGTGATTCATTTCTGTCATCATCTGTTTTGTTTTCCTTGCGTTAAAATTAACATGTCTGTTCTAGTATTTCTTCCCAAATCAGGACATTCTAAATTGGTCATTTTTAATCAGATTCAATTTGATGTTATCAAATTGAACAGATTTCTTCTTTTTCAACTAAATAGTTCTTTTCTCTCATTGGTAGATCTCATGTCTTCATATTTGATTATCATTTTTAACAAGAAATGAAACTATCAGGTGAAACACAAGGATAAAAAAGTAGGTTCATTTCTGTCATCATCTGAGTTGTTTTCCTTGGCCGACCTATTCTATGTCTGTTAATTTCAAAAAGGACATTCTAAAAGTCTTTGCCATTTTGTCTAATGACTATGATTGATTTTTCTTCTTTTCAACTAAAATTTGATAAGAAAATCTCATGTCTTCATATTTGTTTATCATTTTTAAAATTCATCCAAAAATTACAGGTAAACCAAGGCTAAAACTAAGAAGAAAACCATTTCTGAAATCATCTGTGTTGTTTTCCTTGGCCGACCTATTCAAATGTCTTTTGTTCTAGTATTTCTTCCTCTTTTCAGGACATTCAAATTGTCTTTCACCAATTTTGTCTAAAGGCTATGATTGATTTTTCTTCTTTTTCAACTTCAAAATGGCTTGCTTTCATAAAATCATCTTCATATTTGTTTATCATTTTAACAAAAAGACAAACTTTACAGGTGAAACATAAGGCTAAAACTAAGAGTAGCCATTCATTTCTGTCATCATCTGCTGTTGTTTTCCTTGGCCGACCTATTCTATGTCTGTGTTTGTTTTCTTCCTTTTTTCAGGACATTTGAAATTGTCTTTGCAATGTTTGTCTAATGGCTAAATTGATTTTTCTTCTTTTTTTCAACTTCAAAATGGCTTGCTTTTTCTCTCATTGGTAGATCTCATGTGACTCATATTTGTTTACTATTTTAAAAAGAAATACAAACTTTACAGGTGAAACAAAGCAGAAAGCAAAAGAGTAGCCATTCATTTCTCTTCATCTGCTGTTGTTTTCCTTGGTTTTTTTTTACCTATTCTATGTCTGTTGTTCTAGATTTGTCCTCTTTTCAGGACATTCTAAATTTTTTTTAATGTTTGTCTAATGGCTATGATTGATTTTTCTTCTTTTTTCAACTTCAAAATGATTTAAAGATCATTGGTAGATCTTGTCTTCATTTTGTTTAATTTTAACAAGAAATACAAATTTAGGTGAAACAATATTTTCTTAGCCATTCATTTCTGTCATCATCTGCTTTGTTTTCTGACAATTCTATGTCTGTTGTTCTAGTATGGACATTCTAAATTGTCTTTGCTTAATGTTTGTCTAATGGCTATGATTGATTTTTCTTCTTTTTTCAACTTTAAAATGGCTTGCTTTTCTCTCATTGGTAGATCTCATGTCTTCATATTTGTTTATCATTTTTAACAAGAAATACAAACTTTACAGGTGAAACACAAGGCTAAAACTAAGAGTAGCCATTCATTTCTGTCATCATCTGCTGTTGTTTTCCTTGGCCGACCTATTCTATGTCTGTTGTTCTAGTACTTTCTTCCTCTTTTCAGGACATTCTAAATTGTCTTTGCTTAATGTTTGTCTAATGGCTATGATTGATTTTTCTTCTTTTTTCAACTTCAAAATGGCTTGCTTTACTCCCATTGGTAGATCTCATGTCTCCCATTTTATCATTTTTAATAATTGAAATTTTCTTTTGTACGGCAGTTCTCATAAAACTGAGTAGCCATTTTTCTGTCATCATCTGCTGTTGTTTTTCCTTGACTGACCTATTCTATGTCTAACTTCTAGTGCTAGCCTCTTTTCAAACATTCAAATTGTCTTTGCAATGTTTGTCTAATGGCTATGGAAAAAATTTCTTTTCAACTTCAAAATGGCTTTTTCTCAATTGTCTTCATATTTGTTTATCATTTTTAACAAGAAATACAAACTTTACAATTGGGACACAAGGCTAAAAAAAGATTTGTTTCTTAACATTCTTTTTTTCATTTGTTTCTCCTGTTGTTCTAGTACTTTCCCTTTTTCAAGACATTCGACTGTCTTTGTTAATGTTTGTCTATTTTGATTATTTTCTTTTTTCTCAGATTTAAAATTTAGGCAAACACAAGTAATAAAGAAAAACATTCGCAGTGTGAATCATTTTGCATCAAATAAGGCAATAACGCCCCTAAGATGCAAAGGGGTTACTGAGTGTTAGAAAATATGAGAAAAATATACTATTAAAGAGAGAGAACAATAAAAAAAGTAAGAACTGAGAAGACAGAAGATAACAACTGATAAGGTCATTTTTTAGATCAAATATTAATTTGACGTTATCAAATTGATCAGATTTACCATTAAGGCATAAGTAAATAGTTCTTTTAAGCATAGATTTCAACTTGACCAAATTATGCCATCAGGAATTCATTGATAAAAAAGTTTGTCCTGGTACAGTTTAAAAAAGATCTAGAAGAGTTATTCATGACAATTTCCAAAGATTTGATAAGAAAAACTAGTAATTTTAAAATTCATCCAGTTGGAACCTTTCAACTTGTGAAGAAGACCAGTGTAAATCCTTTCAAATGCCTTTGAAATGTCCAAAAAAAACTTGAGTTTCACCATTTTCATCTAAAACATATAAACTCTTTCATCAATTTTGTTAAAAAATCAATTTTGACTGCAGCAAAAGGATATTGCATCTCCATTTATGAGATGCATTTAATTCTGCTGTTTTTGTTTGTTTATTGCATTTTTATTTGAAATAGGGGGCCCAATCTATCAAAGGTCCATTTTCCACCAGGCAAGATGACTTCCGAGCCAGTAACTACTTCAAAAAGCAGAAAGAAAAATTAGGTAAAAATTTTTGTTTTTATTTTTATAATGATCCATTGCAGATTTGTAACAACTGTGAATTTTTTTTTTATGTGGTGACTGTGCAAGCCTAATACAGATGATTTCAAGATACAGCAACCTTTCTGTTGAAATTCAATAACTGATTGTAAATTTATTACAATATTTTCTTACAATGTCAAAGCCGTTAGTCTGACAACAGAGGTGAATTTTTTCTTTTCATAATATCAAATTTTCTATCATCTGGATGTATTAGGTATATATTCTATCTCTATCTATAAAAGGATTATTTTGTGTGTCTGTGTGTGTGTGTGTGTGTGTGTGTGTGTGTGTGTGTGTGTGTGTGTGTGGAATTTTTGTCAATTTTCAACGGTATTTGCACCAAAATTTTTTGTTATTAGCAGAAAGATTAAGACTGTTTTGCATTTCCCAACTCCCATTAGTAGAAATAATTTTTTTTTCATGCTTCTACGGCAGTTTTTATGTAGTTTTCTTTCCATTTTCACTGGCCAGAGTGAGAGCCTATTTTGCTACAAATAGGCAGGAAGATTCTTTGGCCAGCGTGAGATGCAACAGCTGACTGACACGAATGTTAATTAGCATTAAAAAAATCGATAGCTGCATTCGTCACAAATGGGAAAAATTTGAATCTGCATGACACTTTATTCCAATTGGCTCATTCGCTTGTTGATTCTGATTCCGCAGAATTGGGTTGGGTGTGAAAAAGTATTTGTTGTTAACATTCTTTTTTCATTTGTTTTTTCCAGTTGATCGTTTTGTGTTCATTTTGTTTAGTTCTTTTTTTCGTAACAAATTTAATGTTTCGTATAGAGCTTAGAAAAAATTTACAGTGTGAGATAGGCAAGAAGTAAGGCATGTATCAACATCAGCACGGCAAAGGGCACTCCTTTAAAGGCAATGAAGGGCAAAAATATTTTAAGTCAAGTTGATAGTAATTGCTGTATGAGTCGTACAATTTTTTGTCATCAAGCACGGACAACGCCGGGCCATGCTGCTAGTCCTTTTAAAATGTTTTGCCTTTTAAAGTTTTTTCTACTGGACCACATTATAGGGAATGGAATTATTTTTGTTTGTCTGGTACAGTTTATTTTGTGCTTATATGCTTTTAAAAGATGTGAACCAAGATTTCTCCCCTGTTGGATACTTAGAACATTATAGTTGTAAACATTTACAAGAATTATAAATCTCTGGTAAAAAAAATCATTTTTTCATTAGCCATATTAGCTTCAATCAATTTTGTTATCAAATTAATTTTTCACTGCAGCATTGGGATGAGCATCTCCATTTTGGTGATTTAATCTGCCTCAGTTACTTCCCTTTATGTAAAAAAATTTAAAATGTTATGCATCATATAAAATTAAGAACTTCAAAAATAAAGAAAAAGTATGTAATTTGAAATTTTTGAATGTTTGCATTACAGTATTTTTGTATTATTTACTAATGTTTGTCTTCAGTATCTGTCTATATTTCTGAGATGAGATATTATGTATACTATTTACATTATTTGGACTATTGTCCTCATCTTAGTCACCAAATTTTATTACACCGTTTCGGCCATTGTACGCTCCAGCCTTCTTCAGGTGGTTGGAATGTCGAACTGAACCCTTTATTTCACTCACTGGGGTAGACTGTTCTAGTTCCACATGCCGTGTTTAATGTATGTGTTAAAATTTTGGAATAATGCAATAATAAAAATTTTAATTTCATCTCTCTGATAGATGTTGTGATCTGTAAACTAAAAGTTTTTAAAGACAATATTATTTGCTTGTCAATAACATGGCTGAAGAGATTATTATTATTATTAAGAAGAAGAAGTTTATAAAAAAAATGTCTGCAAAGAACACATTTGGTTTGGTTAATCACTTTTTTATGGCAGCTATAAAGGATGAGGCCAAAATGCAAATTTTAAATTGGGATTGAGAATTCAAAATGAAATAAGTACAAAAATTTAAATATTTGGCAGGTGATTTAACAGAGGACGTAAAGGGCAACATTAAAATTCGAAGGTGCATTATTGGGATAAACAAAGATGTATTCCAAAAGCTAAGCAGAATCTTAAGAAGCACATGACATCCATATGAAAATCTCTATCTAACAAGGGTACTTAAGAACATGACACCTTGACTCTTAAAATGAGAACAGCTATTGCTTTTTGAATAATCACCATATGTATAATTAAGTTATATTTTAAATTAAGTCCTTAAACTAATTTTTGTCAATATATTTTTACTAAAAACCAAAAGTCTTGGAATTTGACTTATTTATCGAAGGTACATTTGGATAGCCAAAGATGCCTTTCTAAAACTAAGCAGAATATTAAGAAATAGAAAATTTTGTTAGAAACAAAGACAAGAGTACTGAACTGTTATGCGATATGTCCTCCTATATTGGCAGTGAATGCTGGACAGTCTTCTCAACAATGAAGAAACTTGAAGCAACAGAAATGTGGTTCTACAGAAGGATGCTGAGAATACAATGGAGCAAACATGTGAGCAACAAAAAAGTTTTAAAGAAAATGGAAACAAAAAGGAAACTTATATTAACATCAGGAGAAAACATTTGAAATTTTTAGGGCACATAATGAGGAAAGAAGGCTCGGAAAATCTGATACTCACAGGAGAGATTAAAGGCAAAAGTGAGAGTGGAAAACAACACATAACATACACTTGAGGAAGAGGGTGGTGGAACAGGGTTTAGGAGAAATAACAAAAAGACAAAATTTATTAAGGGCTACAAAGGAGAGGAAATTGTGGAGTGCCATGATCGCCTACATCATGAAGGGACATGGCACATAAAGAGGTTTTTAGGGACATTCATTTTGTAATGAAGAAGACATGAATGTTTGCTTTTGCTTCTTTTTATGTCACGAAACAGTAAAAGAAATTATGTCTTCTTGTCACTGCTACATTACAGACAGCCTCACAGGCCAGATTTTAAATGACAAGTTCATAAGTGTTTTATCTTAAATTAATTCATGACAGTATATTTATTTTCTTTGGAAGAGAAAAAAAGACAAACAAAATAAAAAAAATAATTTAACTTTCGTCGTAAACAATCAAGAATTTCAACTTTTACCATTTTGGATCAACAAAAACCAGAGGCATCCCATTTTCCGTGGTGATACCTAAATTTGTATAAAATTTATAGAATTTAATTAGATAATCATTTTATTATTTTCAGCCTCAATCATAATTTTTTTTTTTTTGGAATCAATTCGCCGAAGAAGAATTTTATTTCTAAAATTTGTTTTTTATTTTTTTCGTCATTGTTGTTTGTTGTTGTTATTGTTGTTGTTTTGTTGTTGTTGTTTTTTTATTTCTTTTGATTCTTCCTTCGCCCTAAAAATATTTACAAAATTTATTGTGAACAGTGAAAAAGTTGTTTTTTTTTTTATTTAGCCGTGGAACAACTGACCTAAATTTTTTTATTTCTCGGAATTTGACCGACAAAATTGAATTTGAATATATATATTGAATTGAATTTGAAATATTGCCCATAACTTTTAAAAATATTTTTCAGAATGATTTTAGACAAGTTTTTTTTAAACAAATAATTTCATATTCAATATGTACAAGTAAATGAAAACTAAAAAAGAAGAGAATTGTTGGTATTTTAGTAAACACGTACCTAAATACTTTGATATTGTAATAGGCACCACTACGCTAGTAAATTTCATAATGTCTTTGATTTTGCTTCCTGCAAGGCCACATTTATTCTAATCTTACCTTTAAGATGGCTTTCATATTTTTTTTTTCTCTGTGAATTTCTTTTGAATATTTTTTTTTTTTGCTAATTCGTTCTTTCCTTACATTTGCATTGTGTAGTTTTACTCATCTTTTATCGCTAATCTTTGATCATAAAAAAGAAATGCCCATAATTCTCTTCGGGGATTTATTGGTTGAAGAGAGTTCCAAAAACGATTTGGCCCCCTTGAAGGCATTTACAGAGAAATATGTTGTTGATGGTTCTTAGACAACAGGACACAGAACTTCAGAAAGAATATTTTGAATAATGAAGCTGTGAATTTATATGAACAAGAGATTTTGTATCATTCTCATCTGATGGAAGACTGCCAATTCATTCCAAAGTACTGGATAAGCTACAGTGAGCAATTGGCTTGTTTGAATGACAATTCTTAAATCGATCTTTAAATTCCTTTTAAAATCCCAAAGAAAAATGAAATAATGAATTGTTGGAATCTCTCTTTCTTTAATAAGTTCTATGGCTATACCTAAAAAAACACCGTAAAATCGACTTGGAATTTCCGTCTGGAATCTTCAGAAAAAAAGTGCCAATACTTTCTTCTATTTTACCAATTCTTCTTCCTTTTTTTTTTTTCTCTTCTCTCTCCCTCTCCTCTCCCTCTCCCTCCTCTCTCCCTTTTCTCTCTCCCTCTCCCTCTCCTCTCTCCCTCTCCCTCCCTCCCTCTCTCTCCTCACCAATTTTTCTCTTCCTCTCAGTTTTTTTTCATTCATTGTCTCTAGTTACTTTGCAAATTCAGTCTTAAAATGATTTGAAATAAATAAAAAGTAAAATTCATTTGGGAACGAATAATAATGAATGACAATTTCAGAAAATTATCGAATCTCCACAAAAAATAAAATAATAATAATAATGGGGGGGGCAAGAAATATAAAATCCTAAACTAAAAAGAAATTGGTTTTGATTTGACACAACAGACGGCCTCATGGCCGGTGCAACAGTCTTGCTTGCGGCAGACTTTAGATAAACCTTTCCCTTGATCCTTTTGATACATCGTTTTATTGGCTTTGTTTTTGACGGGTACTAATGTTAAATATTGCCATGATTTTGTTTAAAGACAGGAACACCAATTTCTTGATCATTGCTTTGCTGGTGTTCAGTATTTCCAAAGATAAACGATTTTACTTTTCATATAAATAATAAGAATTTATGTTCTTTGATTAATAATCAGAAAAATCATTTTCAAATGATTTAATTTTTCACTGTCGACATTAATTCGAAGGTTTTCTATTTTGCGTATCGTTTCATGTCATGTCCGTCTTCACATTATCTATGTATCTGTATTTTGATATATACAGATTGAAATGAGTGTCCTGTCGTAGAAAATGGTCAAAAAGTCCTTGTTAATCATCATCATAATCATGTTATTTTTTCATATATATATATATATATATATATATATATATATATATATATATATATATATATATATAAACAAGCATTTTTTTATTTCCACAGTTTTTATTCGTTTCATCACAGCACATATACCTGGTGTTCATCTGGTTGCAACGACCCTTTCGCATGTCATTTCAAGTTTACAGCCCATCCCATGATATTTTATCCTTAGAAACATTTACATGATTCAATATAAAACACAAAAGAAGCAAATTTCAATCTACCATGAAAAGATTTTCTTTCTATTGATATGTACGCCATTTTCTGAGACATTTTCAATTTGAAGGATTTTCATGTTTTTGCCTCCAACTTTTAACCAGTCTTTTCACGAAATGTTTTCTGTTTTCATAAAATTTTTGCTTTTGTCTGTTTTAAACAAGAAAAAATAAATTTTGTATACTATCTATCTCTATCTATCTATCTATCTATCTATCTATCTATCTTCACATTATCTATCTATCTATCTATATATCTTGTAAAAATCATTAGCATTTACATTTTTTTTACCCACATTCGATTGTCAATGCTCAACTATAAAAATAGTCATTGTCTATCTGTTTTATATAAATTGATTTTTTTTATGTGTAATTTCCATTTCATGAATTTTAAAAAAAAACACATGGAAATGGTTTCTTAACAAATAACGACAACTTTTCTTTTCCAGTCGAATTTAAAATTCACAAAAAACAGTCTAATTATCGAATTTTAATAAATTGTTTTATATTACGTAATTATATCATTAAAGATGAGGATTCTTTTCAGATAAATTTCCACTGACAATTATCAAGGTAACATCTTTTGACTACCAACCCAAAAGATCTTTTTTTTAAGTTATAATAGGTAACAACATTTTTAAATATTTTTACCATCTAAATTTATAAATAAAAACATTCTTTCTTTTGCGAATAAAATTTAAAAAAAAAAAAAAAATACCTGTATTTTAAAAAGGTGATGAAGAATTCTATATAATTTCTATTTATTAAAATTTCAAAAAAAAAAATGCCATAAAATAAAATAAAATAATTTACGACATCATAATTTAATTTCAAAAAATAATCACGAACACACACACATAAATTGAAAAAAATATTTATATTATATATCATTAAATATATATATACATTATATATATATATATATATATATATATATATATATATATATATATATATATATATAAATATCATTTTTAAGGCTCAAACATTAATATTCCATGGTTATAATTATTACATTGGAATCGTAATCAGGATTCATAATTCATCAAACCTACAAATTCAATAATTTTCCTGGATTTAAATTTTCTGTTTCATATTTTCTGTTTTTTTTTTTTGAATTTGTAGGTCTGAAGAATTGGATCCTGATTACGATTCCAATGGAATAATTTATACCATGGAATATTAGTCTTTGAGACTTTTATATTATATTCTAGCTCTGTCTTGTACATAGAACTCTAAATAGTTTTAATCCTCTTGGAAATATATATATATATATATATATATATATATATATATATATAATATATATATATATATATATATATATATATATATATATATATATATATATAGATATAAAATGTGTGTGTTCTGTAGTTATGCTTTTGTATTATATATTAATCGAGTATAAGTCTTTATTTTATTTTTAAATTTTTATAAAAGTTCATGGATTGCAAGTTTCAAGAGCCTCTCTCAATAGAGTTTTTTACTGAATGTGGTGCATGATATGAATGTCAGAAGAAATAAGTAGGAAAATGACTCACAAAATTAAATTTCTTTCAATATTAAGAAAAATCATTCTTGCTTGACAGAAAAGATTTTATAATTGTTTTAATAGAAACAGAATAATAATAATAATAATAATAATAATAATAATAATAATAATAATAATAATAATAATAATCTTGTATTAGTTTGCACGGTATTGACATCCACTGAATATAAAACCTGGTATGACAGAGTGGGCCAATATCTACACTAGAAAATCTGCAACTTCTACGGGAACTGAAAGAAATTGGTATGACGACCACCCAGACCCGATTACGGAGATAAGAAGACCTTTAACAATTTTATGGCAAAATACAATACACACAGACAGAACAATTTTAAAGCTAATTGATCCAGACATTGTTATTAAAGACAACAAACAACAAAAAAAGCCTCCTTATTGATATGGCAGTCAATGCAGACTGCAATGCATTTTTGAAATCTTCAAAAACTATCAAAATACAAGGATTCATGACAGCCAATGCCTTAAAGAAATACAAAAATAAATGTACTCAACCCTCACCTTCAGTCATATGCCATACGCGATATACATTTCTTAGGCGATCATGTATCTTTCGATATATGACTGACGAGGCAGGTTTTTTCCTGCAGTAGGTTCCCATTTCTTTCTGTTTTAGACCAATTGCCATTTGTCCTGCTATTTATTGGTTGGGGTATAGAAAGGATTCATAGTTGATATTGAACACTTTATTGTATAAATACAGTACACTTTAAAACTATATTTATTCATATATATATATATATATATATATATATATATATATATATATATATATATATATATTATTGTATAATGATAATATTTGTTAATCAGTTGTATAATTTTTAAAGAGGATATAATCCAATGATCAAAATTCTTCTCAATGTGTTTCAAAAGAGCAATTAATAGAAAATAGATAAATTTTCATGGTGATATTCTTTGAAAATAAATAGAACCTACCATGATCTTTTATAATCTTCGTTTTTTATAATTATAAAGAATCAAATTTGTAGTTCTACTATTAAAAGAAGAACCTTTATTTGATTTTATTTCAAAATCATGAAAATAGATGTTTTGGATTTTTAGGAATCGGGTTTAAATAGGTTTTGGATAGGTAAGGATGACCAAATGTAAATACGCTTTTATTCAACTTTTTTTTTTTCTGTCTTTTTACTTTCATATTAAATTATTCGTTTTATTTCATGTTCAGTGGTCTTTATTCTCGTCCAATGAAATGCCTTATATTTCTATGACGTCATCCTATATCTATTGGCTATTATTTAAATATATTATCGGTGGTCAATATATCAGTTTGTTTAAACAATTCAACAAAGAAAACAACATTTGCAGTTTGTTTTATGTTATCTATTTGACAAAAAATCTTCATCTAAATTGAAATCAAATGTCTATGTGTTTTATTGATTTCCAAATCATTTAAATTTCTTAAATGTTTCCATGAATCAAAGAAACATTTTTTCCTTTTAATTTTGAAACTATTTCACCCAAAATTCAAAAGCCACGTCCAACGCAAGTGCTTTGTTTCAAAATCATGAAAAAAAAAATAATGATTTTTTGTTTATATATCTATATCTCAGTCCTTTTCATTCTATCAAAATAAAGATCTATCTATTTATTCTATCTATTTTGGTATTTATTTATATAAATCATATATTTATGAAATTAAATATATTTTATTCTGATTTATTTATTATATATTTTTATATATATAATGAACTTTCATATTAATATATAAATCGTTTATATTTCATGTTCATAATAATATTCTCATCCATAATATATATATATATATTTATATGATATATATCCTACATCTTATTCTATTATTTATTTACTATTAAAAAACCCAAATTTAGGAATATCTAATTGTCAAATTTTCAAACAATCTCAAAACCAAATCTTATTTGCATTTGTTTTGGTCATATATATATATATATATATATATATTTATATAAACTCTATTTATGAATATTATTGATTTATTATCTATCTATTTAAATTTCTTGTATCTTTTCTATATCTCTCTCTCATTTTCTTTTAATTTAATTTTAAAACCATTTATACCCATATATATATATATATATATATATATATATATATATATAATATATTGTTTATGTAAAAAAATAATTATTTGTCTATATATTATATCTCATCATTATCATATATATCTATTATCTCTCTAATATTTATCTATCTATTTTGTATCTATCTATCTATCTATAATTCTATATATATATATATATATATATATATATATATATATATATATATATATATATATATATATATATATATATATCTATTTATGTATCTATCTTTTCATTATCTATCTATGTATATATCATTAAAAATATTTTAGTCAGTGGATCAGTTTATTTAAGAAGATTTGTTCAATTTTGTTGTTATAAAAAAAGAAAAAAAAATAGAATCGTTTCGTAAACAGACGATAAAAGTCCGCCATCTTCAAATTTCTTTTGCCCGGTGAAATGGACATTGAACCAATTAACATCTGAATGTTAAAAGTGATTGTGAACAGAGCGAATTGGAGCCTCCCTTTTCTCTTTTTTTTCAGTCTCTCTGTTTCTTTTGCCCTTTCTTTCCCTTTTTCCCCCTCTCACTTCTGCATCGATAACCATTCCCTCCTTTGTTTCTTTCGATTTCTCTCACATCTTCTCTCTTCTTGCCCATTCCGCCCCTTCCATACTTTTCCCTCCCTTGTTATCTCAAGTAACGACCTCCAGTCCTGTGGTGGGATTATTCTCGTCCAATGAAATGCCTTAAAAACTCGCATGACGTCACATCGCTTATTCCCCCCCCCCTCCCTTCCTTTTACTCTCTCCCTGTTTCTTCATTTTAGTGAACTCAAATCCAGTCCAAACAACAACAACAACAACAATAATAATCGTTTTACATATTATTATTATTATGATTATTATTATTAATTTGAATGAAAAAAGCTGGATTAGATTGAAAACAACAATACAAAAATTTATTTGATTTGTACATGTCTTTGTTGTGTGTGTTGTGTGTTGTGTTGTGTATTATTATTATATTATTTATTATTATTATTATTGTTGTTGTTGTTGTTGTTCATTTATTTCGATTTGTTCTTCCATAAAATTATTTATGAATATTTTGCCCATATCATGAGTAAAGAAGCTGGATTAGTAGATAAATAGATAGACAATATATATAAAATTTATATTTTTGTGTTTGTCTATTTGTACATGTCTTTGTGTGTGTGTGTGTGTGTGTGTGTGTGTGTTTTGTGTGTGTGACGTTAGTGATTTTAGTATTAGATCGAGAAAAGTCTTTTATATCTAATTGTATACAAGTGAAATTGTTTTTATTTGTAATATTGTTAAAGCAATTAATGAAAAAAGAGGTAAATAAATTTTACCAAACTACCAATAATGAATTAGAAAAGAACCAAAATAAATAAGTAAAAAAACCATAGCAACCAAACTAAAATTAAATAATAGAATGAAACAATGAAAGTAAAAGCATTCATTAAATTAAAAGATCAGAAAGACATTTTTTTTTTAAATATACCAACATGAAGACAATGAAATCCTACAAAAACTAATATGGGAAAAAGAAGCCAAAAACTAGTAGAAAACTTGTGTAGGAAACTAAGAAAAATACACAATATAGACGAATGGAAAAATACAAATGAAGCCAAAAAGACCTCCCAAAAAAGTCCTCATCTCCTCCAGATTTTGGTGCCTCACTCACACCAGAATCTATGATACGGGGCACCCCCTCTACTACATCTCGACAATGTAAAGTGAGTAGAAATAAATGTAAATGTTGCTGTTTTTACGTACAAGATAGATAGATAGATAGATAGATAGATAAATAGATAGATATATGAATAAATAATATATATATAAACTATATATATTTATATATATAAATATATATGTATATATATAGTTTGTTTTTATTTTTAAGAAGATTGCTATGAACAGATTAAAATATATATAAAAACCATACTCGCTAGATAAAATATATGTTTCGTTGAAATCTGTCGACACATAAAAAGCTTTTAGATATTTGATGGTTTCAGATAGATTTTGATAGAATAGATGATCCCATCAAATATATATCCAATACCATAAATATATAAATATATATCTGTATATCGATAGATAGATAATGAATATAAATATGTCCATAAAATAAACAAATATAAATAGTGAATATAAATAGTGTATTCATAATCTAAATTTACATCTGTAAAAATACCATAGACAATGGATGGAATGAAATAGGTAAATTTAAACCATAACTAATTTTGCAATGAAAAAATTGAATGTTTATTGTTTAATCCGTCAAAAATCAGATAATTATTTTTTATTCAAACTCAGTGTTTAATCCGGATCAGAATAATTTCTTAAATTAAAAAATTTCTTAAATAACCTTTCTTTTTACGATTTTTTTGTTACGATGAATGATATTTTTTCATATATATATATATATATATATATATATATATGTGTGTGTGTGTGTGTGTGTGTGTGTGTGTGTGTGTGTGTGTGTGTATGTTTTAGTGATTTTTTCAAATTATGAAATTGTTTATTTTATGGCATCTTTTACAGGGAGAGTTTAAATAATAGGAATTTTACAGAATTCTTGATCGCCTTTTAAAATAAAGATATTTCTAATTTTATTAGCAAATAAAATTATAATTTTAATTGTTTTTGGGTTGTTTGAATAAAAAGAACAGGAAAATTTCAAACTAATATTACTCAGGCTCCTTCGGGGCCAAGCGAGACCGACGCTCCGACCTCTTCTTCCCAATTTTTCTCCAAGGGAAGTTCTAAGGGGATGACTTGCGCAATTTTTCCACGGTATTGCCGGTAAGCCCACTTTAATCGATGACCTTGTGTCACCTTCGGTTACGACGTAAGCTTAATGAAAACCTGCTCTAGATTTTGATATGAGTCATGAAAATTTGGGTGAGGTCGTAGGTTTTTAAATATAAATTCTACTTTCATTTCTTTTTTTTTTTTTGTCCTTGGCGAATGGAAAAAAAACATGAATTAAATTTTCATTTCTCAGAATTTGATGGAAAAAATCTAATTTCATTTTATCTTCGCATTCATAAGATGACATTTAAAATTCATTTCAGTTTTTACATTTGAAATAGATGTTAAAGTTAATTTGGATTTTTGTTTCTATTATATAAATTGTAGATTTCAACTTCTAATTAAATATTAAATTATCGTTAATATTTAATTATTATGTCTATCGTTTTGAATATTTGACTATTTTTCAGTAGCGTGATCAAATTTGAAATGCGGCTGGAAAAGAAAACCAGTTATTTGTTCAGGAAACATTTTCCATGAATTTTGAATTTAATGAAACCAAAATGGATATGTCATCGGCGTACTCTTCAATGCAGAAACCCTGGCTCTCACCCTTGCCCCACCAGGGACAGGAAATTCCACGTAGGGGCCGGACTGCACGCCCCTTCCTCAGCCAGCGAAGGAGAGGCTCACAAATGCCGCCGAAAAACATTTCGTCAGGGGCCTCAGTACGGACAACCCTCACGAACCAAAACGATCGGAACCCCGACAGCGCAAAAATTGCGCGCCGCTTTCCGTTCATCTTTAATCATGTCACTGGGGAGCTGATACAGGTTCTCGCGCTCCAAAATTTGCAAAAGTCCCTCCCCCAGGCCGCCAAAGACAGACTATCTTTAAGGCCTCACCTTTTTAGATCTAGTGCGAGCCGCTGGCTATATTCGATGGTCGGACCCTAATCCTAAATGCCTTCTCCCTGATCCAATAACCGATTAGCACGGCTTGCTGCTCGTCGTCTTTTACACCAGTGTCCAGCCAGGATCGTAGAATCTAACGCTACCCGGCAGGTTATATGGTCTGTATTGTTCGGCCCTTCAACGATGGACAATCTGAGGTCTCATCGGCCTTTCCACAAACTGTCCAGGTAACTGATCTGCAAACACCACCGTCAGGAACATTTTTCCGCAAAATCTTCGACTCCTCAGTGTTCGACGAGAGAACTCGGGATCAGATCAACCAGGCTACGTTACGATCCCCCCATCATTCCCGCTGCCATTTTGTCTACAGCCCCAGGATCATTCCACCCCCACTAAGACTATCCGGTTGAATCGACCATGGAAACGAAACCTCGTTGGGCGCATAAACCAGTCGTTGAACCACTGTTCACGTCAATATCAGGTACAATCAAACGCCACCCCAGCCCCGCATCGACATGGACCATTCCATGGGTAAACCATCACCAGTCCCGGAAACACCCCCGGCTGGTTCCGTATTCAATGACAGAGTAGCCACTTCATCAAACGCGCATCAACCTCGCAAGCAAATTGCGTCACCTGGATCGCAGATGGCAGCCGAACGAAAATCACGAAGAAAGTCAGGCCAAATAGCTCCCTCAACTCATCGCCAAACTAGCTATCTTGAGGTTCATTTTTCAAGTTGGTTCCCCAAATCTGGACGGAAATCTCGGAAAAGGACCCCGGAACGATTGTCGGCACCCTATCCGTCTCTGTCGTTATACAACCATCTCGAGACAATACCGCCAACGTCCGACGGATACGTTTCAATGTCCTGTATAATAATGGAATTATTGAATCCTCCCTGACGGAAATTTCTGTCCTTTCTCAATTCCCGGGTTCCGCCAATGATCTCCGGAAGGCATCCTTCGACATCGATTACTTTAACCTATGTCTTTATCCATGTTATTACGCCGACCCTTTGGGGAAATTTCTCGTATAAGCCGTCTACTGACGCCATCTTTAACAAGGGCTTCAACAAAGCTCCTTTTTGCTTCGACATACCTGCTTCTATTGACTGCTTGTCCACATAGCAAGACATTACTTCACTCGGGAATTTCTTCTTACAAGAAGAAGAACTCTGCTGGGAGGTGCTTGGGGATTTACGAGACATTGTGCTGGTGGAAAGTTGGGTGTTGGGAGGAGTAGAAATATCATCGACTGCAGTGTTATTGGGAGGGGGTGTTTGATGAGGAGGTGTATTTCGAATGAGGGACAGTGGTGCTTTCAGAGGGGAAGAAGGAAGACTTCTTGTGGTACTTTCTTCAGTATTCTTGACTGGCGAAGCCGGGATTGATTGAGCCTTGGTTTTGGCAGAGTCTTTGTTGGTTTCAGCTTGCTTGTCTGTTTTCTTTATTTTCCACCCTTTTCTTCTTCTTCTTCTTCTTCTTCTTCTTCTTCTTCTTCTTCTTCTTTTTTCCTCTCTCCCTCTTTTCAGTGAAGACGACCGAGATGGGGGCATCTCCTGCATTTCTAATTCCCTTTCTTGCTGGTCCTCTGGCTCTGGTTGGGGACCCTCATTTCTCTGCTGAAGGGAAGTGGTGATACTTTTGGGTCTCTTCTTGACGACTTCCGTCCACTCTTCAGTTTTTTGGATTGTCTGTGCTGTTGCCTGTGAAATTGCCTGTGATGTTGCTGCTTCGTTTTTCTTTTGGGGTTGTGGGGTAGGATTTTGTCCTGTGCAAGCCTTTGACAAATGCCCCGCTGTTCCACAAGCCCAACAAAGTGGCCGACGACCTTCCACAACGACATAGATAAGTCTACCCTCACACATTAATGTGTTGGGTATTTCCGTAAATTGCTTTCGATTTAATGTAATTGAGATTTCAATATCTCCTGTGGCAATTCCGGTCTTACTTTTAATAGGGCAGACGTCGGAGACGTCCCCATATTTAGAAAAGAAAAAACCAATATGGTCTTCAGATATGTAAAGTAGTACCCTATGTAGAGTCAATTTTGCCTTTCTTGTCCCCATATATTCAGTCTGAAGCCTTACTGCCGAAGTAGTTAGAATACAGCCTGCCAGTGATTTGGCTTTCTTTTCTGTCGGCAATAAGATGTCCCACATTGACTTACTTCTTCTGGCTAGAATTTGGACTGCAATTTGAAGACTTTTCAGAGCCTCCTCCATCACTTCCCTAATAACGATATTTAGTTTCCGGGTCTTGGGGTCCGTTGTTAATAACGAGATTGTCCTTGGATTCACCGTGTCCAATACAGACGGCACCGGTAATAATTCATTTTCATTAACTTCTCTTAAATTTTTGAAATATTCTGGCCCCTTTTTTTGTGGGGGCCTATCCCTTGCCCATACCGAAGGAGTTACTTCTGTAGGAGAAGCAGGAAGAGATTCGGGCTCCGACATGATGTCGGTGTACCCTCGTCACCCCAACACAATTCGAAACAATGTACGCAATTCAGACGAATAAGACGACAAAGAAAGACAACAATGGATACACAAGATGATAATGGGAGGCAAACAAAAATGATACTTCCTCCGAAGAATATCCAAAGAAAATGTCTTGTACAGCTCGCGGTAAACTCGGTAAGACAAAAAGTCTCGAGATAGATAGATAGACAGACAGACAGACAGACAGATAGACAGATAGATAGACAGATAGATAGATAGATAGATAGATAATGTGTAGACTGAAATAGATAGATAGATAGATTCATACATAATATAAAATGTAAATATTATGAAGTAATTTTTTTATAAAACGTTTTGCAATGTCACATACACATATATACAAGACTACATACACACTAAAGACACATGTGTGTTCGTATTTGTTTATTTGTTTGTTTGTGTCTAACGAAGTCAGCAAAGAAATCAGTAGTTATGAGATGGTGACAGGGGCCAAGATCAACTGCGATAAGTCTGTTGGCTTGTAGTTGGGTGCGTAGAAGAGAATTTCTCTCCCCGGACTTTTCCTCTGGACGGATGGGCCGGTCAAGATACTCGGCGTCTTGTTCGGTTCTGATCTCCAGTTGGAAATGAATTGGTCGGAGATCTCCTAATCTGTCATCTCGGAGAATTTCCTTGAAGGGGAGGGCGGAAGTATGTGTTTCACACAGCTACCCGATCCTCCTTTACCGACTCTCTGTAATCCCACTTCCGTATACCACACTAATGTCATTAGCTCTTGTTCTCTTTCTTGTGGAGAGAGAAGGCCGCTATGGTATCTCTGGAGATCTGTTGCCTTCATCCTTCTGAAGGCGGTCTGAGTGTGCCTAGCATTGAAATTCGTCAATATATGCTTCGCATCGCCTTCCTAGACCGAATGTGTTGCGAATCGGATGAGGTGGGCGCCTTCTGGAAGGAAGACGTCCGTAGAAATTTCCCAAACCTGAGAAGTGTGCACTCGAGCGAGAAGGAGGCCCGCCGTTTACCCCGAGCTGAATGCTCCTTCTATCGTGAATGTTGTGTTGCTCTGAAACGCCTCTTATGGGCGTTGGATGGCCTCTCCAACGTCCAGGCGTTGTCTCGTAGGGCATTGTATCAAATATTGGTCAGGACAGGGATGCGTTCAGGATGATCTGATTGACGAGCTCGGTCTTACGAAGCAGTTGATCTCTTGGACGCCTGGGTTGAAATGCCTCAATAACGATGAGGCATCACACACCTGGCTGGTGATTCGTGGGGCCCTCTGGGTCGCCAAAACTTTGTTCAAACTGCCGACGCTGTAATCTCCAAACGAGACCATGCCGACGAGACCATTGCAGGGTGGTAGCGCCGTTGTGCAGGTTTGTTGATGGTCTCATGGTCCGTTATGCTGCAGGGTAAGTTCTTTGTCCCCGAGGCCAGTTCTGTTTGTAGCAATGTGGTGCCGCAGATGACGAAGGCTGAACACTATGCGTTCTTTTGTTTACTAGGTGTTATGAGAGTCGTGATTTGGTCGACGCGTCAGAAGGAATTCTATGATGGCGAGAGTTCACTTCTTCCCAACTGATCTTGTTCTTTAAGCACCAAGGTGCTGACCTGGAGTAACATTTTGATGCCGGTTAGGCATCAGGATATTGTTTTCCTGGGTTGAACTTGGGCAACCCATCCCTGGATTTAGGCTAGAAGTTAGGTTTTTTGATGCTTTAGTTTTTTTTTTTTTTTTCCAGTTAACTTAACTAGGGTGTGTTTGCTCATTGGCCCCTTTTATTTCTGCCCCTTTTTTCCTTTAGTTTAACTCCCCATCCCCTCCCTCGTTTAGGTGGTTAGTGATTTCAGTTCTCTGGTGGATGCGGGGCGCCTTTCGTTTTCGCGTGTGTGTCTTTCGTATTTGTTGTTGTGTCAGAATGACTGCGTGTCTGTGTGAGTGCTTGGAATGGATTAATATTTTATACATTTTTGAAGTCCCGCATCGATTTCGTCCAGTAAACTGATTTTTCTGCCACATTTAAGGTTTGTGGTGGGTTTTATTACTAACTTGATTTTGTTTAGTTTCATGTAAATAATTTAAAGTCATACTGTACATAACCATTGGGGATCTTTTAACTTGTTGTTTTTATTCCCATCTCCCCACAGACAATATTTGTACATATGGGGACTATTTAGGATTTTCATTGAGAAAATGAGGTATTTTGGTGGATGTAGTAAGAAAGGTTTGTATAAATGTGTTGTTTTGGTGCTAGGAATATTGTTTTGTATGATTGGGTCAGTGGTTGTGGTTAGCTAAGTTTTAAATTAAGACAAATGATGACCGTCCTTTTGAAACGAAATCAAATGTAAGTCAGAATTTTTATATCGATTTTCAAATAATCGAAATTTCCCAAATGTTTTCATCAAAACAACGAAAATTTCTGCTTTTATTTTTTTTTTTTTTTTTTTACCGCATTCATATTTAGAGACAAACTTTTTATCTTCTTATTTTTTTTTTTCTCTTCATATAATTTTAAAAAAATGTCTGATCCGAATTTTGTGGTAAAATAAATTCGTTTTTAGTTAATATTTCTGATAAATTCTTTGCAATGATATCAGAAAGATTAAAGATGACTTTATTTCTGTTTATTTATGTCGTCTGCTTATTTCTTTTCTTTTTTATCATCGAATTTGTTTTCTTTTCCTTTCTTCCTCCTTTTTTTATTTCGATTTTAGACAATTTGTAATATTTCTTAAAACTTTATTCACTTCTTGGCACTACTTAAATATATTGGTCCCATTTTTATTAAAATGGTGAATATTTTTTTTGGGGAGAGAATTATTTTTTTTTAAAGATTAAAATTCATTGGATTTTCTTCAAACGACGACGACATTTTTCAGAATCGAAAAATGATTCATTATTTTTAGATTTATAAAGTGAGGGTCTTGTTCATAATATCAATATCGTGTAAAAATCGATCCCTGACTTTGGAAGAATTATTGAACTTAAATTTACTTATTTTGAAAATCAAACATTTTTATTTTCTTTTTTTTTTTTTGGGGGGGCATTTTTTTTTTTATCTTAAATGAAGAATAAACAAATTTAATTTATGTGACTTTTTTTTCATACAAAACTTGTTTATTTCTTTCTTCTTTAAACAAAGTTTTTCATAAAAAATTAAACTTTTTTAGAAAAATCAGGGATCGATTTTACATTTTAACGATATTATAAACAGGACCCCCTTTATGTAAAAAAAAACCAAAAACATTTTCGTTTCTGTCAATCGTCATGGCTTTGAAAGTCTAATAAATGTTAATCTACAAAAATATTTCACAGGCCCCCAAAAAATGACCCCATTTAAAAAAAAAATATTTTAATGAGTGGATCAGTTTATTTAAAATGGATTCAATTTTGTCATAAAAAAAAAACTGAATCGTTTCGGAAGCAGACGATAAAAATCCGCCATTTTGAAATTTCTTAAATCGTGTCAAGTGAAAGAAAGAGTGAAGCAATTTAATTAACATCTGAATGTTAAAAGTGATTGTGAAGACAACAAATTGGAACTTTTCTCTCTCTCTTACTTTTTTTTACCTTTCTTTCTTTCCCCCTTTTCTCGTATTGGTCTTCTGTCTCTCTCTCTCTTTCACTCTCTCTATCTCTCTCTCACTTCTGCATCGATAACCACTCTCTCCTTTGTTTCTTTCGTTTCCTCTCACTTTTTCACTCACTCTGACACACTCTATATTTCCTTCTCTCACTCTCTCTCTCTATATTTTTCTCTCTTACTCTCACTATTCCCCGTTCCCCACTCTCTTATATTTCATTCTCTTTTCTCTTAACCCCCCTCCCCCGCCTTTATTTGTGATTTTAGAAAAAAACTAAAATTTTTCAAGAAATTTTTTTGTTTTTCTTGTAAAATCTAAAAATTTCGTTTCATTTTATTTTCGGTTTTAAAAATCGACTTTTTATGATTTTGAACTTTGACCTTTTTTTTTATTTTCTAAAAAAAAGATTTTTTTTTTCTTTCGTATTTTCAGATTTCATTTTTCTTGAACGAAATCGAAAAATGGCTTCGTCTTTGAGGAAAGAAATAAAAAAATCGAAAAAAAATATTCCTCGTCGATTTGCAGGAAGATGTCGAAGAATTCGAAAAATCGGCTCCGTCAAGGGATTGAACGGACGAAGAAATCGATTGAACAATTATCAATCGATTGCGAAGAGAATTGCACCAAAAGTCTGGCAGGAATTTGATGAATTTCTGGAAAAGACGAGGATGAAGGCCGAAGAATTGTGCGACCAAATGAAAGAAAAGACGAGCGAAGAAGAAAGGAAATGGCGCCAAATCCTCGAAGAGAAAGAAAATCTCTTGGAGGAGGCAGGAAAATGGCTCCTGGATTTGCGCCATTTGTTAGGCGCCAGCAACGACGACAAGAATGTTGTTTCTGGTGTCCGGTCGCTGGGAGCGGAGCTTTCAGGGCGGCTCCACGAATCGTTATTTTCTGTTGAGGAAGGTCATTTTGTGGTGACCTTTCCAGAATGGTGCCAACGATCATTGGACCAACTTCAAGAAGAAATCGTCGACTTTAAAACGGTAAAGACATGGCATCCAAGGGAATTGGAACTTGAAAGCGAATTCCGCCTTCGGGATTCGAACCTGGGGTCGATTCGGTCGATTGCCGTCAGCGACAAAGACGGTCACGTGTTTGTTGTCGATGAGGTCGACGGTTCGATCAAGGAATTCGGCGAGACTGGGGAATTCCTCAGCCATTGTCCCTTGATGGACGAAAGATTCTATACCCGGGGCATTTGTTGTTTTTCTAAAGACAATTTCGTTGTTTGTGGGTGGGGGGGGGGGGGGGGGGGGGGGGGGGGAACTTTTTTTTTTTTTGGCGCGAAAAAAAAGTCCGCCATTTTTAGAAAAAAAAAAATCAAAACAAAAAAAAATCAATTTTTTTCTTTGTGTCAAACGAACGAAAAAATTTTCGTTTGTGATTTGAATTTTAAAGAAATTTTTTGTTTTTCTAAAGAAGGAAATGAAATCAAAAAATCCAACTTGAAAAATCGCTGGGGTCGGATTTTCCTTCTCCCCCCTCCTTCGTTCCGATCCGACGACCGGGAATTTGTGGGGGACAAGATTTGGAAATGTCGGAATTCTTCGTTTGGAATAAAAATGGCCAAATTCTTCAAATCATCAAAACTGAAAAAAAAATTCTCGATTTTTGTGCCGATGAATTTGGTTTTTTTTATTTTTGCAACAAGGAAGGAATTTTTTCTGTTTTACCAGAAAAAATTCTGTACAAATTTCCGAAAAAATCTGAAAATTTTCCGAAGATTTTTGTTTCTGGAAAAAAATTGTTTGTTTTTTTTAAAAACGACGGAGAAAAATTAATTAAAATTTTCAAAATTAATTAAAAAAAAAAAAAAAACTTTTTTTTCGTGAATTTTACAAATAAAATTTATTTTAATTAAAATTTTTTTTTTTTTTATTTATTTAAAAATTTTGAAAATTAATTTAAAAAATAAAATTAATTTTAAATTAAAATTGTTTTTTTTTTTTTGTTTTATTCTTTTTGATTTGAATAAATTTTCGTTTCTAAATTTTTGTAAATATTTTTAATGATTTTTTAATATGAGTTCAGGTAAATAAAACAGAAAAATGTTTATTTTTCGTAATATGAGTCGAGGCAAATAAAAAAAAAAAAATGTTTAATAATTCTTTTATGAAAAAAAAACAATGGATTTTACAAGATTTTTTCATTTGTTGTCAATTTTTTTTGTTTCTCCGACCATCAAAAGTTGACAAAAAATGTGGAATTGAATTTGATTGAATTTTTAAATGGAATTAAATATTAAAAAAAATCGATTAAAATTGATCGATTTTTTTTTTTTTTTTTTTTTTTTTTTGAAGAAATTTCTGAAATTTTACTTTTTTTTCGTCTGATAAGAATATGAGGCGAGTTAAATAATTTTTTTTCTTCTTCTTCTTTGGGGTTGGGTGGGGGTCATATTGATGCCCCAGGGTAAGGAAAGATTCTTTTTTTTAAAATGACATCTCTTGGGTTCCAACTGGAAGAGGAGATCGATAGGAAAGGGTGTGGCCCGTCTTTACCGGACGGAAAATGACGTCCGGAGGGGTGGGGGTGGGGAGTTAGGTGAAAAACAACAACAATCATCATCATCATCATTAATAAGAATTAAGAATCAAATCAGATGAAATAATATCAGTGATAAAATCCTTTCTTTTTCACAGACTCTCTTCCTCCTCCCGCTTCTAAATTTCATTCCTTCCTCTCCCTTAAACTGCTTTTCACTCTTTCTTTTCTCCACCCCCGACTTTTTCCCTCTCTCTATATTTGCTTATGTTTTTCAATGCCATCCAAATCTGCCATTTTTCGATGACCGAAAACAAAAGAAAAAGAAAAGCCAAGGAATCCAAGAGAAAAGTTTATGTCAATCAAAAGAGAGGAAGCTGTGGAGAGCCATAAACCCATTATATCTTGAAGAGAGATGAAATTAAATAAGAAAATAAACAAAAATAGATTTGAGTCGTAGCCATATTTATTGTTTTCTTAATGCATTTTCTTTCTATTAAACAAAATATTCAAGTGAAACCATTTGGCTGGTATTATAGCGAGGTGGTTGAACACAAACGACCGAAGATTTTTTTTGAAAACTTAGATTTGATCAGTTGCAATAAACAATCATATATATATATATATATATATATATATATATATATATATATATATATATATATATATATGTGTGACAAAGTCAACTTTCAAATATGTCATCATTTCAACTTTTCAGGTCATCATCAGGGAATAGGTTCAAATTACAACTTTGAGTAGGGGACTAGACTGACCTGTCTAGCCTTGAATGACAACAAGTCAAGGGAAAAGATTTGGGAATCCATTTCAGGTAAAATTTCTTTTAAAAAGAAATGATATTGCAATAAAAAAAAAAAAAAAATCTGTGGAAGCAACCGTTTATTCTTAGGTTCGGAATAAAAGGTTAGGATGGAATTAAAGGACCAGAAAAATTCTATTCCGAACGGGAAGATTATGTCCCAATATTCCGAGGGGGAAATCTAATTAGGTTTTATTAAAAAGTTTGGGATTAATTCAAAGAAGAAGGGGAAAAAAGCAACAAAGACATGAGGGGGGGGAAATCAAGTAATCATCATCATCATCATCATCATCATTCATAACAATTCATAAAGAAATTTCCATGAAAATTAAATTTAATGAAATAAAAAAGATTTTTTTTTTTCACACACTCCTCCCCTCCCATAATGTCAGTTTCTTTTTTCTCCCCCCCTTCATTGTTTTTTTTTCTTTTTTTTTTTTCTCTCTCCCCTCTCTCTCTGTTCTCTCTCTCTCTCCCTCTCTCTTTCTCTCTTTTTCGATATCAGAAGGATAGGAACAAATTGAAAATTGACTTATTAACAATCCAAGGGAAATAACTCTGATTCTTTTTCTTTTTCATCTTGAATTGATTCTTTATTCCGGGGTTTAACGACATTTGTTTTTCTTAATCTATTCAAATCTATCAATAAAATTATCGGAAACTCGTTAATAAATCGATTATTAATCGAACACTTGATTATTTATTGATATTTGTGTTTTCATTCCGATAAATGTGGCCGAAATTGTTTGCTTTTTCTTGTTATTTTTGGATACAAAACAGAATCAATTTCTTTTGGTATTTGGAGAGAAAAGTCGAAAGAAGGAATTGAAACCGGGAAAATTTCTTTGTAAATAGCCCCAAAAAGTGGAATTTTTTTTAATTATAATATTAGACTTTCTAAATAAAAAAAAAAGAAAAATGCATTTTAAATATTTTAAATGTCTTCTTTGAATTTAAATTTTTCTTCCATTTCAAAGATAATCGCCTAAAAAGTTAATCCGAATAAAAGGAAAAATTAATTTCCGTATATAAATAAACTTTTTAGGCATTTTCATAAGTTTGGATGTTTTTCGAAGTTTGTTAGTAAATTTAAGGATTAATTAATTGGATTTTCTTAATCTAATCTTTACTTTTACTTAAAATAGAATGAAAATAACGTTTTATTTACGCACGGCTGCTTGTTGGGGTCAAAGAGTACAATATAAATTAATTCCAATTACACCCCAAAAAATCGCGCGTAAAATTAAATATAAAACCTAAAGAAATACGGCAGACCAGCAGTGACATAATAGTTTCTTATTATTTTTTAAAATAAATTTTCTTTAACCAATAGTTTGAAAATATAATTTTTTCATTCCATACACTTTTATTAAAATTAGGATAATGAATAAATTTGAAGGCAATAAGTCGCTCCCTAAAGAAAAATATAACGTAAATGTAATTTGCGTTCAATTAACGGGAAAAGAAAAGGATTTATTCGAAATGTAAATTTTAGAAAAATAACAATAAAATATTATTTTCTGCAAATGAATTAATTTCGTTGCAATTGTGAAATTTTTCTTGATGTTGAGTTGGAAAAATTATGCAGGAAAAAAAATAAAAGAATGATTTCTTTTAAAATAATGAAAACTTCAAAGTAGAATTTCTGTTTAATGACTGAAGTCAGAATTGGTTTTTATTGTAGAGAAGAATCTGTAAATAAATGCAAGAAAACAGAGACACGCAAATAAACAAAACAACTTTAATTATGGATGGGAAAATTGAATTTATTAGACAAAAACTGACTGAACAGAACTGACGGGAATTGAATAATACCCTTCCGATTTTGAATAATAGTCAGTCTATGCGTGATATAAGAATTATGCTCTTTTTGTACATCCATACCAAAAATAGATTAACCGTTGTCCAATCTGAAAGAAAATAATTTGTTTTATTAAATTTATGCAAGAAATGATATGAAACATAATTCAAAAAAATATTTCCTAAAACTTTAATGAAATCTTTTGCCTGATTTGTGGCAAAATTTTAAAAGCGATTTTTTGCTTTCATTTTAGAAAAAAAATCCATTTTGGTTGTACGCATTTTATAAACAAAATATTAAATTGCATCAAATCGGCTGGTATTATGTCGAGGAGATTGAACACTAATAAAGTTAATTGGTAATTCGTATGGATAATTCCAGAGAGTTCAATGTATCATAAACAGAGCAAGTAAGAATTAATTAACAAATCAGAGACTTCAGAAAGCCATTGTAATATTTTATAAACCTGAACAGGAAGGAATTTCAGACCTGGCGGTTTGAAGATATATAAATAATAATAATAATAATAATAATAATAATAATATATAATAATAAATAAATTAATAAATTACATAAAAAATATATAGTATAATATATATATATATATATAATATATTAACCTAAATTTTATATGACAACAATTCATGGAGTATATATTTGGATCCAGGAATCGCAGATATTGTTATAAATCCATTACATTCATATTATAACAACAAAGGTATGAATCCTCTTCATCTCCCTCCAGCTATGGGAAAATAGCAGGACAGACTTGGTTCTATAGCCTTGAATGGCAACTGGTCTGGAGAAGGACAACTTTGAATTCAAAACCTGCGGAGGGTCGTTTGGGGAAACTTGTGCCGGTGCACCAGGTTTCTGTATTCGTCCTCAAAAAAAGTGATGGAAGAGAAAAAGAAATCATGTGCCGGTTTCGGGCTGTCGGTTTCCTGAAAACTTATCTGCCTGACCCTCATACGTCGAATCCGAATAGAGTCGATTATATATTTGAAAAATTCAATTATATATGTGTTGGGGCCCACTCCCAAACAGAAAACAAAGCAGACACGAATAGAAATACGCGTAGGCGAAGTCTAAAAAATAGATTCAGGACCCAGTAAGATAGCAAAAGAAAACAACGCGATTGGTCATGAAGCAAATCAGCAAATGAAAAAATTTGGCGCCAAAAAGGAGACGCGCACGTGAAGAGAATAAAAGCAGCTTTATCGGAGAGGCCAGCGGACAGAACGTCACGCGCTAACGCCAATGTTCTAGGATGATTTGAGACGACACAAAGAGGCAGAGTTCCTAAATGCCAAGATTGTGAACTAGTCCAGACGAATCTAAAGAACCCCTCGGAGTTCAACGAACAATAAGAAATCCTGAATATAATTATAGGGCAGAGAATGATATACAAGACGTAATCGGCCTGATTTGCTCAAATTCAACGCCTTAAGAAGAAAAGTGAATCTAAATATAAGGAGAGAATGATAGTCCAGACGCAATCGGCCTGAACCCTTGCCTTAAGAAGAAATCCTGAATCAATTATAAGGCCTTCAAAATAAATGACGCAATCGGTCTGAACCCTTTGAGATGATCGCCTACTGAAAAATCCTAAATATAAATATTCTAGAGAATGATAGTCCAGACGAATCGGTCTGAACCCCTTGTTTATGATCGCCTTTCTGGCAAGAATGATAGTCCAGAACCAATCGACCTGAACCCCTTGGAGATCATCGCCTTAAGAAGAAATCCTGAATAAATTTGAAAATCGAGACGCAATCGGTCTGGCAGAGAAGAAATCCTGAATACAAATATAAGGCAGAGAATGTGATCCCAGGTGAAAACCTAAAACTCCAGTCGCTGAATCAAGAATAGAGACTATTCTCGCCTTTGGTCGATACATGCATATGTCAGATAACTTTATACCCCCCTCCCAATATTACTATGATTCGCAAACACCCAATAATATTATGTTCTTGCACACACCTTTCCATAATCATAATACTAGATAATTGAGACGATACCCCCGTATATGTGTGAAACATTGCATTCGTTAATATTTGTCGTATCCCAACTAAATATATGTTATAGCTTGCATGATAGAATATATTTATTGTCGTTGCTATATACATGTTCTTGTTAATTAAATATTATATTGTTCACAATGTCGTTTCGTTCATTTTGTTCAAGGTCCACCGAATGTGTTATTCCAAGAACCCGGGGATTCTTAATTCAATTAGATCAGAATTGAGTTGGACTTCGCTTACTTTCTTATCTGCTGATAGTTTCAGGATGTAAGGGAAATCACCCTATCCGATAACAGGAGGTTATTTGGGGAATATAAGATATAATCGAATCATCGTTCAAAATACATGGATCTAAGCCTGGTGTTGGTTGTGTCCCCCATCACAATATTAATACCAGATGAGGATCTATGACAAACATATATATATATATATATATATATATATATATATATATATATATATATATAGGACACCACTAATACATTTATACACTTTTCACCATATTACCCAGGAATCCAATGATGCTTCTCTAATCATTCATTGCCATCTGAAAAAAACAGTTTTTTGCCGTTATTTAAAAAACGAAAATCGAGAAAAACAGATAACAACGAAGATTGTGCAGCACCAATAATTTAAGTTGGGGAGATCTGTTGAGAAAAGCAACATTCAAAATTCCGATTTTCGTGTATCTTCTCCGGAATCGGTAAAGAATTGCAACCTAAGAACATGCCTTATCTTATGAGTACATTTACTTGAGAGCTTGAATTGAATTTCGGCAATTCAATCTCTCTCTTTCTCTCGCACCCTCTCTCTCTCTCTACCCTCTATCTCTCTTTTTCTCCCCTCCCTCCCTATATCTTACTCTCTTTTTCTCTCTCTCTTTTCTCTACCTTTTATTCTCGACCTTCTCTCACTCACCCCTCCCATTTATCTCTCCTTCCCTCTCTCTCTCTCTTATTTTGTTCTTCATTTGATGGAATGGGGGGAACGTTTCATACAGTTATCTTCTTCAGGTTTGTGAAAGTGAAGTCGCTAGCATTTGTGACTCTTTTTTTTTATCAACGCGTCTGATGAATCCAATCTACGTTGAGTGTCTCCGCTACAATGACCTTTCGACCAGTTTAGACTAAATTTAGGAAAAAATTCAATCTGTCTCAATCTTAGGTTACTACCCCACGGCAAATGTTCCTGGTACTTGCAATCGTACGATGGAACACATGATCATCTCACAAGATGGAAAGTTCTCAGATGTTTGCATACGTAACTATCCTCATGCGTTTTAAGGCTCGAAAGGTCGATAGATTCTGAATGTATCTCTCCCACTCTTTCTCGTTCCTCTCTCTCCTTCCTCCCATTTATCTCTCCTCTCTTCCCTCTTACTTTATTTTAAGATCAATCAAATGATCATAGGTCGATAAATTCTGAATGTTTTTTTTTTCAGTCTGTTCACCTTCAGATGTTTGTCGAAATTTCAATCGTTTGTAATAAAAATGTTCTTCAAGTTCCGTTGATGTCACATTGTTGTGTCTGATATCTTACCTGTGTTTATTGAATCTTTTATTTAAGTTTTCCGTTAATGAAACCCAACATCAATCAAGTCATATTTGGTACATTGGGCGGCGTATATTAAATGCAATCTGCATAATTAACACCTGAACAATTCGTGATGTTTCTCTTTGAATTTGTGATGCAATGACTTTACTCATGTTATTGAATAACAAACATGGTTTTCCTCTTCTATGGGTGTTTTCTGGAGTACAACGATCCAAAACTTCAATGGGGTCTTGACTGTGAAAATAGGCATTTGTTAAAACTTGTCTGGTGTTATTATTTCTTTTGAAAGAAATGACAGGTGGGTTGGGAAAATCTCTTTAAACGTGTTTATAGCTGCTGTATAGTATTTTGCAAATTCTATCAAAATATCGGTACTAGTGAGTGACGTGCTGATGTTTGTGGATGTTTAGTAATGCCCTGGGAACAACTCTTTCAAGGGAAACATATTGGGCCTAGTACTGAAAATTATGAGAAAGGAAGATATTTTAAAGATGGAAAAACACATGAAACATTAAATAAACACTTTATTCAATTTAAATAGAAAATAAATTTTTATTTAACTGATAGTGGTCACTCACATGATAACAACAAAAATGAGCCTCGTGTTCACAGAAATAAAACTTTACTTGACAGTAAATAAAACGTACAAAAATAGCAAGGAAAGCCTGTTAAATTTTGTGTTAATTTGATGCAATTTATTTATACTTTTCTTGTGTGAATTGATATGTATATTTTTAGGTTAAAATTGTTTTATGGCACATGTGATAAAAAGGAGAAGCTTGTTTTTAAAAACAAGTTTATATATTAATGTTCTATTTTATTTATAATTTTCATTATTATTTTTTTATTATTTTTATTTATTTTAATAATAATGTCCTTCCACACTGTTTGTTTGGATGCCCTCCCAATATAGATGCTCGGGGGTCATCTTATCCTCTGACCCCCCCCCCCAAGACATCTTCACGCTACTGGTGTCAGTGGATGACTAATGGGATTTTGTCAGTGTTTTTCGCTGTTTTGATCTTTGGTAAAATTCTGGTAATCTTCATTTTTAGCTCTTTAATTGTCAATTTGTTTCAGTCACGACTCTTGATAGCCACGTTTAACATAATGCCGAATGAAATCATTAGCCTACTTGAAAGAATCTTTTTATCCCCGTTTGAATTAGCCTTATACACAAAAATTGTCATTTTGGTTTTCCTCATGTGATACGGATGCTCAAAAGGACAGTAAATATAAATATATGATGTGGTAGGCTTTCAAAATAGTTCGGTCATTACATGGCTCCTTGAGATATTTACTTTAGACTCAAACAATTCAACACGAGATTTAAAGAAACTTTAAGATGTCAATTTTATATGTGATTGAAAATTGTGCTTTCGTGCAAAAGTATCACAAAATTGTAGAAATATTAGTAAACTTTTCTGGGTACGTTCCCAGATGAGAAAAGTAGCAACAATAAATCGCAACCAATGTAATGGTTCATGAGCCTTTGAAGTTTGACCTAAAAACATTCGAAAAATTTAACGACCATTTGGGGTAGAGGTCTCTATTGTAAATCGTTTGGTTTGTTTGTAAAACTTTTGTCCAGACTTCATCGTGTTGCTTTCTAAAACGAATCGTATAAGTCTGCAGATAAAGTTTGACAGAATGGTTTTGTTTTTGCGTTTCTCAAAAGCTTTGCTGTATTCCTCAATTTCTTCATCGAGATCAATCTATGGATAAAGAAATAAGATATTCATGGTGACCAAAAAGTAATTATGAAAATCATTTTTTCGTTTTGAGAATTTATTTATTTTAAAAATCAAATCAAATGTGTTTTGGGAAGAAGTCGAAAACCATTTTGCCATGAGAAATAAAAAATCGTCTAGCCACTCAGAAATTTTTGCCATGCAACATTCATATCCACTATAAATTGGGTATAATGGAGGAATTTGATCAAATTTCTTGTGTATTTTTGGAAGGCCGTAAAACACTTTTGTTCTTTGAATTTAACATTATATTTTAAATTCTATTTTCATTGATGAAACTGTTTTCTTTCGTTTCAGAATTAACTTGCCTCCCTTTTTTCTCTAATGAAGGTATGGGTCTGTTTTTACTTTTTTAAAAAAACTTTTATTCCTCCAAACATCTTCACAAATCGATATATAATTTTCGTTATTCATAATAACAATGGTGCCTCATTTTTCTGTTATTTTACTCTGTCAAGTGGTAAGCTTGTTCCTTGCTTTGACTTTAGTTTTTCCCTTATAACAAATTTCAAAACAAATTCTCCTAACAATTGAATGCAAGTCGGATTTTTGTTAACCTAATTATATCAGATTTGAGCGCCATCGTTATTGTCTGTGGTTGCAATTGTAGAATATTCGCCACCGACAAAAGTTTTCCTCCAGATTGACTAATTGAAACATACCCTGAGCTAATGTTTTTTTGTCAAAGTTCCTAATCTTTTTGCAAAAATTCAATACAAGTTCTAAAACAGGAATTTCATTTGACAGAACCTTCAATTTTAATAAATTTATTACAGCCTCATTTTCCCTTGAATTCGAATTTTTTGTGTAAATTTATTATTGGAATTGTATATTTTCTTTTAAAGATATTGTAGTCTGTTGAGTTTCGATACTTTTTCGTATTCGTCACTGAGAACATGGAACTTGTTTCATATCGGAATTTGTTATGTCAGTTTCCGATATAAGTTTTTTTTTTTTTTTTTTTTTTTTTAAGCGTTTCACCCCAAGCAAGACGGGAAACCACTAGAACGCAAGGGGTTACAGAAAATTTGGAGCAAGATCAGATAGGAGTGATAGAAGAAAGGATGAGAAGGGTAGTGGATAGATCTAGGCAACTGGAGATGTCGATTGACATTACATTTGAATAGCTGGGGATTATAGCTCTCAGGGAAACTGGAATAGGGAAGGGAGTTCCACAGGCGAGAGGTGCGAGACATGAAGCTATTGGAGTAGTTATGAGAATATTTAGCAGGTGTTTTAAGACCGACCCATTTTCGAGTCAGTGGTAAGGATTTAGTGGTGTCTATTGTAAATTTTGTTATTTGATGAATTTTAATTTTCGGGAAGGGAACAGATCTATTATTTTCAAGGCAAAATTGAAAATGCGACCTCATTTTGGATTGGTCAAAGGAAAACTTTTCTGGAGAATTTCCGATGACTAATTCGAAAGCATATGCTAAGGCAAAAAGTGCCCAATCAAATGGGTCGCCTTGAGGATTGGACATGGGAAATTTATGCTGGCGGCCTTTCAGTTATTTAACGCGTTGATTATCACAGACACAACATTTGCACAAGGCTTTATAATTTTTTGTTATTTTTTATATTTTTATACTTGTAAAATCTTTTTAATATAACTTGAAAAAGACAGACATACTACCGAAATATTATTGAACATTGTTTTTTTCTTTTATTATATCGCGCTATTTTCTAAGTGTACATTGTGACACACACCGGTGGTCGCGGTCGCAGCCCAGCGTCAATATGTCACGTCCACTGGTCGCGACGTCAATATATGACACTACGCCGTCGGCCCGTGGTCAACTCTCGGTTGCAGCACGAAGCCGTAAGATTCCTTCCACCAGCGTTTTGGGGTTGACTCCTTCTCGCTGCCACCAGCCTGTGTCCCAGTCGATCTGGTCGTTTCCGGTTCGATATCAGCTTTCCCAGCTCGCCCCCAACGCTTGGTCACCGAAGTAACTGCTTTGATTTCAAGTCTAACCTATCCACGTTGTGACTTTGATCTTAGGCTGTAGTGCAAGCTGAATCCGGAGTAAAGGTGATACCGCACAAGCGTAAGTAAAAGAAAATAATAAAACAAACTCAAATATGTTGAGAAAAACAATTATCTTTATCTGTTGAATACAGGTGTGTATTTCTCACCCGGCCCGTTTATATGGATTCTTGACACTTTTTGCGTTTCTTAAGCGAGTTATGGTATCTTAAGTCGTCGTCAATAAAAAAAAACTTGCTTTTGGTAGAAAGAACAAGTCGAAAAGGACGTGGAAATCTCGGTTAGCTCGTGCGAGATGCTATTCTCCGAGCCTAATAGCATCTGTCGATCTGTGTCTGCATCTCCGATCTCCAACTCAACTCTCTGAACGCCCGGGGAGGTTCGTTTATATGGCACCGACCAAAACCGGGGTAGGGGCCTGTCGTGGTTTTGGGTTCTTTGATAACTGTTAATTCCCGACAAAAATTCTCTTTATTTATTACTTCCCATTTTTGGAAGCTAATCATTTTCCATTTCGGGGGTTTTCTCCCTCGTCCATGAGGAGAGGTCGGAGGAGAATCATCCTCCTAGACTCTTCCTTTCTCATATTGGTATCTCATACCAATCCTCTTAGTGAGTGCCAACAACTTCCTTGCCTTTCTTATACATTCACGTTCGCCTATCACTCACGCCACCACTCAGCCAATGATCGCTCGGCAGCGTGGGTGTGGCTAGACCTGGCCTTCTTAAAATTATCGACTAGAAAAAAATTCTCTTTTCTTTTCTTTCCTTCTTTTTTATCGGCTAGAATTCTTATGAATTCCACGTGGCCATAATTAAAACTTTATCTTATCCTGAGCCACCCAAAATCCACTTAGCAGAATCTCCACCGATTCATTAATCACTGCTAGTCAACTTTTAAACTGGGTGGTCGTTTTTACTTGACAATCAAGTTCTTTATTTTTCTCGTGTCTTCGTATCACCAGATACTCATTTTCGAGTCACCCTGTCTAACAATAATTATGATCCCTTTCTCGACTCTCTTTTCTCATGTCAAGATCCGGACATACAACAGATGGGTCTCCTCGCTGGACACAAGAACCAAAATTAAATGATATCTCTGAAAGATAATTAATGGCTATTCTTTCGGGTGATCTCAAGCTGAAATTCCTCCATGGTCGCATGCGTGGCCCGGCTTTGTTTATTCCTCCTCGAATTCTGTTTTCCTTGCCGCGTCACTATCTGATCATGACATTAATTAATTCTGACAGAATCTGAAATCTGATTTTCTCTTACGGATTTTCTGTATTCTGCGAAAAAGTATCTTAAAAAATCAAATCTTTTCCTATTCATTTTTTTTTAAATGTCGCTTAGTCTGTCTTTTGATATAGCTCTTTCTCGCCTTAAGTATTTCTCGTTTTAATTTCTATGCTTAATTAATTAGCCAGTTACCATAGCTAAATAGTGTCACAACATTATTATTATTAGTATCATTGTTGTTGTTGTTGTTGTTATTTGTGTGTTATGTTTCCTGCTTTGTATCCTGTAGAGCCGGGTCCATAGTATGTTCCTCAGGTGTTACAGGAGAATTGTCAATTAACTAATAGCACTTTTCATAGTATATGGGATGTTCCTAGTACGGAGATTTTTTGGGCAACTTGTATGTTGATGTTACCTAGGACAACCAAATCGACTATAAATAAAAGATTCAAGAATGCAGTTTTAACTGCAAATCATACCTGTGCTTGCTAACTGCAGGAGCGACCACCTTCCAGTGATATGTAAACTTAGAGTAAAACTACGTATTTGAAGATATATATATATATATATATATATATATATATATATATATATATATATATGATTTCGCATATTAATCGCCATCATAACTAACCATTGTTACGTCAAAGTTCTCAATTTTTTGTTACTATTGTGTTTTTTATCCATATTTTATTATTGTAGTATCGTAGTAATGTTCTGCAATGATTAGTTATGTTTCATTTCTCGTCTTGAATATTAAGTGTTGTTTTGCTAAATTTAATGATATATCTAATATATGTTTAGTATTAGATGGATAAAAGTTTTTTTTTATATCTGTTTAAAAGAGAAAATGTTTTTATTTGTAATACTGTTAAAGCAATTATTGAAAAAGAGGAAAACAAATTTTACCAAACTACCAATAATGAATTAGAAAAGAACCAAAATAAATAAGTAAAAACCATAGCAAAATTAAATAATAGAATGAAACAATGAAAGTAAAAGCATTCATTAAATTAAAAGATCAGAAAGACATTTTTTTTAAATATACCAACAATTTCAGACAATGAAATCCTACAAAAACTAATATGGGAAAAAGAAGCCAAAAAACTAGTAGAAAACTTGTGTAGGAAACTAAGAAAAATATACAATACAGACGAATGGAAAAATGAAGCCAAAAGGACCAAAAAAAAGTCCTCATCGTCTCCAGATCTTGGTGTCTCACTCAGACCAGAATCTATGATACGGGGGCACCCACTCTATATATATATATATATATATATATATATATATATATATATATATATAGCTAGATAGATAGATATTAATAGACTAAAAATATATTTCTGTATATAGATAGACATATACAGGGTGTCCATAAAGTTTGTCTGCACTTTAAAAAATTTATAACTTTATTTGTATTTGCGATAGATATAATTTGTAAAAAGGATTAGAAAGAAGTAAATCTATATTTTTAAGGTTTTATTGAAATTTTATTTAAGTTTCAACATGTCCTCCATCATTCGCAATGCAAAGGGTAATACGATTTTGCAGTTCACGGAAAACATTTGCCAACTGATTTACAATAATGCCTGAAATCACATTAGTTATTTTAGCTTTCAAATTGTATAATGAACTAGGTTTGGTTGCATCCACAATTGTTTTCACATGTCCCCATAAAAAAATCTAATGGAGTCAAATCTGGTGAACGTGAAGGCCAATAAAATGGTCCACCCCTTCCGATCCATCTGTTAGGAAATTCCTGATTTAGAAACTCTCTAAGACGCAGAGCAAAATGACAAGGTGCTCCATCTTGTTGAAACGCTGTATTATCTTTCAAGTTTAATTTTTCAAGTTGCGGAATAAAGTAATTCTGCAACATATCAAAAGAGCTGTCACTGTTAATAACACAATCTTGGAAAAAATATGGCCCTATGATCCGATTTTTTCCTAAAGCACACCAAACATTAACTTTAAGAGAGTCCCTTTCATGTTCAACAGTTTCATTTGGGTTTTCAGTTCCCCAAATTCGGCAATTATGCCTGTTGACCTTGCTCCTAATGTGAAATATTGCTTCATCAGAAAACAATAAACTACTTGCAAATGCATCATCATTGCCAAATTTTTCATTAAACTGATGACAAGAAAGTTAGCCGGGCATAATAATCCTTTTCTAACAACTGTTGATGTAATTGAATTTTATAAGCTTTCATATGAAGTTTTGCCCGCAGAATCTTATGCACACTAGACTTTAGGAGCCTGAGCTCTAATGATGCACGTCTTACAGACTTTCTTGGACTTGCTGTAAAGGATTTTTCTATGGAGGCAACACTTTCGTCGCTGATACATGGCCTTCCAGACCGTGGCTTATCATGGACGGAGCCTGTTTCTTTAAATTTTTTCATCCGTTTAGCAATAGTGTTCCTATGAGGTGGTTCTTTATTGTATTCAATTCTAATCTTTCTTTGTACAGCAATAGTAGATTTCAGTTCAGCCAAACAAAGGACACAGTTTACTTTTTCCTCAGTTGAAGCCACGGGTCAAATTGATCCTGGAAAAAAAGAAAATATTTTTTTACTTATCTAAAAATTGTTGCAAATTTTGTGCTAAAGAATTATTCAATAACTATATTTAAACTAGGTACATTAAACTTTATGATATTTTTACAGATTATTATATAATTTTTTAAAGTGCAGACGAGACGAACTTTATGAACTCTCTGTAGATAAATATAAATAGAATAATATATATATATATATATATATATATATATATATATATATATATATATATATATATCTGTACATAGATAGATAGATAGATAGATAGATAGATAAAGAATCGTATATTGAGAGGAAAAATGACGCAACTAATTTTGCAACTAAAATTGAGTTATTATTTAATCCGTCAAAAATCAGATAATTATTGGATTTTATTAAAGTTTATGGAAGTTATAATAAATAAAATTCTTTTTTTAAACCTTTTAAAAATCTTGTAGAAATCCTTTTTAGTCCTGTCAGCCGATCCTCATTTAAATTTATGAAAATAGCAACTAAAAATGTTGACCCTCACTTTGGGGTAACAATGGCTGGTTTCCCGATCAGATAATTTCTTAAATAAAAAAAAGAGAATCTTTATTTTTGATTTACGATGAATGATATTTTTTCATTATATATATATATATATATATATAATTATTATTTATAAAAAAAATTATAACATAAGTATGCTATAAAATCACTACAAAAATAGCCATTTTGTTTCAACACCCTCGGTGTCTTATCAAGTGATGATGTTGAAGAATTTTTTTTTTATCTTCAACATCATCACTTGATAAGACACCGAGGGTGTTGAAACAAAATGGCTATTTTTGTAGTGATTTTATAGCATACTTATGTTATAATTTTTTTATAAATAATAATTATATCTGCTCTACTTTGTATTGAGCACTCTTTTAAGAATAGTAATTGTTGGTTATTGGAATTCATTCCGTATATACCAATTATATACTTGTATATATATATATATATATATATATATATATATATATATATATATATATATATACAGTAATATATATATATATATATATATAGTAGAGGTAACAAATCCATTGGTATATGATCCAAGTGGATACTAATAATATAAAATATTAAAACTGATCCATAAAAAACGTATTCGACGTTAGTTGATATAATCTATGCTCATGAAGTAATTTTATATAGAGAAATGGTAGTTGGTATAGAGAAATGAGAAATTACTTCATGGCCATAGACTTTATCAACAAACCCTCCTCCTCCTCCTCCTCCTCCTCCTCCTCCTCCTCCTCCTCCTCCTCAGCGGAATGAACCGCCAAAGAAGGGCGTCTAACCTAAGAAGCAGGTGGCAAAAGAATAAAAAGCGTCACAAGGAGAGCAGCTAACGAAATAAGAAAGGCAGCAGCGGCGGACGGCGTCGCAGGTGGACCAGCGTGCAGAGCAGCTGTAAAAGCAGCAAAATCACCAGCAGCAGCGGAAGCAGCCACAGCAAAAGCAGTCTGAACAGAAGCAGCAGCAGGAATCAACTACAGTAGAGCAGGAGCAGGTTGCAGGGCAGCATCAGGTGGAGGAACAAGCTCTGTTACTTCCAGTGCTGGATTTATGCATGGAGATGGAGGAAATGCCTCCACCTCAGTCTTCCTTATTGAAAAGAAGGAGGGACGAGGAAGACGAAGAAGACACAACGGCATAAAGAAAGAAAAGCTGGACGAAGCAGAGAGGAGAAGGTCTTTATTATAGTTAAGACACAATCCGCCCCCATTTCGCCATCCAGAGATGATGCAGGACTTTTGCCAGGCAGGCCCCCCTCCCCCACCTTGTCTAGTTCCGTCTCCTTCTCCCTCCCCTTCGCTAGCCCTAGTCAAGAAAAAGAGGAGAGGAAATAAAGAAGGAAAAAGACTGTTCCCAAATGAGAAAAACTGTGTTGTCGACAAACAGACCCTTGAGAGGGTCATTTCTTATCAGCAGAAGGCCATCTTAAGTCCATCGTTTAAATGGACTTCCGTGGATGGAAGGTCCACGGAAGACTCCTGAAACTTTTCCAATGCCCCGGAAGTGATCTCATTCATAAGGAATACTGGGGGTAAAGTGGGGGGTTACTTGGCCCAAGACTGCTTTCGTGGGCATCAGGATGCTACAAATGGAGTCACCCGAACTCAAAAAGATGTCAAATTTTTGCGCTGGGAGTGTCCCGGTTATACTTCCTTATATAGGGCAATAAAACTAACTTTCCCGACGGACGTTGGCGGTATTGTCTTTGAAGAATTACGACCGATATTGGAACTGGTCCCGACTCACATAGATTTCCGTCCAATCTGCATTTAAGGGGTTGCCTAAAAAACAACTTAAGATGTCTATTAAGCTAACTAGCTTGAATACCAGAGGACCAGAGGGACCGGGGCAAGGCTGTCCGCCTGCTTCGTGATCTCGAGTATTTTGGTGTGAATGTGGCCGCGATCCAGGAAACACGCCTTGTTTGCGACGTCGATGCTCGTGTGCTGTCTGACGACTTTATTGTTTATTCAGCATACGCGAACAGACAGGCCAGAGCAGTTTCCTTGTTAATCAGACGTTCCCTGGATGTGAGGGTAGACCGTGTCTATGTGGGTGCGGGAGAGGGGGGTTCGTGGCCGATATTGCCGTGAGCAGTGGTGCGTTTCAGGTCGTTGCGGTTTATGCGCCCAACGATCAGACTTTTTCCGTCGGTTGGGGCCGTTCCTGCTGGATTCGTCGCACTTAGTCTTAATGGGGGAATAGAAAGGGGGCGACTAGCTAGCGGGAAGGCATCTAGCGATCGTAGTTTGGTTAATCTGATCGGCGAGTTTTGGGCTCATCGATAGATACCGAGTTGATCATCCGAAGGGGGAGATATGGACTCCCTAGAGATAGCCGTAGCTAGTTTGGCCCTGAACCGTGAGGCTAGCGAACGCTACCAGGGTCGGGTGGTTAAAGATAGGTTAAACATGATGTCTAACGAAGCTGTGAACATGGGTGAATAATTGCGCAAAGAATTGACCGTCTAGGTTTCGATCGATATATGTTTGAGGTCGTTACCCCGGAGAGGCATACTCTGAGGGTGACCAAAGATATGTGCAAGGCATTTCGACATTAAAGTTGCGCTCTTTTTGGTCTTGGGCACTAGCGACGGATTATCTCAGCAACTCAGCGTTTTCACTTAGCGGGCAATTAATTCGGAACGTACTACCTCTCAATGATGTACTCTTCAGATGAGGTAAGGTAGATTTGCTAGACTGTCACCGGTGTGACCTTCGCTTAGAGGAAACGGCTTCGCACGCCTTCTACCATTGTCCTCGGGTGCGCCCTTTCTTGGATTATGTCGGGAGTTGACGGCTCGTATCGCTCCCCATTGGCTTGTGCCCATCGATCTCGCGTACGCGTGTGACAATGTGTCGCCCCTGTTCTCCGGGTTAAAAAGGATGGTGTTTTTTACGTTGCTAGCCGTGGTAAGATTGGGGGGGGGTTGTCGACGCGAAAGGAGGGAATCTTGCGGGATGAACGTTATTCGCATCAAGACTTGATTGTTTTCTTTAAGCATCAGCTTAAGGTAAAAGTCAGATCGGATCGAAAGCGTTTGATTTCGACAGATTTCAGTGAAAGGTGGATGACTGAGGCGAACCTGGTTCGTATGGACGGGGCTAGCCTTGATTTTCTCTTTTAAGTCCCCTTAATTACAACTGGGCGGTTTCCTATGAACCATCCCCTGGTTAAGTTAGACACTATTTTTGTTTTCCTAGTTAATATGAATAAATGTTGTCCCCAGGCTCCTCCCGGCTCTCTTTTTTGCTATGATCCACGTAGAAACTCCCAATCTCCCCAGATTGTTTTGTCCCCTGTTTTCATCTCGGCTGGTTCAGCCTTTGTATTTTTTCCCATTCTGTCATTTATTTTTACCCTCCCCATTTCATTAGTGAGTGTATTGTTTGATTCTGTCTATCGTCAGAATACAGCGGCCATCTCTTATTATTTTCAGGGGTGAACGCGTCCTACTAACATTTTGATTTTGATTTTATTTTGTGTTACAATTTTATTTTGTTAATCAGGTTTCATCCACTTCCATCGTTACATGAATCACGAAATTTTTATATATTTTTGTAAAAAAACGGACAGATTTTTATCTCATGAGGTTTTTGTAGCGAATTGTTTCGTATTTTTTTGTGTAGCATTTTGTTTTAATTTTTATTCTTACATATTTTAAATAAAGAGAGACTTATTGTTTATTGTTGATAAACGTCTTTTTCCTTGTGTAATTTTTTTCTTTTGCAGTTTTTTGTACGTGTTACCGTTTTTGAATGTATTTCTGTTTTTCGTTTAAAGGAAATTTGTCATTGTTATTTATCATATTTTTATCCTTTTTAAATTTAACGCTTTTCTCGTCTGTTTTTTTGCATAAGTTTTCCTTTTTGAAGTAATCCATTTTGTACGTCCAACTGTTTTGTGTTGTAAATTTTTCCCTTAGTGTTGAAGGTGATATTTGTCTAACTAATTTTCTGTTTCTGTTTTTATGTAAAAGAAAAAATACTGTATATGTAAAAGATGGCTGACTCTATTCTGAGAGAGCTTTTTAAGTCAGCGTTTAAAAATATCCCGCTTGACAAAAATGAACTTTCGGAATACTCGGAATTGGATGAACCTGAGAAAATTAATAATGAGATGGAAGCCAATAATAGCCAAAATATATCCATTAAAAATCCTAAGACTGAAAATGGTCAAAATATATTTACTAAAATTTCTGATGGTATGGAGGCCAATAATAAGCAAAATTTGAACCGGGATATTAAAGAAGCCAATAATGGCCAAACTATGCCCGTTAGAAATTCTAAGGATGAAAATGGCCAACAAAATTATGGAGGCGAATAAAAGCCAAAACATATCTAAGAAAAATTCTAGCCAAAAGATGACCAAAAGTTCTATAGAGGCCAATAAGGGCCAAATTAGTAAAGAACTTTCTGACAAAGATTCAAATGCTGAGGCCGGAGAATCGCCATGTTGCTGGAAGTCCCCCTCAAATGCATAATCAATATCGCGGAAATCTTGGAGCAAGCCAAAAGTTACGATCACCTTGTTACCCACGCCAAAGATTGCATTGATGCATCAATCAGGATTTAATCCAAATGACGGAGTACGAAGGCAGGCGTAGGACCTTGTATCAATATACAAGGTCCCTTCTCAAGTTATCCGGGAATATCTAGCTGTGTTCCTTTCGCAGTATAGCGAGATATTGGGAGCTTCCTGCGATAGCCTGTGCAGGGGATGGAGTTTTGACATCTTGTTGGACTGAAAAGCCTTCCTCTACATCTCCAACTGTCTGGAAGTAGGGGACATGAAGTTGCCGGTCATTGTGACAGGCTACAAACCAGTGTACTATAAATGTGGGGGAGACTGGTCACCTCTCCTCTTCCTGCCTAGAGAAGAAGGCCTCTCGAAGTCAGGCCTCAGTCGACCAAAATCCCCCTCTGACCGCGTCTTTAAGTTCCCCTTCGCCGGTAATGGGCATGCCAGTTTGCAGGACCGGTGTGGTCAAACTCCCGATTGGGTCTAGCTCTTAGCCCCCATTCCCCGAAGAGATTTCGCCCGCTGCTATTGCAGTTTTAAAGAAGGAAGAGGAGGAATGGCTGGTTGCTGGTAAGACCATAGGGAAGCGTCAGATAGCGGATCCTCAGTCCCCTGAAGCCCTCGGGGCGAAAGGCACAAACAGACCTTCTTCCTCTATCAACGTTAAAGGCGACGCCCTCTCTCAAAATTGTCTTTCTTTTTAAGGAGCAACAAAAAAAATATGACTCTGGTTTTGAAAAACTGAAAAAATCAAACAGTTTGAAGAAAAATTGGACAGCCAAAAGCAAAAGCCCTCTCATTCTAAAAAGGCAACTCCCTCCACATCCCTTTCCCCGTCCTCCCCTTCACCACAAAAACATTCTTCCCCTCGCTCATCTCCTGTCAAAATAATCCCACTCAGTAGAGATCCCAGCCCTTTCAGACAAAATTCCTCTTACACACCTCGTCATATAACCATTCCTTCCCCCATTAAAAATCCTGAAATGCCCTCCACCACCAAAAGACTCATATACAACTTAGAGGAGGATGTTTTCCGTATTTCCCCGGCCCAGACAGAAAAGGCCCGCGATTACGGGAACCGAATTAAATATCTGTTGTTAGTTAAGCTGTATGTTGGCAAGGACGTGGAAGACCGTCATAACTTCCCGTATACTCAAAGGGTACTAACAGTAATTAGAACTGAATCGCGGGTGCGGCGGGTGAGAGCAATGTTAGACGAGGTCATCATCTCGTTTGAAATGACACCCCCAATTGCTATTGTCGAAAATAAAAAATTAAAAAATTTGAAACAGTTTTGTTCGAGGAGGGTCTCAGTTTTGATTCACCCCTGCCTCTATAGAGCATTAAAATTGACATTTTCCTGGGATATAGGCGATCTTTCCCATGGCGGTACCATCAAGACTGAGATGGGTCAAGGGTTAATGGCTGTCGGTATCCTTACCCCGACCAGTGTCCCAATCCTAATCGGTCTGAAGGCTCTCTTATTAGCAAGTTTGAATGCCTGGGGCCTGGAGTCGGAGTCTCGCAGGGCGAGGCTCGATCACGATCTTTAGCCTCTCAGGGTGGATGTATGTTGATGCTGGAGACTCGGTTTTTATCTCGCTTCCGTGAAAACATTCTGTCTAAGAGGTTTGTCCTCTATTCAGCATGTTTTGATGGACGCTCGAGAGGTGTTTTCTTGGCTAGTGAGCAAGTCTCTGGATGCGGCGTGTGCCCTTGTCTTCGCGGATCCGGCCGGCGTGTTTTGCGTGCTGGATATTACCCTAAAGGATAAGGCTCTACGTCTAATTGGGGTTTATGCGCCCAATAACCATTCTGAGCGGCCTGTTTTTTTTTTTCTATAGATCGAGCCGTTTTTGATGACATCTCGTTCGATAGTTCTAGCGGGTGATTGGAATGCTGTCCTTGATCCCGATATAGATCGTATAGAGGAAAGATCGGATACTAACAACCCGTATGTTAAACCGTTTCGGGACTTTATCGACGAGTTTGATCTTGTCGATAAGTATCGAAATGAGCACCCCCGGGAAGTAGTATGGACTTGGACTAGGAGTGGCGGCTCGGATTCGGTGGTGAGTGTAAGCTACATCGACTGAGTTCTAGTTAAGAGAGTCGACGTAGGGCTTTTAGGCTGTCCAAATTTCCATTATATAGTTTACTCGGATCATAGGCATGTCCGGGTTCGTGTAAACTTAGATAAGCCTAAGGCTAAGATGGCCGGTTACTGGAAATTGAACGCATCATTATTTGATGAGCAAGATTTCCGTTACCAGCTTCTACTAATGCTACAGCGGGAATTGAGGCGGGGAGGGCAGTGGTTTGGAATAAGTGATGGGATTGTTTAAAATCTAAACTTGGGTCTTTTGCTGCCGATTTTTGTCGTCGACTCAATCAAGCAGGATTAGTAGAGCAAAAGTTGTGTGAAGAGAAATTAGATCGGGTGATCAAATCCCATGATAGTGGGGGACGTAGCTAAGGCGGGGCTGGTCTCCTTGCTTATCAAGAAGGATCAAGCTCTCGTAGGTAAGGCTAGACTAAAAAGAATGTTTTGCGAGGCAAGGAATATGGCCGCTGAATTGCGTGCAGAGGAAGCTCGAAGTGTATCCAGTCGGATATCGCGAGCATCACATTGCCGGACAAGCGGACTGTAACGAGAGACGTGGGCATTATTGAGGTTTTTCGTGATTACTTTCAGGACCTGTTTACCAGGGTGCCAGGTCTGAATCGTGCTAAGTTCGATGCCTATTTGGCCGGTTATCCCCGCCTCGAGGCTGCTGAAGCGGCTGGGTGCGAGGGTCCCATTACAGAGACTGAGATCTGGGATACGCTGAAACAGGTTGGCTTGGACAAGACTCCGAGATTAGATAGTCTTCCTTATGAAATGTGCTTGAGGCAGTCGCCCGTGTTTGTCCCCTTGCTGGCACCGATTTTCAACAATTGGATGAAGCAGGGGTCTATGCCTCAACGCTTCACCAGGGTTGTGATCAAAAGGGTGAGGATGGGATAGGTAATTATCGGCCTTTGACGATGTGAAACACAGAATTAAAAATTTTAACCAAAGTCTTAGCTGTCCGTTTGCAGGCTGTTCCCGCTAGTCTGATTGGTCCTGAACAGACTTGTGCTGTGAAAGGCAGGACTATTCAGGGCTACCTTCATTTGGTACGCTTGATCATCGAGCAAGTCGACAGTGATGCCACACAGATCAATTTAGTCCAAGGCTTTCGATAGGGTTGACTATCGATTTCTGGAGGCTGTCCTTTCGGCCGCCGGTTTCGGGTCGGACTTTCGCACCTGGATTCGACTTCTGTATGCATCCCCCGGTGCGCTCGTAGAGGTGAATGGTGTAAGATCGAAACCTTTCATTTTGTCTCACTCCAGTCATCAAGGTTGTCCGCTTTCGCCTTTGCTATACGTTACTGCGCCGGAGCCCTTCCTACGTAGGTTGGAGACGAATCCAGTCCTTCGCAGAATTTCCTTACCTGGTGCTACCACCTCAGCCAGGTACTCCGCCTATGCTAATGACGTTTCGGTTCTTGTGTCAAGCGGAGCCGAAATTAACGCAATTAGCAAAGAAATCAGAGGGTATGAAACTGTGACAGGGGCCAGGATCAACCGCGGTAAGTCTGTTGGCTTGCGGTTGGGTTCGTGGAAGGGAGTTTCCCTTCCCGGATTTTTCCTCTGGACGGACGGGCCGGTCAAGTATATCTGAGTTTTTTGGGGGTTTTTTATTATTATTATTATTTAAGTTCCACATTAATTTCGTCCACTTAACTGATGTCTCTGCCACATTTACTGATTATGGGGTTTTTATTACTAATACGGTTTTGTTTGGATTCTTGTAAATAAATTTTGGCTTTCATTGTAAATATCCAATGGGGTTGTATAAATTTTTGAATGTTGTTTTTGTATTCCCGGCCCCCCCATAGACATAAATTGTACATATGTGGGTCTAGTTAGGACTTCATAGAGTCCCTGAAGAATTATGGCCAATTTTTTCATTATTTAACTCCTGCATAAATTCCGTCCGGTTAACTGATGTCTTTGTCACATTTAGTGACTGTGGGGGAGGGGAGGTATTACTAATACTGTTTTATTTTGTTTCTTGTAAATAATTTTTCTTTATCATTGTAAATATTCATTGGGGTTTATAAATTTCTAAAAGTTGTTTTTGTATTCCCCACCCCCACAGACAAAAAAAATGTACATATAGGGTTTAGTTAGGACTTCACGGGGTCTCTGGGGGTATTGTGGTGTTTGTAGTAAGAATGGTAAGCAAGAATGTAGCGCTTTGGTGCAAGGCTTATCGTAACATGTCTGTTTCGGCGAGTATGGTTAGATAAGTTTAATTTTAAGATAGACCAAGACTAGCCCTCCCCATCCCTATTTTAGGCCATAGGCCACATTTGTACTTTGGTGCAATAAATATTATCACTATATGGATGGATTACTATTCGGTGGTTAGTATTCGAGCGAGTATCATCGAGCAAGTACTGGATATATATATATATATATATATATATATATATATATATAGATAGATAGATAGATAGATAGATAGATAAAATGAATACGAATGGAGTATAATTCCACTGTACGTAACATTTAATTTAAAGGAAGGCTCAATACAGAATAGAGCTAAATATTATTTATTTTAGGATATTAAGATAAAAACATGTTAAAAATCGCTACATAATTACAATTATGTTTCAACGCCACAAATGTGTCTACTCAGGCGATGTCAAACTACTGGCGAGTGAACAATTAATTTAATTTCAAAAGCAGAATATTTCCTCTTTTTTCGGAAAAATAAAACAGAATAAAAATAGGCTTGTGGGCTTTGCCGTAATTAACCAATCGAATGTGACCTATGTTAAATTTAAACTCACCGAAAAAATAATTTTTAGTATAGGTCATGACACGAAGTTGTCTGCATATAAAACCTCGACAATTTCCTTATGGGCAGATACAAGTTGTTACATCATTTTGTAAGATGTATAGAAGTCTGACGTTCAACATTCCTTATAAGTAAAAACTAAAGACTTAGGGAGATTATTTAACATACGTACGCAATACAGTTTATATTTTATCCAAGAATTCTATTAACAACCAAAAAATGACATTACTCGTTTAATACATTCAACGAATTTCTTGTATTCTTGTTGTTATATAAAGTTAATGTTATTTGTTAATATTACGTTGTCTTTTCTTACTGGATTTGATTGTTTCAATGAAAATCGTTGGATTATTCTAAAAGGCCGAATTACGAGAAAAAATATTTTATGTTATTTTATCGAATCCCGAAACTCCGAATTTTAACATTTAACAAAAACCCGAGTAAAAGGATTTCTACAATGTATATGAATTGTTTGTATCTTTAATATTATTTCCTTTATTGTGAACAAAACAAAACACTTTACATATTTATCTCTTTGTCCTGGATTTCATGTGAGCTAGTTAAGTAGATGTTCATTGTATATAATTATTAAAGAGAGAGACAGAGAGAGAGAAAAGAGAGGGAGGGAGAAAGGGGGAGAAAGGGGATGGAGGGAGAGAGAGGGAGAGTGGGGTATGCAGACATACAGCCAAGTAGATACACATTGTATTTAAAGATATGGCGCTCCTACATATTTCTGCTCTGCTTGGGTGTGCCTTTATGGATAGAGAGGCATTTTTTTCTCTCTGCTCCTCTGAGTACAATTTTCTGTCCTTGTCTTTACATGTCATTTATTTCTCTTCTCTTCATCTAATCGAGAAAATATATATATTGTTTATATAACCAATTACTCCATTTCTTTTTTCACATCCTGCCAGCGTTTACATAATGGAATCATTAAAGTGAAGAGACAATGGAGGTATTTCAAGCATTTATCCTACACGTGATATCCTGAGCAGGATTAATTACATCCTGCTTGTATTATTTGGTGTGGGGAGGGGGCGTATCGTGCTTAAGAACGTATTGTTGAATAAAATATGCTACGATAAATTGATAAAGAATTGTAGTTCTCTTGGTAGGAAACATACAGTATCACGAGTCAAACAAGCAACTTTCAAACAGATCAAATTTTGACAAAACAAGCAATGGTGAGTTAATTTCAACTATAAATAAAGTAAAAATTAGTCTTCAAATTATTCATTATCCCTATTCTCTCAATAATGTTGCTTTCATTCACGACAGCCAAGAATTCAACTTCTGTTCAAATGACTTGTAATTAGTAATTATCATGTGACTAAATAAGTGACTAATTATTATTTACATCTAATACACAAGAACTATAAGTAGTCGGAGCAATATTATTAGTAGTAGTAGTAGTCGAAGTAATTAAATAGAAATAATAGCATTATTATTAGTAGTAGTACAGTGTAACCCGGATATAAGAGAGTTGTCGGGGCCGGAGAAGAAGTCTCTTATATCCGGGTTTGGTCTATTTTATATACATTAACACCGGCTCTAATTTGGGACCAGAGAAAATCTCTCTATTTCCGGGTTTCTCTTATATCCGGGTCTCTTATATCTGTAGTAGTAATTGAAGTAGAAATAATAGCATTAGTTAGTAGTAGTAGTAGTAGTATAATATAACTCTCTTAAAAGAAACATAACAATGATAACATTATTATTATTAAAATAATAATAATCATGTGAAAAGCGCTGGAGAAGAAGAAAACAAAGTGTGTTAATAGGACTGAATAATCATAATAAAAACAACGATACTCGAGCAAGTAACAATTAATTAATAATTTCCTAAGAGAAAAAAACTATTTTAAAAAGTTTCTGTCGGGAGAAAGACTTCGATAAATGATTGCATCTCAGAAGAACAATTTAACAGAAATAAACAACAACCACAACAACAATAATAATAATAATTGTAGCAGCAGTGAGACTTGGTGTCACTTGATCCTTAGTAAAAGGCAATGGAAATGATTGTTTTAAAATACGCTGACGTTGATCTATGACGAATATTGTGGTGATCTGATTATACGACTACTATTACTACTAATGTTATTATTTCTATTTCCATTACTACTACTACTACTAACTAATAATAATAATAATAATATTGATTTGACTATTTATAGTTCTTGTGTGTTTATTGACGTAATTAAAATTATATATAGTCACATGATAATTACTAATGGAAAAGACTCCTTCGAGGATGTTTCCCCGATCACTATAATCTTAACCTGTTCAAGTTTAAAGTCAACCGTCATCTTCCCCACCAATCCATTATTTTGGCACCTCGAGGCGGTGTAATGGCTAGCAAACTTGTCTCGCTAGAACACTTATGACTGAGTAGTGAGTTCGATCCTCACTGGGTGCCCCCTACTTTCGGCCTTGTGCCACATCTAAGCTACGCTTGGAAAATCGCTATAAGTCATTTAAATAGAAGTTGAATTCTTGGTTGTCATGAATGAAAGCAACATTATTGAAAGAATAGGGTTAATAAAGAATTTTGAAGAGCGATTTTAATTCGAATTTCAACTAAGTTATATTCTCTGTAAACAATATTTAAATAAATGTATCTATATTGCCTATCATGTCAACAATGACAACAAATAAACAAAAATGTTCAAAATGCTGTCGTCTTCATTTACGAGAATCTCAAATCGATCAATATGCCATTCTTCGATCACAAAAACATTTTCAATAAGATTATATTTTATGCCAAACATTTAAAAGGTCAGGAATTACGAAATTTGTACCGCCATTATTTGAGATAAATAAACATTTAAAACGCATTTAAAATAATTTGAATGTTTTAATTTTTTAATTTTAAAATTTTAAAGCTAATTTAATCCATATGAAAAAATAAAAATTTCTCCCAAATAAAGTTTTTAGACATTTTAAAAATATTCTCCCGTTCACTCGTCACATATCGATCCGCCATTATAGACAATGTAAAGAACAAATTTAAAAATCTCTTAAAATCCAACATTTGTTCCTGAGAAATGTTCCAAAGTCAATTTACTTATTTAAGTATTGACCAAGTGGGTTTTGTAAAAGTAATTGTTACTTTTTGCATAAAATATAATGCAAATAACGTTTATTTGCCTACAGTCGCCTGTTAATAAGTTGATAACAGGAGCTTTCTGTTGTCACCTCGACTCTGAAACAGGTCGCAATGTTTTTTTTAAATTCAAGGAATATGGAACATCAGCCGTGTAATAATGAAGAAATCGGAATTTATGTATAAAAATGAATTATTGACAATGTTTAAATTTTGTGCCCCACCCAACAAAAACAGTGTGTCAAAAGGACGATTAAACAGTGCATTTTTTTAGAATGGTTCATTCCTCCCAGGGGGTTTTAATGGGTAGTTTATAGCGATTTTCCCGTAGCTTAGATGTGGCACAAGGCCGAAAGGACTCACCCAGTGAGGATCGAACCACCGCTCAGTCATAAGTGTTCTAGCGAGACAAGTTTGCTAGCCATTTATATTGAGGTAAAATAATGGATTGGTGGGAAAGATGACGGTTGACTTTAAACTTGAACAGGTTAAGATTATAGTGATCGGGGAAACATCCTCGAAGGAGTCTTTTCCATAGGGCAGTGGTTCATGGGAAGAATCTGTTTGAATGGAATTTATTTCTGGCCGATGGAATATGAAATGAATGTGAGTTGTTTGTTACTATGTAAGTGTCATGGCGGGTCCTAGCTGTAAAGATCAGACATTGGTGAAACCAGGAGATGCAGTTCATCCAAAAGCACTTTCCATTTGGTATTAGCGAAAGTCCCGACACATCCTGTCAGGGAAAGAGAGGCTGGAATAAGGAAACTAAAATTCGACTCTCACAAGGATTCGGAGACACTTTTGAACTCTATCAAGACTGAAAAGCTCATGTCGAAATATGGCAACAGTATTCCATTTTCGGCTTCATCTAGCTTGACACTGATATTACCGTACATACTTTTGAGGCCAATTTAAGAGAGAAAAAAAGATTCAGTTCGTTGATCTGTCCTACATCAACAAAAAATACACCGACCATCAGGGTCCACATGTCACCCCTGAATAATGGGCGAGTCTCATGAAGATTATTTCTCTGACTCGACCGGTAAATCTTTAACTTTCCTACAATATTTACTTTATTTTTCGTTCAAATTAACTCACCATTGCTTGTCGGAATTTAATCTGTTTGCATTTCTTTATGTCTCGGGGACAGCCTCTGGTGTTGTGTAGTAAGGAGTGTCTACCACTGGGTCTATCTTTCGGTGGAAGCGGAAGGTACGCCGGATCACCCGGTTGCTTACCACATCGATGTGTATGTAGTCCTGCCTGTTGCCTACCACTCACACAGATTTTGCCCATAGACGTAGGTATGGATCCACTTGGCTCCGTATCTAGACAGATTCTCCATTTCTTAGTTTCCGAAATGGGTGACTGTGTGCGTTGTAGCCCTTTTCGTTTTTCATGTGCCTTTTGTGCCTTACACTCCAATGATGTCACAGCGCTTTCCCGCTGGACTCACTTTGCGAGAAACAACACTATGAAATAAACTTTTATATAAATTCAAACTTTATTCGACATTTTATTTTTATTTATATATGATATTTGAAGGAATTAAATTGGATTTTATTAATATTTATCACATTTGAAGTTTATTTATTTAAATATTTCTTTCCATTCAAATGGCATCAGCGATTTGAAAAGAAAAGAAAGAAAGAAGGAATCTCCACTCTTTCATAAAATTTTATATAAATTCAAATTTTTTTCACCATTTTCTTTTCTCTTTACTCTAATCTCTCTCTGATGGAATTGTGTATTTCTTAATCTTTATCCTTCTTCCACTTTACTTACCTCTCTATACTTTCCCTCTTTTGTTATCGAAGGAAACGCCCGCCAGTCTCGTGCTGTTATTATTCTCGTACAATGAAATGCCTTACACTCTCGTGACGTCTCAGCGCTTATTCCTACTTTCTCCCCTTCACTTACCACCTCTATACTTTCCCTCCCTTGTTTATCAAAGGAAACGCCCTTTTAGTCCAGTGGTGTGATTATTCTCGTCCAATGAAATGCCTTAAACTCCCATGACGTCACGGCGCTTTCCCGCTCAATTCACTTTGCGAGAAACAACACAAAGAAAAAGACGTCATTTTTTTGGTCTCCCAAATTTGAAGAAAAACTAATTTCATTCAAGTGAAATCGAAACGAAATCAAATGTAAGTCAGAATTTTCATATCGATTTTCAAATAATCGAAATTTCCAAAATGTTTTCATCAAAACAACGAGAATTCCTGCTTTTATTTTTCCTACATTTTTTAACCGAATTCATATTTAGAGACAAACTTTTTCTTGTTATCTTCTTTTTTTTCTCTCTCCGTATAACTTTGTCTGATCCGGATTCTGTGGTAAAATAAATTCGTTTTTAGTTAATATTTCTGATAAAGTCTTTCCAATGGTATCAAAAAGATTAAAGATGACTTTTATGTGTATTTATGTCAACTGCTTATTTATTTCCTTTTTTAATCATCGAATTTGTTTTCTTTTGCTTTCTTCCTCCTTCTTTATTTCGATTGTAGACAATTTGTAATATTTCCGAAAACTTAATTCACTTCTTGGGACTATTTAAATATATTGGTCCATTTGTGATAAAATAGTGAATATTTTTGTGGGGGGGGAATTAATTTTTGTGGATTAAAATTCATTGAACTTTCTTCAAGCGAAGACGACATTTTTTCAGAATCGAAATATGTTTCTTTTTCTTTCCTTTTCCTTTACTCAAATTGCTCGTGTCTCTCTCCCTCTTCTGCATCGATAACCCCTCTCTCCTTTGTTTCTTTCGATTTCTCTCACTTTTCAGTCACTCTAACACACTCTGTATTTTATCTCCCACTAACTCTCTCACTGTCTGTTCCCCACTCCCTCATATTTCATTCACTCTACTACTCTTCACCCGACCCCCTTCGTTTATTTGAGATTGTAGAAGGAATTTTGTTTTCAGGAAATCGATTTGTTTTTCTTCTAAAATCTGATAATTTCGGGTCATTTTACTTCTGGTTTTATAAATCGACTTTTCATGGTTTTGAACTTCGACCAATTTTTTTTTTTTTTTTTTTTTTTTTTAACTATTTATTCGGTGACAATTTTTATAAAAACGATTTTTTGGTAAATTTGCAGATTAATCTCCGGAAACAAATTGTAATGAAAATTTCCATTCTGGTTTAAAATTACGAGATTATTTCGAAAATAACAATAAAAGTTTGCGGAAATGTACCGTTTAGCAGATATGGACAATCTAATTTCGGCTTTATTCGCGTCTTGTCCGGCAGCCATTACCGGCGTTGTTTACATACGTTTACCTCGCGGAAGCTTCACTTAACGGTCTTTTTTACTGATTTTCCTATCTTCTTATTTGTCTCGATTACTGCGCAATTCGCGAAATTTATTTTTAAATGTAGCCTTTCCGTAAATGTCATTGGGGTTTTTAAAAGCAAATTTAATAAGAACAAAGTTTGTATCGTAAAAAAAAATATGCTTATTATTAATGAATCCCTTTCTAACACATTTTTTTAGGAAATGATGCATTTATCAAAAAAAAAAGAAAAAAATTGTTTTATCTTGGAATTTTGTTTTTGTAGCTTATAATTTTAGCGGATTTTTTTTTTATTTAAGTTTTTTTTTTCTTTGTTTTATTTTTGAATCGTGAGAGACTTTTTTTAAATTTCGGGTTTCATTTTTTAAAATTCACGCATTCATTTTAAATTAAAGTTCACCCATGACGACTCGAGGTAAACGTATGTAAACAAAACCAGTAATGGCGACCGGGCTGTAGCCGCGACGAGAATAAGGCCGAACTTATATTGTCGATAATTCCTAAAAACGGTACATTACCGCAAATTTAACAAATTTTTGTCTTTCCATTTTCAGACTGCTTTCTGCCTGAAAGAAATCTACAAATGGCTTCGTATTCTTTGAGGAAGGAGATATTGAAGCTGCAAAGTGAATGCTGTCTGCAGGATTCGAACCTGAGTATTTTTTCGATTGCCGGCAGCGACGAAAACGGTCACGTTTTTGTTGTCGATGGACGCGACGAATCGATTAAAGAATTCGCGGAGTCAGGAGAAATCGTTGGCCAATATCCCTTCGGGGACGGAATAGTGAGATTCTCACCCCGGGACATTTGTCGCCTTACCAAAGACATTTTGGTTGTTTGTGGTCCTTTCCAGTCAGAGCGGGGGTCGGGGTGGAGGGGAGGAATTTTGTTTCTGGCGCGAAAGAAAAGCCCACCGTTTTTAGAAAAAGTTAACTTGATTGACACAGATGAAAATGAATTTTATTCTTTGTGTAAAATGGACGAAAAAATTTTCGTTTGTGATTTGTATTTTGAAGAAATTCTTTGTTTTTCTAAAAAAGGAGAGAAAATAAAAACAATCCAACTTGAGAAATCGCCGGGGTCGGGTTCTGATTCCGCCCCCCTCCTTCGTGCCGATCCCAAAACCGGGAATTTGTGGGGGACACGACGAGGATTGTCGGAAATCTTTGTCTTCGACCCAAATGGACGAATTCTTCAAACTGTGGAGACTGAACAAGAAATTACTGATTTTCGTGGAAATGGATTTGGACAGTTTTATTTTTCCAACAAAGAAGGAATTTTTTCTGTTTTACCGGAAAAAGTTCTATACAAATTTCCGAAAGAATCTGAAAATATTCCGAGGATTTTTGTTTTAAAAAAAATATTGTTTGTTTGTTTTCAATACGATGGAAAAATTTTAATGAAAAGTTTCAAAATTAATAAGAAAAAAAAACTTTGTTGTGTGTAAACAACAAATTTTGCTATTTTTCAGGAATATTACAAATAAAATTTATTTTAATTAAATTACTTTTTTCTGTTTTTTATTTATTTATTTATTTAATTTTTTACGTGAATAAAGATTTGATTTTTAAATTTTTCTTGAATTTAATTCTTTTATATATATATATATATATAAATATTTTTTTTAAATTTTTGTAAAAGTTTTCAACGATTTCACAATATGATTTAAGGCAACTAATAAAGCTAAAAATAAAATATTTTAATGTGTGTATGAAAAAACGATTGCAAAAATGTTTTCGTTTTTTGAGACTTTTCTCCTTTCATCAATGGCTGACAGAAAACGTGAAAGCAAAATTTGATTGAATTTTGAAATGGTAATGAAAATAACAAATCGTTAAGAATCAATCGACTACAAGGATCGAAATTTCTGATTATATATTTCTGTTCATCGATTTTTTTATTATGCAAATAAATAAAATTTCTTTTTAATGATAATATTCTAAATATTTCCTTTAGTTTTTTTTCCGATGGATAACAATATGAAATGAGTCAAATAATTATGAAGATTATTTTTTTCTTTCTCTTTTTCTTCATTTTTCTTTCTTTCACAAATCAAAAATATTGATTTTCTGAATCCTGTCTTTTGTTCTTCGTTACCTCGAAAGAAATTTCATCTGAGATTGTCGGAGAACTGGAAACAATAAAAATTGGAGGGGGGTGAATGTGAAGAATTTGTAAAAAAAGAAGAGAAAGAATCGATATTTTTGAGGCGAAGATTCCAGACGGAAATTTCAAGTTGGTTTTTACGGTGTTGCTTTAGGCGTGGTTATAAAATCTATTAAAGAGAAATTCCAGCAATATTTCATTTCTTCTTTAGGATTTTAGAGGAAAACTCGAAGATCGACTTAAGAATTTGGTCGGGGGTCGACAATGATGTCTCAGAGAAAGGAAAGATTCATTTTAAAACTGACATTGGCAGGGAACTTGAGACAATAAAAAAGGAGGTGGGTGAGAGGGAATTTCTTGGGTCCAGACTGGAAGGGTAGGTTGATATGAAAGCCCGTCTATTCCGGACGGAAGATGATGTCCGCAACGGGCAATAGCAACAGAGGGAGAAAAAAATGGACATTTAATTGATAGTACTTAGTATATGAGATGTTACTATTAGAGCGACCTTTTGGGCAACTTCTATGTTGATGTTACCTGGGACACTGTTAGTAAAATTGTCCATTCCTTTTCTCACGAGGCCCAGAGATCCGATTACCATTCGTACAACTTTAGTTTTCATTCCCCACATCCTGTTAATCTCGATCTCCAGGTCCTTGTATTTGGACAATTTCTCAATTTTCATGGAGGTGTTTCTTTCAGATTGTATTGCTATGTCAATAAGCAAACACTTGCTGAATTTCTTGTCTTTTATGATAATATCAGGTCTGTTGGATTTTATTTCCCTGTCAGTTTGAATTGGCATGTCCCAGAGGATAGTTACATCATTATTTGGGAAACTGTGTCTGGTTGGTGGACATACCATCTCTCAGTGGTTTCGATTTTGTGCTTCTTGCATATCTTCTAGTGTATATATGTCGCTACCTTGTTATCTATGTGAGTATATTCATTTTTTGCCACTTCCGGACATCCTGAGATAATATGGTCGATAGTTTCATCATATTTTTCACAGATCCCACATTTCGGGTTAGTTTAGTACTTGATTATGTAATAGGGAAAGGATCTGGTTGCGAGATTTGGGTCCTCAGCTGCAATAATTAGGCCTTCTGTCCCAACTTTCAACCCGGTACTCCTTAGCCATCGATGTGTTTTCTGTTGACCCACATCCGCTTTTTTCATTCTTTTTCGGTATTTGCCATGCAACGCCTTCTCCTCCCACTTTCGTATTGTAATTTCATTTGACCAAGTTGTTCTGCTTTCTGTTTTACTCTTCTCGTGTATTCGCTTCGTTTTTGTTAATAGGATTTCAGTTATGTTAAGCTGTTTCTTGATTATACCACTGTATTCCTGCGCGTGGTCTCGGTGAATGGTAGATAGGATTTTTATCCAAAAATTAGCTATTCGGTTTAATCCTAGTACTTTCCAGTTTTTGGCTTTGCATATATCAGCGGTTGTTTCAGTATTATCCGTTCATTTTTGGCATTCTATATATGCGTATAGTTCTTGTTGTTGCTTGATCCATGTAGCTCTTTCATTGTGCATTTGCACTTTTCCCAAATCTTACACCAGAAATCCTCGACCTCCTGGGTATTAGATGAGTCATTTATCTCTATTTTATTTTTCCCAGTTCACGATATAGTTTCTTGGCATCTTACAAGATCTTGTTTTACCAGAAGAATCTGTTTCTTTCTTCATAACGCCTGATTCTCTGCGCCTTCGCTTGTATTTGTTGTTACAGCTTTAACTTTTGGTACGTCAGTTTTATTCTTTATGTTAAGGCTTCGTTTCAGTTGTTTCCTTTTTCTTTCTTTCATTTTAGTGCCATTGTCTACTTCACTTAGAAGTGTCAATTGTCCTCGTAGTTTATTTATTTCGGTTTCTATTTTTTCTTTCAAGATTGGCATTTTTCTTTTTCATTTACGATGTTTTTGCTTTTTCATCTATTATTTCTGCGGTCGTTGCTGAGGTCTGCGTATATAAGATAATTAATTTCTGTCAAGTTCATCGGTCTTTCCATTTCGTCCCTTATTTTTCGAATTGCTTGTTCGTGGTTTATTTCACTTGACGGTTCTTTCGCACTTTTGGAATTGTCGGCCTTTCCTCGAAAGACATTTCTTTTACATTCTCCCATTTATATCGGATGTTTTTTGTCATCCCTGTTTCTCTCTCATATTCGTCATTATCTTCCTCTATTTGTTTGTGCACCTCAGAGGTATTATTACAACTGCTTTCTATTTGTTCATTTGCATGTGTCTCCTTTGGGTTGTTGGTATTTAACCCCTCGATGTTAACCTTTTTCTTTGTGTCACTATTATAGTTAGTTCGTACTTACCCATACGTGGGGGGGGGGCTGATTCGTGGGCGCCAGAGTGTATCCATACTATGGTGGGACATCATGTTCAGGGAGCTAGGCTTCCTTTTGCTATTTTTTTATTATCAAAAATAAAAAGAATAGAATGAATATGAAGTTTTATTTACTCAATCTTGTTGGAGTCAATGGATACAATAAAAGATACTAAAAATATACTAAAAAACGCGCCAAAAATGTAAAATTAAACCTAAAGAAATATGGAAAACCAGCCATGCAATAATCAAGAATTTCCTTTTTATCTTTTTAAATACATTTTCTTTAACCAATAGTTAAGAATATAATTTTTTATTCTATCCTTTAATTCTTAAAGACGAGCTACCAAAGTGGGAAGCACATCATAACAATTACTATGATAATATTTTTTAAAAAAGGTAAAAGAGAAGCTACGATATTGCGGTGGGAAAGTGATAGAAGCCAAGATGCCAGGTGAGGATCGATAACATTGCAGATTCTTCATTGGATTTTATCAAAAATCTCTAAATACAGAGCAGACGCACCATACCAGATGTGACAGCATTATTCAATGCATCGACGAATGGTAGGCTTATACATTTGTAAGATAGATTCTGTTAGAAAAAATTGCTTAGCGTGACAAACACTTCCAACAATAGCCGTTAATATATCAGCAGTTGACCTAGAGAAATGAAAATCATATTGCTTGTCTGGAAGAAAAGCCTGTGAGATAAGATGCTTAAGCCTCTAGTACTTTGTCAAAAAGAGGTAGAATCTAATTAGAAGGACCACAAGGTTTGATTGAGATCTTAAAGATTGGGACTACAGAAGAGGATTTCCTAGAAGCAGCAAAGCAAGAAGCAGCAAAGTACGTATTGTAGAGTTTAGAGAGAACAGGAGCCAGTTCAGGAGAACATTTCCTAAGGACTATTGCAGAGATACCATCATTTCTACATGCTTTGTGGGGATCCAGTTTAGAGAAGATAGCAAAAACCATTGACGGAATTAAATGCATATCACACATATCGAGACTCAGTTCTAAATATAAAATCAGGCAAAGAGATTGCAGATGAGTCAAGAGTAAAATTGAAAGAATTTGTTTTATGGGCAGAAGATGATAGAACCCTGAATTTTAGTGAGGCTAGGAGGGATAGAAGATTTAATCTTATTTAACCCACTATTACGAAGCTGCCAGTAATCAGAACAAAATTTGTTAGAGGCTAAATGGTACCTCATTCTGTCAGTGAATGAAAACTTAAGCTCTTTGAGGACATGTTTCTAATTATTACGAGTGGACACGGAAAGAGTTGCAGGTATCAAAATTCGTTGAAAAATGAACCCCTAGCCTACCTAGACTTAACCTCTTTTTCGAATGTAACTCATAATTGATACAATAATAGTTAATAAAAATGAACATGCTACCGCTCCTGTCTAAATGATTTGATTTCTTTGTATCCTTGGAAACGAAAAAATATGAACAGTATGTGTGTTTAAAACTCAGTAAATTTAAAAATAAGTTATTCCAAAATTCGCTTGAAAATGAAACAGAACTAATGCTTTTAATCTAATAATATAATTAAATTTGAAGTTTTTTGCTTCGGTTTTTGAAACATGGTAATTTGTGTGTAGTGAAGAAACCATATTTTAAATCAGTTAATTTATAATATTTATGTTCTCTAAATTTACATTGAGCAGTTTTGTAAAAATAAAAATAAAAAATAACAAGAACACCGGATTGTATATCTTACTGTTCTTTCTTTTTTATTATAATATATATATATATATATATATATATATATATATGAGAGAGAGAAAGAGAGAAAGGGAGTGAAATTTGCAGATAATAGTGATATTGAAAACTTGACAACAGGACATTGATGACCTATTTTAAAGACAGAAGTGTATTTGACTTATGAAACCCGCAGGAAACAAGATTTTGGGTTTTTTTTTTTCTCTTGTAAGTTTGAGTCTTGCCTCTTCAAGATCTGATGATTCATTTCCAAGAACATTTAAATTGATTTTCAATTTTCTCTTAATATCAGAAATTTATATCTTTTTGTTTATATTTTCTTCTTTCCAATATGCTTGGCAAAATAATTTCGGTTTAATAAAAGTTTTAAATGCACAAGCATCGCTATCACAACCAATACTAGATAAATGCAAATACAATTGATAATTCTACAATCAACTATACTGTATGTGTTTATTCAGCTCAGTTTAGTCTGGTACAAGGACAAAATTGACACTATTATTTGGACACCCACTTGAAAAGAAATGATATAAGATAATGTCTAATTTCCTGCAATAATGTCTGCGGGATATGGTCTTCTAAGCAGGTTACCCAATTGATCAAAAAGGAATAAGAATAAATACATGAAAATTATTGGGAACAAGTGACAACAAAACCGGATATTGACTTTTCCCAATCATAGATAGGAATAAAGTAGGTGAAGTCTGATCTTCCTATTCAAAGACTCTTTCAAACTGACATCTTCATCATGGTGACCGATAAAACTGTCTTCTAAGACAACATTTTACAAATCAATGATATTTGTTGGACTAACTTCCACATCTTAATTGTCTATGAAATTGTTTTCTGAGATTAATCATGTTATTATTCAATGCTTGTTTTGGACTAACATCCTCATCTTAATTGTGTATCAGTTTTTTTTTTCTAAAATGAGAGCTTTTTACTATTCAATGCTTGTTTTGCATTGGTTGTCTATCACATTATATTCTGGGATGAGTTATTCTTCCATTCAATTGCATATTTAGACTAACATCCTCATCTTTTGATACAAGATCTTACTATTTAATGACTCTACTGAACTAACATCCTCATCTTTATTGTTTACCAGACTATCTTCTGAGAAACGATCTTCTTATTATTCAATAATTATTAAGGACTATCACCCTCTTTGATGTTTTTTATGCCAATCATTCAAAGAATGTTTGTTGTAACTAGTAACCTTTGTGAAATTTTCACCAAATCCTGTGTTTTGTTCAGGAAAATAAATAAGATCAGTGTTTTTATTTTTTCCTTTTCTGTCACCTTGCATCACAATTTCTGAATTCATTTTCTTTAAAACTTCCTAATTGCTCACATCTATGAAGAGATTGTCCAGCATTCACTGCCATATAGAGGGTCATTTCAGTTTAGCACTCCTTTTCTGTTTCTTAATACTTTGCTTAGCTTCTCTAAAGCATCTTTCACTATTCCAATATGATTTCGGTATCGCATCTTCTGTCCCATTAAAACTGGTACTGAACATTCCCTGATGATGTGATAAAAATTTTAAGTCTGAAAACACAGAAATTTCCATATTGCAATGTAAAATAATTTTAATAAAAATATTCTACTCTATGTTGTATTGAGCACTTTTTAAAAAAGTAAATACCAGAGAACTCTGGATTTTAAATCTGTTCTTTCTCTTCATTTGAAGATTATATATATATATATATATATATATAGTGTATATTTCAGCAGCAATTTTTCATTAATGCATGTTTCATTAAATAATATAGACAGGTTTTGTCTATTTATTTCAAGTTCCTTTCATATTGTCTGATAAGCTTAATCACATTATTGTTGAAAGACGAAAGGAAAACACCATATTGATACGTGTTTAAATCCAATCTAAGCTTTCGGCTTACATAAGCCATTATCAAAGATGACAATTTCAATAAATCAAACAACACATGGACAAAACAACAATGATAGTCCACCCTTGCTGCATGAAAAATTTCAAAGTAACGACAAACCCGTGTATATGAGACGTGGAAGCGAAAATCGCGTCGCAGCTCATGATATCACACATGACGATGTGAAAGTGAAAAATGAGAATTATTACATATGGGAATCCGTTGGTATAAACCAATGGCTTCTGTTATAAATTATAGGCATTTAAGAATATTTGTGGAGATTTTGTAGTTTATTTTGTTCAGGTTAGGTTGTTTTATGTATGTAGCTTCAATAATTTTTAGTTTTTGTTTATTGTTTTCATGTGTAAGTATAGTTGTGTTTTTCAACAAGGATTTTTTCAGAATTGAGTACACAGGCATATATATATATATATATATATATATATATATATATATATATATATATATATATATATATATATATACATATATATATATACACATATATATATATACACATATATATATATATATAAAAAAATGCTGTTATACAATATGGTTTTACTATATGGTTCATAAATGTCTTCTTTTTTCCAATGATGTTATGACCAATCCAAAAAAGAATGTAAAACAGGGTGAATCTCAGTGTTTGTTAACTGAAAACTGTTTCACTAGAGAAATATTTGCGGTAAAAATATGGATGAACTATCACAGAATAATTAAATTAAGAGCAACTTAGGGAATCAGAACAATAAGGACAATAGTCCACGTATAAATAATAAATAATAACTCCACAACCAGAAATTTGACATATTTCAATATCTGGCTTCAGAAGAAATTACCAGAAATAGAAAAGTTATGTTTCAATTTCTCTTAAATGACATCAATATTTCAAGCATTTAACAGATAGTATGGCAAAGACATATGACATCTATAGAACAAATAATTAATACATACATCAACATTAATGTTATAAGATATATGACATATTTGACAGAGTGGGAGGCATATTCAGCATTTGATAATTTTGCAGCAATATATGATTAAAGGTTTTACGCAGTTTTAATCAACATTTCTTTTCATGGGTAGCCATAAGGGATTGTAAATGTAGGACTACCTTACACTTAAGTAAGATCATAACAATAATATTTATTAAGAATTTATTACAGGAAATATCAAGTTTTACAGAAATATTGTCGTCAATTATGTATTTATTTAAATAAAAATAATATCAGTTTTGATGCTAGATTGGATGTGTTGTCAGATATTTTTCATTTTCCCCTTTGTTATTGACAGCATTTTAGAATACTTTGGCTGCAATAAGTTTCCTAAGTTGAACAAACAGGAGCTATTTTGTTTACACTTTGTTACCTCTTTTCCGTTGTTGCTTTTAGATCATTTTTATCCAGTCACTTTCATGGGCAATAGCAAAATTCTGAAATTTAGAATGATCTTATTCCATTTAGAAAATAAAGCCTGTATAAAGGAATATTTTAAATTAATGTAAAATGCTTTTGGCAAAGGACTCAATGATTTCATTGTAATTATGTAACAATAACATAATGTACACTATTTACATTATTTGGACTATTGCCCTCATCTTTGTCGGCATATTTATTACAATGTTTCAGCCTTCTTCAGGTGGTTGGAATGTCAAACTGAACCCTTTATTTTGCTCACTGGGGTAGACTGTTCTAGTTCCACATTCCATGTCTAATGGATGTCAGTCTTCAGTTATTTCCTCTTAATTACCCTTCCCAAGTTCTCTACTGCCTTAACCACGTATTGAACTCACACTCTTTGGTTCCTGTCACTGGATCTAACTAATGCCTTTATCCACTGTGCCACGTGTCCTTGGGGACATTTGTGTATGAATTTCTGGGTATTATAAACTTAACCATTTTTTAAGGCCAAAACATTGTAATAAATATGGCGACAAAGATGAAGAAAATAGTCCGAATAATGTAAATCATATACATAATACCTCATTTCAGAAATATAGACAAATAACATAGTGATATTCTGCAGACAAATCTACGCTTCTGTTACCTCATCTTGCTGCATGGTTATGAACTACAAACCTAAAATCAGCTTGAAATATTGCATAATCAGATCTGATTTTTTGTAAAATACTTGAATATGAGATAATGAATAATTTGAAGTGAAAAAAGCAATTTTGTTGAATACACCCCTCCTCTTCCTCCACCGAATGCATCATATAAATGAGTGGCCACTCATTTGTGAGTACACCTGGTTGCTGGGGAGGATAGCCATCCCTGTTTCAGACACCTGCTCGGGAATATTTGTGTTCATTCCCCACTGATAGAACCTACCTGGTATTTATATTGTCACTATACTGGGTGGGCCTCACTTACAGCATCTAAGACAGAGTGCATCTTCTGGGGTGTGATCAACAGTTTGAACAAGGCCAGTATACTCAAACCCTCAGTCGCAATGACTTGTGACTTTGAACTATTTGTTGACAGTTGTGCTAGCACAATCTATCAAATGTCCATCTCGAGGCTCGGGTCAACCCATGGTCCAGTTTACAGACATTTTTTCAAAGGTGCCGCATGTGAGGATCGCTTCCCCCATCTGAACGCATCAAGAAGTCACCTTCTTGATGTTGAGATGCAAAACCAGGTCTCATGGTCAGAAAAACAAATGTTCTAAACTGTCAGACACACACTCATTAGCATAAAATATACTTGTTGTCTATACAACCAATTAAGAAAAAAACAAAGACTTTAAAAATTGAAACATAACTTTATATTATTTTTCCTTCCAAAATTTCTAATTAAGCTAAATAAATTGCAAAACACGTTTCCTGCTTATTCTTCATTTAATCAGATATGTAAGACATTAAAAAAAATTGAAAATTTTCTTGATGTAAAGTAATACAGAAAAGCTAGCATTGAAAATTATTCATATAATATATATATATATATATATATATATATATATATATATATATATATATATATATATATATATATATATATATTCAAACATATATGGTCAAATATAACAGACAACGAATGTCTATAATGTTTGATCATGAACTGTTCTAAGCTTCATATAGTGGCATTAATTTTGGAAGAAAATAAAGAAAAAAAAACTGTCCAAAATTTGGATATTTTTTTATGCTGTTCCTTGATCTAAGCTTTCGGCTCACACAAAATACATAAGTGGTTATACAGACAATGCAAGAGAGATGGACAGTTTTTGTCTATATTTTCTCCCAAAACTAAAGTCACTATATGAGGCTTAGTACAGTTCATGATCAAACATAATAGACATTCATTGTCTGTTATATTTAACAATATACGTTTTATACATATATCATTTCACTTAAAGCAAGGCAATAATGCCACTAAGATGCAAGAAGTTATTAAGGGAATACATGTGAATTCCCTCGGAAAGTAAAACTACGAGTGATTTGACCTTAGTAATAGAAGAAAAAGTTACTCCCAAACAAAACAACAGCATCTAACAGAGCAAGAGAAGAAAAACACCTTATCTCTTACATCTGGATTTCATAAAAATTGGTTTACAACAGATTGCCGGTGTTGCAACCCTGGTTTGGAAATCTCAGTTCTAAGGTCTGATAGTCAAATAATTAAGGGTAGATCAAAGTGGATTTATGGTAGGTATACAAAGTTCAAATGTAGATCAGTAATTAAGAACAATGTGACATCGGTAAGATGAAAGATTCATCTACAGTAAAAAATGAGCCTCTTTTAACACAGACAAAATGTGACCATTTATGCAAAATACATGTAAATAAAAATAATCCAATCACGGCAGGTGTTTCTCCGGTTACACCTCACTCTACCAGAAAACGCTGGAAGTTACAATTACCTTTTTCTGACAAATAAGGCTTTAGTGAGGAGAAAGGACAATAAAAGAACAGGTTTCAGAGAAGCAAAATATAATGATTGTTATTGCATTTAAGCTTTTGAAGATTCTGTGTGGCAGAGAAGAAAGAAACCTAAAAAGAGTTCCACAGGCAAGAAGTGCAAGTAAAGAAACTATTAGAATAGAATAGACAGTTGCATCTAACTAGTTCAACAGTAAAATGGTGAAACCTAGTTGCAAATGCTGGTCTAAAAAGTCGAATAAAAAAAGCAGTACCATTTTTGACAATGAATAACCCAGAATGGGTTGAAATGTTAAATCCTCAAAGCTTACACGCTTTCTAATGATGTAAGACTTTTATATCATTTCTATAGGAGAAAATAAAAGTAAATAATCTTCAGAGTTCTTCATATAGGAGGAGAAGAAACAGATTTTGTCTGAATGAGGCTAATTTACAAAGGAAAATTACAAGAATTCAGACAAACTGGAGAACCACAAGAAAATTTCAGCTTAGAGTCAACACGGTTATAGTCATGACCTGTCCTTTGCCAGGGTTGCTATAACGACTTTATTAAGAAGGGATGGTGGCATCTGAAAACTGACTGCATCCCTTGCAAAACTAGATGAGTATTTATCGGACAGGTGAATGAGAACAAGTCTTTCAACATCAGAAAAAAGGTGCGCATGGTCGATTATCTCGGAAAGGTGTGTGTGACCTCGTTCACGAGCTTTGCGCACAATCCCCGGGGTTACATTCTCCAGATATGTGGCTTCCAAGATGAGAACTCGAACTTTAAGTAGGTCAGCAGGTGGGTTGTTCAAGAAAAGCTCAAAGGTTGTATCACCTAAGATGGAAGAGAAATAAAGCAAATATAGTGAATTTGAAAACACACACACAGATATATATATGTATATAGGGAGAAAAAAATAATAATGCGTTTTCTTCTTCCTCCTCTTTGTACTTGAGGGTTGCCTTCTCATTAGTTGAGAGAGAGAGAGAGAGAAAGATAAGGGTTTTAAAGGAAATCACAAATGCCTTATTTTAATTTTAATTCTTTATCTTTATTTATATATTTGGTTTTAATTGGGACTCACTTATAATAATAATAATAAAATAATAATAATATAATAATCAACAACAAATAATAGTCAATAATAAATAAGTAAAAAACTTAAACTCTTTGTACTTAAAGGTTGCCGTCTCATTAGAGAGAGAGAGAGAAAGATAAGGGTTTTAAAGGAAAGCACAAATGCCTTATTTTAATTCTTTATTTTTGTTTATATTTGGTTTTAATTGGGACTCACTAATAATAATTATAATAATCAACAACAAATAATAACACAGTCAATAAAAATGGGTCAAAAAATTTAAACCATACTATAAAACAGCTATCGTCATTTCCCCTACAATCGTCTCAAGAATAATTTGAAACATGTGCATTACTGCTCAGATAATACAATAGATTTTATTACCCATAATGCACTATTGACCAGCATATATAGTCAAGACAAAAACACAACACACATGGCCTGAAGATTGCATTTAAGCATGACTGTTGATGCCTCAATGTCCACTTTTATATTTATATACACTGTATCTTTGATATTGAGTACTTTCATCCATAAATATAGCATACCTGAAAACTATAGGTTTTTATTATTATTATATATTTTCACTTAGTCTTATACACACTATACAGCACTTTGCAAAGTAAGTGAACCCCTAAATAATATTAAAAATATTATCTTTTTTTTTTCCAGATAATCAACAAATCTTAAACTATATATTCATTAAGAAAAAACATTTATTAAATGAATTTCAACCATTTTTATTCCAGATTGATAAAAATGTTGCAAGTGGTTGTAATTCATTTAATAATGATTTGTTTTAATGAATTTATAGTTTAAGACTTGCTGATTATCTGGAAAAAAGAGGATTTGTTAATATTATCTTAGAAGTTTGCTTACTTTTGTTCTCTCTCTCTCTCTCTATATATATATATAAATAAATTCATGAATCATTCATAAAAAAAAATATAGATGTTAATGATTTGAGTGGCTAGAATACATCTTCGCAAACAATATAATTAAGATACATCAACCCCGAACCTGTATATGAATGATATGATCCCCGTTTATAAATTCCAGTTGCACAAGGTCTTTTTAATTTTTTTTTTTTTTACAAGCTTTCGTCTGCTCCTACAGACATCCTCAGGTATGGAAATAGATTTTGTTCTTGTTTTTACTTCTCGGTAATAAGAGGACAACGAAAATAGAGATTAATCCGAAAAAAATGCTATGAGAAATGTGTTATTGTTTTTTGAAACGCAATCACAACACTGAGTTTGAATTTAAAGTTTAAGGTTGTGCGTTTTTGTACAAAAAAGAGAATTCTTTTTACTGGTAGATTTTCCGTCTATGTGGCATGAACTATATTGTTCAATAATTACAGTAATGTCACACTTATTATCCGAAAGTTGCACGTTGGATCAGTTATTCAATAAAAGTGACTCACCTGATTTTTTTTAATAGATGTTCTCTTCGCCAATGAAACGAAAGTTGAGCTAAATTCAAAGGATAAGCGATCTAAAATCCAAAAAAGAAGCTTTGAAAGCTCTTTGAATTTAGCAGTAAGTACTGTCAAGCATCCGTTCAGTATAATGTTCTGGGGATGCTTTTCTTTTCATGGAACTGGTTTCTTAAAACCTATTGAAAAGACCCTCAGGAGCGAGCAGTACAAGAGAATTTTAGAGTCTTGTCTGCTCCCTTCTGCTGAAAGGGTGCAAATCGACCCAACCAAGCTCATTTTTATGCAGGATAATGCTCCCTGTCACAAATCCAAATTGATGAAGGAATATTTTGTTGAGAAATAGGTGAGCGTCATGATATGGCCGCCCCAATCTCCTGACCTCAACCCCATAGAAAACTTATGGAGCATTATAAAGTACAGGCTCTCGAGAAAGCAGTTGAGCAACAAAGAAAATTTGATTGTGAATTTCATATCCAAATGGAATTCAATGCTTGGAGATGAGATTTGCCAGAACCTAATCAAGTCAATGCCAAAAAGGGTTGAAAAGGTTATTCAAAATAAAGGAGGACCCATAGATTATTAAATATTTCGAACTATATTACCTATTATAAATAAATTATACCTCTATTATTCTTTATTTAAAGCTGTTCGGTTATGTTTCTATTGATTACTAGTTGCAGGAAATAAGTGAGTCAGTTTTTTTGCACAGTTTTTCCCTAAATCTCATTTATATTCAAAATTATAATTATCAATAGAATACCTTAGAGTGAGTAAACTTTTTTACTAGGTGGTTGGGAAGGGGTCTTTATATTAGTAAGGTTAAAAATTAGTTTGACCCCAAAAACAATAGGTGAAAAAAATTTTAAGTAAAAAAAAAATCAGGTGAGTCACTTGTAATCGAATAGCACTGTGTGTGTGTGTATATATATATATATATCTTTTACTCTATATATAAAAATTTGTTAACCATAGACGTCATTTGTTATTTTATATATTCATAACATTAATTCATGGCATGTTTTTGAAATAATTATTTTCTTTATGTCACTTTTTCATATAAAAATCTATTCATTGTATAATAAAAATTAAAAAAAAAAAAATTTTATTTTCCACTAAATTGTTCAAAATTTGTCGAAAATAAGACACATTTTGTTGATTTTATGACCATGGTCCTGATTTGAATATGAATCAGTATACAAAGAGCTTTCTCAAGAAAATACAACTTGACCATATTGTTAGATATGAAAATGTTAGCAATGAGACATTGATTTATTTGACTTCAAAAGATTTTTAAATGTTTTCAAATGTTTCACATACAACACTTAGAATATTAGTTTTAGCTTAATTATAACAAGAATAGAAGCCACAATTAGTATGACATCACAAGGCAGATAAGAAAAACTGATTAAGTAGACATTTTTGGGATATACAAACCATATATTGAACAAAAAGGTACAGTTCATTTTCATTAGCAGATTTGACAAACCTACAATCTGTTGTTAACTGGGTTAAGAAATGGTTTGTTAAACTTTAATGCCTCCAAAACAAAACTGCCCTCTTTTAATGGTCTGGGAGAGAATATGGCTGATGCTAATCTCCAGGAGAGTGACTCATTATACCTTGAATACATTGCTCGGTCTACTGCTAGGAAAGTTGGTTCACTGTGTTTGACAATTTTTCTTGCAAGAATCTATCTTACATAAGTCTACCATTCATACTGGCTTTGAATATTGATGTCACATTTGGTCTGTTGCTCATGCTATATATATATATATATATATATATATATATATATATATATATATATATAATCTGAATCCTCTTCAAGAAGCGAGAGCAAGATCTAAACGGTCAGCCAATCTAACAGTGATCTCATCTCACAATCCTCACACTTGCTCCATATGTGGCCTCTTTTGTAAATTACTAGCGGGTCTTAAATGCCACTTATCACACAAAATTTCATAACTGAATCAACTAAGCTGTCAGATCGTCATACGCTGAAACTGACAGGGAGTACCTTACATTATATATATATATATATTAGAGAGAGAGAGAGAGAAATTCTTGATAAAATCCAAGCTAATATCTGCAATTTTATTGGTCCAGACCTGGCATCTCAGTCACTTTCCTACCACTGAAAATAGCTTTCATGTACCTTTTGTACAAATATTTTCATGGTAATTCTGATAAACTTTCCTTTATGGTACTTAGACTTTATGAATTTAAGTACAGTACTAAATTGGCAGCAATATTACAGTTGAAATAGTAACTGTAAGTTCTATGCTAACAATTTCTTCCCTTGCACTTCTCACTTGTGGAACTATTCCAGCTTCCCAGTCAACTTTGATCTTCAAAAATTTGAATGCAATGTCATTTGTTATCTTCTGTATTCTTAATTCATGTTCTTTTATTGTTCTCTCTATAGTTTTTTTTTTTTTACATATTCTCTAATACTCAGTAAACTCTTGCATCTTAGTGGCTTTATTGCCTTGCTTGAAGTGAAAAACAAAGAAATCTTGGAAAAGAGAGTCTTCTCTTTAAATGTTTGATGTTATTAGACAATGCCTCTGGTCATCAGTGACTACAACCCCCCATTGTGTTGAATAGTAAGTCACTCATTCAAGCCCTGCCGTCAGGAGGTGATTAGGTCATTCAAAGTCCAGAACACACGGTGCCTGACAGAGAGAATTGTGCAGAGAATGGACGAGGATCCTAACAAAGGGAACATAATTAAAATGTGGAAAAATTTTATTTCAGCATCTCTATTGCATTGGCGGTGCAATGAGCAAGCTAGGAAAATTTATAAAGATTCAAAAACTCATGATGGTAAAAGCTATGGGCCGAATGCATCAATGATTTCACGCGTTTCTCTTGGAGTCAATAACGACAGACTTTGTAAATCTGACAAAGATAGGTTTAGTGGGAAATCAGAATATCTGTGTCGGAGATGTCCACGAGTTGATTGACACTAGTGTCCGGGTCACAGAGTTGATAGAGGACAATTTATTTGAACTGCCTGTCATTGAAGCTGAAGAGGAGGAACCAGCTGACAAAGGAAGAGAGTCAGTAGAAGACAACATTTCAGAAGGATTGACCTTTACCACACTAAATTCTTTCTAGAATTGTTCTCCTTGCCACAGCATTTTTTTTCAAGGGATCAAAAACAAACACCTACTGTTTTAAAATTGTTATAATTTTCTTTGTATTGCGTGTATAGATTTAAATTTTTGTACATTAATAAAAGGATGAATGAGTACATTTTGCATGCATGTTTTGATGTTGAAAACAAAAAAAAATTGAAACAAAATCAAAAAAACAAATACATTAACAATTTAACATACTTTAATTTTTCTTACTCCTTGTGGAGTTCTGGGTTGCAATAAGAAGCAAAATGGCTAAGAAGGCTTTCGATCATCAAAAAAGTGACGTCCTTCCACATGTTTACGTAGGAGAAGACACCAGCATTTGTTTGCTCTTTCATTCACTTGACTAGCATATTTATTATTCTTGTTGGCAAATAAAGTTTATTTTGTTGTTTATTCATAAACAACAAAATAAACTTTATATAAAAATATATTATAATATTATATACAAAATAATTCACCTTCAGAAAGTCTATCAGATACAACTATGGACACAATAGTTTCCATAAAATTAGTCAGCCATGGATGAGAGTAGGCACTAGTGGTCATCATTGCTTTACTTTATCTCACTAGCATAGTTATCAACTTTGACCACTTCACCATCAATATCCACTTGTGTAAATCCTTCAAAATCATTGAGTTTGAATCAAAGAAAAACTCCTAAATAAAGGTTTTGTTGGATGTTGATGTGGCCATTTTTGTTTTAAAAAAAACTGAAAAATTTAATGTAAGTTTAATTGATGTTATAACTCGTGAAGAGTGTAGAAGAATTCAAAATGCCATCAGAAAACAGAAGTTTAGCCTCATTCCAAAGGCTATAATTCTCATGATCAGCTCTGGAAATTCCATGGTGGTTTGATTTCTTTCATTTTATAACAGACTCTGTGAATGTAAGGAGAAAGGAACCTCACATATGCATTTGTCAAAAAAATGCATACATTAGCAAAAGTAATTTTAGCCATTAACCTTTACCTTATCAAATTCTTCATAGAATTGTTCCCTTCTGTAACTGCATTTTTTTTTAGTGCACAAAAAACATGAGCACCTACTGTTTTAAAATTGTAGTAACATTTTTGTATACTAATAAAAGAATGGATGAGTAATATTTTGATGTAATGCATTACGTTTTGCATGCATCTTTTGAAACTGTATCAAAATAAAAAAAACATACATTATCAATTTAACATACTTTAACTTTTCTTACTCTTTGTGCAGTTCTGGGTTGCAATAAGAAGCAAAATGGCTAAGAAGACTTTCATTTCATCAAAAAAGTGACATGATTTCTTGTGTTTAAGGCAGTCAGCACAACATGGGCCGAGTTGAAGAGGATCACATCCATTAGAGAGGTGTTGTTGTGGCCCTATATTCCCCAAGCAATCAAGAGGTGTAACAACACTTTCTCGTGTTTACATACAAAATGACACCAGCATTTGTTTAGTCTTTCTTTTAACTGACTAGCATATTTACGTATCTTGTTGACAAATAAAGTTATCATTTCATCATTTATAAATAGATTATAAATAAAAATATTCATTTCACCTTCAGAAAGGCTATCAGTTACATCCATGGGGCCATTAGCTTTCATAAAATTAGTCAGCCATGGATGATAGTAGTTGTCTGTTTACTTTCCTCCACATCACAAGTGTCATTATCATCTCCAACCACTTCACCGTCAATATCCACTTGAGTAAAGCCTTCAAAATCATCATCAGAGTCTGAATCAAAGAAAAACTCCTGAATAAAGGACTCATTCTGATGTTGATACACTTTTGTTTACAAAAAATCGCAAATAACATGGGTATAATTGATGCTACCCCTTATGTAGAAGAATTCAAAATGATGTTGTGAGATAGACGTTTAGCCTCATTCTAAAGTGGCAGTAGGTGATTTCCAGCTTAAAATACCTGAAATAACAGTTGACAAGTGTTTATTTATAGAAATCTTCTCAAGATGACAGGATGTGCCTAGAGATGCAAAGGAAAAGAATTCTACAGCGACAATATTCGCTTGCAGCATTCTAAAGGATAAGAAGTGTAATGGACGAGGCTAAATTATTTATGATATGGGCCCGTCGTTGATACGTTTATTGAAAGTAAAAGACCAATTGGAAGAAGAGATTTCAGTGTATGAAAATATTTTAAAAGAGATGAAGATGGGTGGGGGTTGGGGAGGTGGAAGCAGACTAAAATTTCAATGTACTTTCCAAAAGAAACAAAAAAAAATCACCTAAGACTCCTGTTCTCCTAACACAGAGGTCAGCTCCTTTTTGGAGCGGGCCAGAAATCTATGCAGTGTCTCAGATGAGAGCCATGATATAAAATGTACTATAATAAATTGTCTCGACCCCAGACTGCTCCATCCAGGAGGCCTCCTTCATCTGGAGGTTTAAAGAAAAAAAAAAAACCCATCAGTGTTAAGGTTATATTATTTAAAAAAGTTCCCTTATTTTACTGCAAGAATAACAGGATAATACAATAAAAAATGCAATTTCCATATTACAGTTATGTTGGCAGTTTGGACAAAAAAACCTTCATGGACTGGATGTGGCTAACCACTGCCCTAAAACCTTCCACATAAGAATAAGAAGTGAGGAAAAATTCATCAATAAATATATATAAATAGAGGTACTGCCACAAAAAAAAAAAAAACAGAAAAAAAATGCAATACCTAAGGTGTAAAATAATTTAAAAAAATGAAAAATTATTCTTGAGGCTTTTATTTTACTTTTAATTTCAAGCTAATGAATTAAATTTAATATTTCCACATAATCAAAATACGTTGCTGTTTTTCAAAAACTAATTGGCTGGAAACAGATTTTTTTTTTTTTTTTAATGGCTGATTTTGTCGGATTTTTTTTTTTTTTTGCTAAAATAGCTGATTAGCCCCCTTTTTTAGTTGTCTTTCATTGCAATGTAATTCTCTTTATTATAAAAAATCTTCCAAAAGTAAAATATGCTTTTCTGAAACTTTATTTTAAGAATATTAGCAGATTTAAACTATAATTAATCTGATTTGAAACAAATATTATTTACTTCAAGTTTAAAATATCACAGAAATGCATTTTTTAACCCAACAGCAGCTGTGTTTAATCCGATAATACTTGTTGTGACAGCCTGACAGCAGGTTTAATGTTGTTCTACAGAGACTTTATCTGTAAAACAGAATTTAAGAAAATGTTGTCTCTACCATTTTTACATAATTTTTAAATACTTAGTAATCTTTAAAATTCTAAGTATTTGCCATAATCTAATTTTAGAAATGTTGAATTTAAATTTACTATAGTCATCGCTCTTTCTGATAATGTTATGTATGCTCATTTTTTTTTTCCTGACAAAAACAGGCATGTTTATACACTTAAAAAGAAATTTTTAAAATTCTTTAAAAAAATCTTTGTTGTTTAATGATTTGTATTGAGCTTTTCATTTATGATTAGCGCTATACCATACCTATGGAGTATAACGGGTATGACCCAATCCTCATGAACACTGTCTGGGGGATTCACCACTAGCAGTCAGTGGATTACTTACTACACACCACTGGCAAATCTTGTATGTTGTTAACATATATAGATTACTGTTCATTTCCAACCTTCGTTTTGGTTATTCTTATTCAGTAACCTTTTCTAAGTTTTAACATTTTGGCAATGAGGATTTGGCTGAAATCAAGTAAATGTTCACCAGTACAACATTTGACAAACAAAGATTTTGGCAAAACAGAACTCACATAAATGTTCACAGATTCAATATCCTACGAATGAAGATATTGACAAAACTCATGTAATAATTACCAAAGCTACAAAACATTTTTGTCTACAAGGATTTTCTAAGAATTACATGGATTTTTACTAAATTGTTCGAAGTTCAACGTTCAGAAAAACACCGGATTTTATTCCAACTACACAGAACTATGAAAATGTAATGAAAGGTACGTGAAATTAAAGTTTACAAAAATCATGTATTGTTGAGAGGGTTTCTCAGTGTAAAAGTGTTGTGTTGGAAGTTAATTAGTAGGAATACTTAGTGTTTTTGAGAAACACTAGTGTAAAAATGAAATGTATACTTTTGTGAAAAGTTAGTTCACATAACAGTACAAAATGCTTGGATGTGTAACATGATGCCTATTGAGATTGGGTGTCGTGGGTTTCTGGAACATTTAGTCATTTCTTTCCTTTCAAAAATAGGCATCACTGGCCATTGTTTGAAAAGTGTTTCGCATTGCATTCAAACAACAGTTCAGCACGCATCAAGTTGGATTTGGTCGAGATCAAAACAACAAGCAAATAAAATGTGTGCAACATCACGACCTAACAAGTGAAATATTTGCATGGTTGTCTATAACGATTTTTACAAGCGTGTCAATAACAGCAAACGCGTTCTGGAAACTTTCATTATGGATAGAAGCTGCAAAGAGGAACAATCATTTTGTTTATTTCATTACGAGAATTTCCAAAGAGGAACAATTAGTTAGCTTATCTTCATACCCTGCCTGGTGGCAAACACTGCTGGAGGCGCCAGGGATGGCGGTCCCACCATAGACACCAAAACTGTGACATCACCCCTGGTCAGCGGTTGATGAAGACAGGGTATTGCACATGCTAACACATGTTGTATGTTAAAAATAAAAAAAAAATATATATATATATATATATATATATATATATATATATATATATATATATATATATATATAATAATGAAATGGACAAAGTCCGACAATTATAGAGACAAATATTTAAGTAAATGCTCTGTTTTTATAATAAACAGTATTAAACATTTACCAGCCTGGATGTCTGAGAAATTTTCATAGAAAATTTTCGTCCTCCAACAGGAATCAAACCTGTATCCTATACGGAACAGTCATATAGCCTGACATGCCTTTAACTATTTCAGCCACAGAGGAGCGTTTGGTTAGCAAGGTCGATTTTTTTACTGTCTTTAAACTTTAACCTTCCATGAATCTCTCACGTACATTCATATCTGCTCATGGTGAATCAAATGTAAACAAATGACGTCGCACATTATGAAATGGACAAAGTCCTACAATTATTTAAAGACATTTTTATGTTTATACATTCTTTTTATAGATACAAATATTTGAGTAAATGTTGTTTTATAATAAACAGTATTAAACAACATTTACTGGCCTGAATGTCCGAGAAATTTTCGTCCTCCGACACATCAGGCTATATGACAGTTCCGTACAGGATACAGGTTCGATTCCTGCTGGAGGACAAAAGTTTTCTAAGAAAATTTCTCGGACATTCAGACCAGTAAATGTTGTTTAATACAGTTTATTATAAAACAGAGCATTTACTTAAATATTTGTATCTATAAAAAGAATGTATAAACATAAAAATATTTATATATTTATATATATATATATATATATATATATATATATATATATATGTATGTATGTAAGCAAATACATGGATATAGATCCAACAGTATAAAGAAAAATATACGAAAAAAACAAACAAAAATCCTAATATGCAATTATGCTGTTTTAATGTTAATATAATGTCAACGTCGGATGTTTCGGTCTAGTAGACCATCTTCAGGACATATTCATAAAACATAATTAACATTAGACTATATTTAAATCAACATGAAAAGACGATGGACATAAGAGTAAGACTAATCAAAAACAGATAATTGAAATTTTTTTTCAAAATCAGCATTCTGTTTCAATATGATCACGTCACCGTCACGTGGGCGATGTTGTGAAAACGTATTCCTAAAATAGAGTATTTTGAATGAAAAATAAAAAGAATTTTATTTTAATCTAAAACTTACATGCACGTTTGTCGAGCATTAATCTTGCTAGAAAAGGGGAAATATTAAAGAAGCCAGGTCTAGTATTCACCGTGCGTGAGATAGATATTATGCCTGTCTCATAAATCCACCTAAGATTTATGAGGCATAGATTTAAATATAGTCTAATGTTAATTATGTTTTATGAATATGTCCTGAAGATGGTCTACTAGACCGAAACGTCCGACGTTGACATTAACATTAAAACAGCATCATTGCATATATATATGTGAAAATTTATAGAAAATAGGAAGGAACTGGTTAGGTAAATAATCCAAAGTCCCTTAGTATTTTAGTTATTATTTTTTAAGATTAGTGCTCGATACAAATGTAGAGCATAAATATAATTATTTATTTAAAAATATGATTCCAAAACGCTACATAAGTCTCATGTTTCAAAACAAGAGCCGAAAACTTCAATATAATTATTTGAGTTAAAATTGAGTTAAAATAGGCTCTGTTCCATCTTCAAGCAAAATTTTTTTTGGAATAACGTATATCTGAAATTTACGTGTTTTAAAAATTGAAATCAAAATTTCCATGGTAACAGCTAGGGCGAATTGTTTAAATTGGGTAGGCGAGTGTTGGGTTAATAATAAGTTAATATATATATATATATATATATATATATATATATATATATATATATATATATATATGTATGTGTGTGTGTGTATATATATATATATATATATATATATATATATATATATATATATATATATATATATGTATGTGTGTGTGTGTGTGTGTGTTTTTTTTTCATTTCATTTTCTAACCAAAAGAAAAAAAAAACACTAACAGAGTTACCTAAGCTGATACATAAAAGTGCTCAATACACTAAGTAGAGCAAAATTAGAACATCTCAAGAGCCAAAACCTATTTACCTAGGTTTCACCTTCTGGATCATCACAATAATTCTGAATAAAGAGGGTTGCCCCAAATGACATTTTATTGATAAAATGCTGTTTGGGCCAACCCTCTTTTGTCAGAAATATCCTGAAGATCTGGTAGGTGAAACCTAGATAGATAGGTTCTGGCACTTTAAGTGTGTGTGTGTGTATATATATATATATATATATATATATATATGCATGTAAAAATGCTTAAATTTAAAGAGTGTTCCAAACCTTGTTTTGCCTAAGCAAAAACACACCCTCTTTTCAAAGTATACCTGTGAAAGCGACTTCTGGTAGCCATGACACTTCATAAATATTTTCCTCTCTGCACTGGTTTTCCATCACAGCAATTTCTTTTGGTCTCAGATGTCGATACAATGGTTTCAAGCGTTTGTAGCGATGGTACAACAGGTAACCCTGGCTGGGAACACGGTGGAAAGTCGCAAATGGACGTATTTCATATTCGGGTGTAACCTACCAAGAAAAAAGGAATTTTCAAACTTTTGTGTGGGTATTACTTTCAAGAGAACTGAATTTAAAATGTTTTTAATCTAAAAGAAATTGAAAAGGACTAAACAATTCAAAAGAGACCAAATGAAGAATTGTAATTGGATTCATTCAGGGGGAAATACTTACCAAAAATCTGCAATTTTTACTTTGTCATTTTCATGGCCTGTTTTACTATATTTAGCAAGTGAGGACATTATTATTTTCTAACTTGGCCATTGCATCTTAAAAGTAATTACAGTGTTTTCACTATTGTCACTATTTCTCCTGATCTTTTCAATAGAGTTGCAGCATTTTCTGCCCCCTTATAATTAAACGTAACTACGGTATTTTCACCGTTATTCTCTCAAAGTTTCTTTGAAGCTTTGTAATGCTACTTTGAATTTAATGAAGGTTACTTTATCTTTCCGAGAAATAAAAGTTTGGGACCATTTCAAATCGTACAGAAGGCGTTTTAGGACTGACTATTAGCAACCTATCACTTTTCAATTCTGATGTTTTTCTAAAGTTGCACCATTTTTTGCCCTAATAACCTAATCTGTAATATTCTCATTGTTTTTCATAAGGTGTTTAATTTAGCATAGACGGAAATTAATTTTGGTTTGAAATGCTTTTCTAACATTGTCAGGGGCTTCTCTCATAATAAAAAAAAACAGACTTCTGTCATCAAGAAATTGAATTGGCTCAGCAAATGTATTTGCATTCTTTTCACAGTATTCTTCATTATTGGTATAATTGTATGATGTTAAGAAAATCTTGTATAGATTCTTATATACATTATTTACATTATTTGGACTATTGTCCTCATCTTTGTCGCCATATTTATTACAACGTTTCGGCCATTGAATGCTCCAGGCTTCTTCAGGTAGTTGGAATGTTGAACTGAAACCTTGATTTCGCTTACTGGGGTAGACTGTTCTAGTTTCACGTGCCATGTTTGATGGATGTCAGTTATCAGTTATCTCCTGTTAATTTCCCTCTGAAAGTTCTCCAATGCCTTAACCAGGTATTGAACTCACAATCTTTGGGTCCTGTCACTGGATGTAACTAACACCGTTATCCACTGTGTCATGTGTCCTTGAGGACTTTTTGCATTATTATGTCTTTTGCGCTGTGTAATATGACTCACAAATTGAAAAAGAGGAAGAAAGACTAAACTTATAGTTAAAAACATTGCTTCATTTCTTTCTTTTTTTCTTTCTTTCCTCTTCAGTCTAATGCATATGGACATATGGTGAAAGAGTGTGAGTGTATGTCCCCACACCACAGCAGCAACATTACCGTGTGATGAGATTATTGATTTCATGCATGTCAAACCCATAGCAGATGACATGACCACAAAGAGACACAGAAGTGCCAAAATTGAATACTCACCAGTTGAGATACAGCAACCAAGAGAGATGGATATCAACTCCTGTACTTTATCTCCCCCATGGAGCAGTAAAGGCAGAAACCGAAGGAAACGGTGGATTTAACCTACTTTATTATATTAATGAACTACGGATATATTTCAACCATCATCTTCGAGGATTATTAGCACTTGGTTTAACAGATGAGGAACTATGGATATCTCGACCATCAACTTTGAGGACTATTAGCACTTTGTTTATCTACAAGGGTCCTGCTAGGAACAGACAAGTCACTATTTCAAAGTGCAAAAAATAGGATTTCTTTCTTTCTTTATCCAAATATCTTAAGGATTTTGTATTCACTTTCTAAATTGCAAAGATCCACAGTAAAGATCTGCAATAGGAACAACGTAGGTGCAAGGAGACCTGGTATCAATGCAAAAAGATCGAATAGAAAAGTGACTGTTCAAGACAATTTTCATAAGAAAGACTAAATCAGTTCAGAAATTTGTCAAGAAATACAATAACCTTTCAACTTGTCAAAGCCTTTTGAGATGTCCAAAGCAATAGTCGATGCTTCAACATTTTCATCTAAAGTTTGATAAACTCATTCAGCAATAATAAATACATCAGCAGTTGACCTACAAGCAAAAACCATATTACTTATTTGAAAAATGATCTTTCAATGTAAGATGTTTAACCAATTCAGAGTAATTTAGGGCCTCTAGTATTTTGCCAAGAAGTGGTAGAAGACTAATAAAAGCATCAAAAAGTCCAGAGTTCTTAAAGCTTGGAACCACAGAAGAGGATTTCCCAAAAGCAGGAAAACAAGCAATCAGGCATTTTATTGTAGATTTTAGAGAGAGCAGAAGCCAGTTAAGGAGGACATTTCTTAAAAGACTATTACAGGAATATCAGGTCCACATGCTTTGTAGAGATCCAGTTTGGAGATTATAGCAAAAACCATGAAAGGAGTTATATGCATATCACTCTAAACTCGGTTCTAAGTGGAAAGTCAGGCAAAGATACCTCCAGATTAGTCAAGAGTAGAATTTGTAAAGAATTTACAAGTAAAACATTCTGCTTTATTAGTAGATGTTAACACCTCAAAGTGAGTGAACAGAGGAGGGATAGAAGACTTACTCTTATTTAATCTTTACCAGGCTGGATGCAAAAATTTTGCCATAGAATTGTCTCCCTTTGCAGCTCTAGGCACATTCTGTTGCCTTGAGACAGTTGCTATAAATAAACACTTGTCAACTATCATTTCCAATATTTTAAGCTGGAAATCACCTACTACGGCTTTGGAATGAGATTAAACTTTGGATTTCCAATGCCATTTTGAATTCTTCTAAACTCTACATGAGGTGTAACATCGATGAAACCCATATCAATTTTTTCACAATTTTTTGTAAACAAAAATGAATGCATCAACATCCAACAAAACCTTTATTCAGGAGTTTTTCTTTGATTTGGACTGATGATAATTTTAAAGGCTTTATTCAAGTGGATATTGACAGTGAAGTGGTCAAAGTTGATAACCACATTAGTGATGTGGAGAAAAGCGATGATGACCACTAGGTACTATCATCCATGGCTGACTAATTTTATGGAAGCTACTAGTCCCATGAATGTACCTGATAGCCTTTCTGAAGGTGAATTATTTCAGCTATTTATAAACAACAAAATATTAACTTTATTTGTCAACAAGACAATAAGTGTGCTAGTCAGATGAAAGAAAGAGCAAACAAATGCTGATGTTTTCCCCAATGTGCAAACACAAGGAAGCACATCATGGTTTTGATGAAATGAAAACCTTCTTGGTCATTTTGCTTCTAATTGCAACTCAAAACTCCATAAGAAGTAATAAAAGTTGTTGATTGCCCAATGGAAATGGGAAAGATTGCAAAAGTTTTCCCCCTCACCTTCAGAAGGACACAAAATGCATGCTGGGATATTTTTCTTAGCCAATAAGATAGGACAGCTTGCATTTTGACATGACGCAGTCCAGATCTGCATTAGCTAATAGACAGACATACTGTGTTCAATTTTGTGTACAAACACCAACTCCTAGTTTGTAAATTTTTTTTTTGACTTCTTATTAATTTCAATTTCCTTTAACTATATTGTTTGTTTACTTGCTTGCATGATTGTTGTCATTTCATCTTTTTTAGACATTTTTTTCTTTGCATTGCAAACTTTTGATAGTATTAACTTGCACTTTAACAATGGCTTCTAACTTATCAAAAGTTAAAGTATGTTTAATTTAGGATGTATTTGTATTTTATTTTGCGTTTCAATTTTTTTGTTTTCAACATCAAAATCTGCATGCAAAACGTAATGTGTTACATAATACATCAAAATATTACTTATCTATTCTTTTATTAGTATACAAAAATTAAAATCTATACATACAGTGCAAAGAAAGTTTAAAAACATTAGGTATTCATCATTTTACACCCTCAAAAAAAAAAAAAATAAATAAATAAATAATAATAATAATAATAATAATATGCAGTGGCAGGGGGAACAATTCTAAAAAGAATTTAGCATGCTAAAGATATTATTACACAGCAACCAGTAGCCTGGAAAGCCAAACTTGTTAGAGGTTATATAGTGCTTCATTCTATCAGCAAACAAAGACCTAGCCCCTTTGAGAACACAATTATTACATGCAGGCACAAATAAGCATATTTTGTGATCAGAACTGTTATACTGGTATAGCCAGAAAAAAGTCATTCATGTGAACAGGCCAGTGTGAACCATGAAGATTGTGGTTTTTCCTCATGTTGCCAAGAAGGTACGAAAGCATCAATGCTGGAAAGAAACATCTGTGGCACAATTCTCAATAGGAAGGTTAAGAGTACCAATTCTAGGGGTATTTTGAAGAAAGTCAAAAAATGAATCCCAATCAGTATGCTGATAACTGAAAGAAGCATGTTAATCAGACTTATTAGGGAAACAAGTTCAGAAATCCGCTATTTGAGTAAGATACTAAGTAAAGGAAAATTGTAAGTATTAATACCAGCCACATCAGTAATATTAGAATGACTAGGCCACTTGACATGATGAACATTAAAGTCAGCAAACACAAAAATGTTCGCAGACGGATATAGAGAGAGAGCTATTTATGTAAGAAATTTTGTCAAATATATTGTAGTCCTAAGACGATGGAAAGTAATGAAGGAACAAAGAGATAACTAACACAAAGCAATAACACAGTAAAGCACTTGAAAGAATCATCTGGGGACTCAAGAGACAATTCTCTTGCCATTGGAAGAGTTTCCTGAATATAAAAACCAAGGTCATGTGTATGTATCTTTTTCAACAAAAAGGAGTGGAGTTAAGTGGCCATGATTAAATGTAAGTAGTAGAACTACCCAACAAACAGAATTGACTAATTTTGTAATAAACAATAACAAGAAAAAAAAGAACAGGGACCAAAAAATAATATAAAGCAAGCAAACAATATATGCAAGACAAATTAAGAGTAATAAAGCAAGGTTAACAGTAATATAGCAAAAAGTTCAAACTAAGAATTGGGATCAACACACAAGAAAAAATTCATATTAACGACCACGACATTCTGACAAGACAGACTAGGACTGAGTCAGAAGAGACCAAGAAGTGGCCTATATTATTGGCTGGGAAGAAATCCCAGCATGCATTTGTGTGGTTTTTTGCCTATAACTTGAGGAGGAGAAAGATTTTTGCAGTCATTCATAACCAGATAAAAACAGAGAATTCATTGGTAGCAATAAAAGAATTAGTTTTACAAAGCGTGAAGATATCTGGAGACTTTCAAGAGAAACGATTTTACATTAAAGAATGGATACCACGAATATTTGAAAAAAAAAAGGTTGAGGGATGTACAGGATTTTTTTTGTTTACAGGCTTTCTCATATTTCTTTTCATTGTATCTGTCATAAAAAGAAATTGTTTTGAGAAAAAAAAAAAAAAAAGATAAAGCCAAAACAAATATCACCATCATCACTGGCGATACAAACTAGCCAGAAATGTGGCTAAGACAAAATATGGGTCTCAGGGTCACCCACCAGAAATACATGCAGCAACACTTACCCATGAGCAACATGGCAGAGCAGATGCCTTGATAACATGCAACTGTTGATCATAGCAGACTCTCTAAGTGCTACAAAAGAGTCTCAGTTGCTTATTATCAGTCGGGATGCAGCATCTAGAAAACTGCTAACCTGGTTCCATGATAATGGAAAGTAACAGACAATAATTAGTCTGATCATCAAAAGGTTAAGACAGTTAAATCATTATGACCCTGACAGAAGAAAGAACCAGCAAACTCCATCCTAACCAGGAAACAAGGGATAATGCTCTATTCATTTTCAATAAACATGGAAGGAGTGTGGGCTGGGCAATAGACCTCCCTAGCTCAGTTTTTTTTTTTAAAAAATAAATTAGTAAATAAAGATATGTTTGGTGGTACAAAATTTTATTACTGCCATAAACAGACAAAAATTAGTTTATTTATTATTATCCACTCAGGATAATAAAAAGTAAAAATGAAAAACGGGCCAACTAACTGGATTCATACCTCACTCAACAGAGCTAAATCGAGGTAAATAGAGTAAATTATATATAAAAAAAAAATAAAATAAAATAAACAATGGACAAAGTGTATTGGTGGAAAAAAAAAATATTTAAATGGTAATTAGTTGGAGGCCTAATACAAAGTCCTTCTGTTTACATAGAGAAGGTTTTAATAATAGAATATAGATGGCCTCCAATACTTTTAAGTGGTAATTAGAGTTAGCTAGCCAGTTTTTCATTTTTACTTTTTATTATCATGGGTGGTAATAATAAAACTAATTTTTGTCTGTTTATGGCAGTGATAAAAAAAATAATAATAATTCAGTATCACCCCATGCAAAGCAGCAAGTGAACTAAAACACAAGGGTTTACAGGGGGTGGAAGAATTAGTTACAGAAACATTAATAATGAGCGGGAAGAGGAAAGAGTAATCAGGTGGATGGTAGATAGCAATAGACATTGCATTTAAATTTTTGCAGATTAAAGTTGGCTGGAAAGCATAGAGCTGAAGAGAGTTCCACAAGCAAGATGTGCAAGAAAAGAAACTGTCAATATAGAATTTATGGTTACACCTCGCCAGCTCAACTGTAAGTTGATGAGATCTTGATGCCAGTCTAATACTGCACTTAAATTCATAAACTATGTACCATAGTGATGAGCTCATGCAAACAATTACCATGAAAGTATTTATCAAAAAGATACAGAGAGGTAACTTCATGGTGGTAGGAACATGACTGAATCCGAGTCGCCAGACCAGGACTAATAATATTGCAGGTTCTTCTTTGGATCTTATCAAGGAGCTCAAGGTAAATAGCAGGAGCACCGGATCATATGTGGCAGTAATATTCTAAGCATGGACAAATAGTAGACATAGATATATAAGATCAATTCTGGGGAGGCTGATGTTACTTACCAAAACACTGTCACCTGGCTGAATTGGTCGGATATCTAAATCCAGCAAGATGTCTGGTGTCCCAGAGAGAGAATGTAACTGTTTTCCCACATTACGTAGCGTCTCAACCAGATTTGGTGGGACATAGTAGACGGCAGGAGACAGATTATACAAACTTCTTTTAGTGGCATGTTGAAACAGGCCAGAGACGTGATCCATATGACCATGACTGGCAAAAAGAAAGAAAGAAAAAAAAAAAAACAAATATTAAAAAACAAATATTCTTTTCAAACAGTTTATTTTTAAATCAATTCACTCCCAAGTAAGATGATAACGTCACTAAGACACAAGAGGAGACTTTAGAAGGAACCAGAAACCTAATCCTAAACAGAGAAACAAGGGATAAACCTCTACTCCTGTTCAAAAGACTAGAGAAGAGTGGTAACAAGATGATAGGCCAACCTATAATAAGAATAAAAACCTGTGAAAATTTCTTAAATTTTCACTCAACCAATAATGCCACTTAAACGTAAGGGGAATGAAAGAGAATAACAAAATTTTAGAAGGAACTGGAAACCTAATCCTAAACAGAGAAACAAGGGATAAACCTCTACACCTGTTCAAAAAGACTGGGGAAGAGTGTGAACTCATCTAATCCTATTGAGTGGAGAAAAAAAAAACTTTCAAATAAAGAAATAAAACAAGAATAAAAAAATAAAAAAAAATTAGGCAGAATTTGGGTGGAGACATTATATATATATATATATATATATATATATATATAAAAAGGGATCAATAATAGAAGGAAAATTAAAATGAAGAACAATGAGACGTTGGTGGGGTCATAGGTGTATGGTCGACTTCAAATATATTTTTATTTTGGTAGGGGTTAGGAAACTGTTAGTGTATTATTAACTATTAACTTTCAACTTAATACAAGTTGTAAAAATTCTTATCACCTAAAAATCAAGCAGAAAATTAATTTATTCCTGTCACAATAAAGCCCCCACCCCTCAGGGACTCACTTTAAAATAGGTACACTAAAGACAGTCTTTAACAGACTTGTTAGTTACCAAAATGACCAGTAAGATTGCAAATCCAATAAATGCAGCTGTAGACAAATATTTTTAAATAAATCCAAAATTAAAAAATACAATTGCAACAAAGAAATAATAATAATAATAATAATAATAACTAGGAAAACCTGTGAAAATTTCAGTTTTCCTAATTGAATTTTCTGATAAATCTTAATTCTTTAGTTAATGACTGAATAAGCTTATGGAATTAACACATTAATTCCATTTATATTTTACACGCGCGCGAGTTTCCTCCCTTCCTTTCACACTCGTGCGTGTGTGCGCGCGGTTTTTACCCCTACCTTCCACTCACAGCTAAACATAGCAGTAACCTCGCTAGCTCCTACTGATGGACTCATAACAGATTTTGAATTTTCCCGTGCGTTTTTCGGCGTTTCAAAACTGCTAGCGTTTGCAAGCAGTTGCCTCTCAACTTTCGACCCGACTAGATGGGCAACTCATTTATTCCGTGCCCTTAACCCATATGCGGGCCGGAATATCTTATTTCAACAATGGCGACTTCACACTCTACCAAGACTTCTTCTCGTCTTGAAGCTGCCCGGTAGGTCAGACCTTCTCCGTTTTCTACCAAAAGACGTTAGAGACACACGACACGGTCGTGAGCAAAACTTCGTATTCAACTAATAATGGCTTATTTTTATCCCTCGTCAGCGAACCAATAAATACAGACAGGGATATCCTACTGACGAACAACTTGCTAATCGCAGGTCAGACCTTCTCCGTTTTCGACCAGAAGACGTTAGAGACCGCGACACAGTCGACGGCAGAAACTTCGTAAAAACACCAAATAATTAATTCTCGTCCTTTTTGGCTCGTCATTCAAAAATTCTCCTACGAGACGATGCAACTCCAAGTATTGACTTTTAAATCCCTTTTGGCCTCGTCATAAATCTGTTTTTGAACCAGTACCAAAAAAAAAAAAAATATATACATAACATTTCACTCACATTAGCAAAAAAACTCGCAGTGAGTATTTTTTCCTTGTATGTATATTATCATATACATTGACTTATCTGGAACCTTCTTCTCCTTCAAGAACCTTTCCGCCTTAGCCATCTTGTTTCTATTTTTGGCGCGGAACATTTTCATTGATCCCTACCACGGGATAAGTTACTTGTTTTTCCTGCATTTAATAAAAATTACTCTTGTTGGAATCCAGTCTTTTTCTGTCATTCTGTGCCGGCTATCTTAATATATTTTATTTTATGCACTTGTTGATTGACCTCTTTCCTCTCACTGTTCATTCACGCACATATTTATCTTTTTTTTACTTTGCTTGTAGACTCGGTAGTTTAGTGTGGTGTCTGGCACAAGGCCACTTCGTAATAAACCAGCACTGCACGCTGCCGGGTCTGCAACAAGCTAATGGTGTATGGCTCTCTATGACAATAAAATTTCCATAGAAATTCTATCACATCATTAACAAAATATTGCAATAGCAATCATAAATATGAATGCTAGTCATTATTTTAAAAAGTGAGTACAAATGAAAAGATATGAAATTGACAATTTTTTTCCATTTCTCTCAAACAGCCATTAAACATTACCATCTTCCTTTCTTTCATCCATTTTCTCACTGTATGTCCCGTTTTTCTACACAATCAAAACATAATAGTCCGTTATTTATGAGGTATTAGCAAGATGTGTAAAACACTCCTATCTTTCTAGCTAGCTAAATCTCCATCTCATGAACATTTCTCTTAATAATAATTTTAAAATAATTCCGTAAATGAGGTTATTTTATTTATGGTCACTGAATTTTTGGCAATTGCCTTTCTTGGGTTCTATTGTTCAATATTGTACATCTGAGAAATGGTACTTTCATTGTGGTCACTATTGCATCTCAGGTTTTGGGCTAAGCTCAAAGTGTAGTATCTGTTCTTATCAGCTTAATCTCATTCTCTCTCTACACTTCTATTTTTGCTTCTTTCATTTTCTTACTGAAATCAAGTAGTGTCTAACAGAATAGTCCATTATTTATGAGATATTGGCAGGGCGTAATGGTCATGCAAACTAACGATAGCAAGGACAATCACAGTTATAATAGGATGATAATGATAATAAAATTAGAAAAATCAAAGGGAAAGAAGTAAAAAATACATCTAAAAAACAAACATTTTAAATTGGTGATTTCAAAAACAAAGAAAACATAGTGCTTATATAAGACCAGATCCCAATTTGCTAGGGTGAAGGTTTTCAGTGGATTTTGACTCATTTCAAGAGGAAGGAGGGGAGGAGCCTTGGATTTTTATGGTTAAAAATAAATCTCTTATTTTCCTGCTTCGGTGAGGCTTGGAGTTTGATCAGATAAGAAAGAAATATATGCTTATCAAGCTAAATTTACAGTCAAGTTGAAGAACAAGCTTTTGTGAATATCTATGCTGATGATACAACTTGTGGACACACCTCCAAAACTTTCAATGACCAGAAATTGGCAGCTAATCTCTCCTCTGACCTAGATCTAATACCTCAGTGGCAGAAAAACTGTCTGACTCAATCCAGACCTCAAGTGCTAGAAAAATGGTCAGTTTCCTGTACCTGACTCCTCATGCTAACCTCTACCTCAAGAGTAAATCATGCCTAAAATAGACTACAACTACCATATATAGGCTGCAGCTGCACAGTCTTCACTCTCCTGTCTTGATAGAGTTCAAAAGCATCTCGACATCCTTGTTGGTAATGAATTATTTTCCACCCTACAACCCCTTTCCCCACAAACAAAACATTGCAAGCCTCTTACTGCTCTATCACTATTTCCATAGAAAGTGCTCAGACAAACTACATTCCTTATTTCCATCAGTTCTAACCATCATGGCTAAGACCCCCCCCAATGCCATAAACCACCTTTATTCCCTTTGTATTCCATTGGTGAGATGTAAGTATCATTTGAGCAGCTTCTTTACATGGACTACTGCTTTGTGGAACTGACTCCCAAGAGAGTGTTTTCCCAATCACTACAATCTTAACCTGTTCAAATCTAAGATTAATTGTAATCTTCCCAACATATCTGCATAAACTGTGCCTCTTACTCTGTAACCCACTACCTCGAGTGGCTCCCATGTCTTGTACAGAACAAACATCACTGTAAAAGGGGGGAAAAAAGATGACAAAAAAAAAAAAAAAAAAAAAAAAAAGAAAGACTTTTTTTTTTAAACTCATATTTAGGAAAAGACTCCAAAAATTCTACATTTTAATTCACATTATTTATATGCAGGCTATTGTCTTCATCTTTGTTGTTATCACATTTCGGTCATTGTGTCTTCTGGCTTTCATCAAGTATATGCCAATCCAGGCAACCTACAGGGAATATCAAACAGAATTCTTATTTAATCTATACAGATTATTCTCATTCCACCACTCATTTTGAGTGATCTCTCATTTAGTTCTCATTAGCACTACTCAGCTATTGCCTGATCCATTTTCACACTGCCCAACTCAGGGATTGAACTATCAATTACTGTCACCAAATTCATAAACCAAAGTTTTAATCCACTTGGGCTATTGTCCTACAATAGCTTCATAGATTAAAGTGTTGTTTTGTGGGACAATAGCTTTGTGGATTAAAATGTTTGATAGCCTAGTGGATTGAGTAAATTATAATTAATTTAATTTATAATTGATTAATAGCCTCCAGAACTAATCAGCTGAAAGCTCATGATTAAACATGTGCAAATTTTGATTAAATGATCCAAACTTGGCAAATATTTGGAACTAGGACAAAGTTAGACCAGGACACATGGCCGAGCGGATAAAAGTGTTGGTTGAATCCAACAACTAGACCCAAAGAGTTGTATGTTCAATACCTGGAACAAAAACCTAGAAAGTCAAATTAAAAGGTGTTAACTGATGCCGAGACATCTGGAAGAGGCATGGCAAGTGGAAGTAGAATAACCTACTCCAGTGGACAAAATAAAGGTCAGTTTTAAATTCCAATCACCTGAAGAAGGCTGGAGCATACAAATGTTGTGAATATGGCAATAAAGATGAGGACAATAGTCTGAACAATGTAAATTGTGTAAATTATTACAATACCTCATCGCAGAAATATAGTCAGAAAGTTAAACCAGATCTGAAATGCTGAGATTGTCTATTTTCAGACTAGATATAGCACATATCACTTGGAAAATATTCCATTAATACTAAATGCCTGTTTACTATGCAGTAAATTGGATTCTTACCGGGTGTCTAATACTGTAGCCTTGTACTCAATTAACTATAGTAAATAACTCCTAAATGACAGCCTACAGTATGAAGAGTGTTAACATGAAGGTTGCATGAATTATTCACAAGGTCCCACTTTTATGGCCTTGTGGGAGACTATAGCGAAGAATACTGTGACTTACCTCATCAAACCAAGCAACAGCGCGTCGCTTGTATCTTACGATGGAAAATCCATTAGACCACCTGCACATCCAAGCTTACAGCACCTGGTAATCCCAGGCGGTCAACTATCTAGGTACTGGCCAGGCTTGATGTTAACTTTGGTGATCATAGAGGAACCAATGTTTCAACATGATATAGCCATAAGCCCAGGGAGAGGGAATAAAAATTGCTACAAAAAGGGAAGCTGTGGAAAACCAATACCACCCATGTAGTATGAGTAGCCATGGTTATTGTAAATAAATGATAACTACTGCCATATAAACAGAATTGACAAGATAATTTTTATTAATTACCATTCTTATCTGCATTTTTTTAAAGTATTGTTTAACCTTTAGTCTTTCTTCTAATTATTTTTGTTTCATAGTCTAGCTATTAATAAGGGTTTGGGGGGGAAGGGTTAATTAGTAATTTATTTTATTTGTTGCGATCACTAGATAACCTACCGTCCCATTTAAGATAAACTTGGTAAATTTATCAGTCATTCTAACTAACCATCCCTGAAAAACAATAACATGTGTAACATTAGTTAGTAACAATGAAGGTAATTTTCTTGATATCACTTACCTGATAAAAACCTGCTGGCAACGAACACTGGGTCGTGTCGTGTAGCCGATGTCAAAGGTCACTGCGAGCTTTTTATCATCTTCAGCATTGATGACGACACAAGTCTCGAGTCCTGATATCGACCACGGGTAGATGCGGTAACCTTCAAGGGTCAACCAACCCCTTAAAGAAGGAGAAGACTTGGAAGGTATAATACTCCCAGCCTTTTTTTTGGCTATCGTTAAAGACGGTTTGGAAGTGTGAAACCCACGACGATTTAGGAAGAAGAAGTGATCCTCATCATTTAAATGTCGTACTGTTTCTCTTCTTCTTGTTAATGTGAGACAAAGATCCTGATGAAGATTTCGCTTGTAAATGCGACCAGCAGATTTTGTTTTTGAAGCAAAAGAAAGAACTTCATGCTTTTTCAACATGTTTTTCCTGAACGAAAATTCGTCCAATAATGGTGGGATGTTTTTTTTATAATCAGCTGCTTTTCCTAATAAAAAAGGTCCATCTGAAGAAGAAAACTTTGAATGATTCTTTCCTTTAAAAAAGAATTTACCAAATATATTTTCATTAAAACAGGAGATTTTAAATTTCCATTTCTTTCTACCGTTGTTGCTTTTGTAGAACACAAATTGTCTCTTCTTCGTGAGATTTCTAAATTCTTCTAACCAAGGTAATTGTGTCTGAAATAACCTTAAGTAACTTGTGGACGTGTATGAACGTCCTTGGCCCCCAAATATCATCAAAGTCCTGAGACAAAACATCATTGGTTTGGGTTAAGAAGACAAGAAAGAAAGAAAGAAATGTAAAAGTTCAAAGTTCAATAAATCTAACTAAAATTTAAATTCACAAATATAAAAAAACAAAGATTTCTTAATTCTTTTTTATATACGTTATGTGGATTGTATGTTGTTGCTGGTTTAAACTAAAATCTTTTTTAACACTGTTAGTGTTAATTGAATAATTTTTTTTTACGAATGTCGGGTTAGTTAGAATGAAGGTGTTTAGTTTAAAAAACATGTTTTTAAAGTAATTTAAAAATGTAACAACTGTAATAATTAATTACTAAAACCTACATAAATACATATACAAATAAATAATTAGTTAATTACTTGAAGACTTAAGGATAAAATTCAACAAAAAAATTAGATTTTGTTTTTCTTTTTTGTAAATCCAAATTTTCTTTTTGAAGTTCTTAAAAAAGACAAGAATAAAAAAAAAAATGGAAAGGCTACGAAAGTAGCGTCCACCTTCAAAGAAAAATCATTTTATAAGTCCTGGGGTAAACTATAGATTTCTTACTGCACCTTGTGGGTGGCCTTGTTATCAGTTTAGATATCTGTAATGTCAAAAACCGACTGAAGGTTATTGTAGGAATCCAAATAGTTAAAAGCGAAACGTGTTCATAACATCGGTCATCAAATGCGGCCATGATGAACAAGGGAGATAACTCTCATTATATAACTCCAATTTAATAGTTGCTAAGCTGAGTTTCGTCACAAGTAAGGAGGCATTTAGCACTCTTGTCTTCAAGAGTAGGGCCTAGAACCCCCCACCCCCAAATAATTTGATCCACCCCGTGAAAATAATGCGAACTAATTCCATTAATAGAATTTCTTACTTGCTCTCTCCGTGGAATTAAAGCCCCCCACCGCCACCTCTTAACTCCATCAAGTCAAGTTGTGACACAAGGTCATTTTCTAATGTGGAGACCCGAGTCTTACAAATACATATACAAATAAATAAATAATTAATTAATTACTTGAAGACTTAAGGATAAAATTCAACAAAAAAATTAGATTTTGTTTTTCTTTTTTGTAAATCCAAATTTTCTTTTTGAAGTTCTTAAAAAAAAAAGAATAAAAAAAATGGAAAGGCTATGAAATATTACCACTCGGGCTGCTGGTCTTAGCTTGTCTAAGCTGGTCAAAGCTTGTCTTAGCTGGTCATGACTTGTCTAAGCTAGTCATAGCCGATCATCCCATCACTACATAACAGATGTCACATAACAGTGAGTGGAACGCAAGGGAGGAGAAAAGGCCTCCAGCACAGAACATATACTACAACTGCAGTGGGAAAACTTCTCCTCCTCTGCTACTTCCTTCCAGAAAAATCCAGGAGGAGAAAAACCTTTAACCCAAAACACACTAATGATTGACCTGGCACTTGTAACGATAGAAAAATAAATAAAAACAAATAAATAATAACAAGTAGACCAAAATTTCACCATCTCAGAAAATAGATGTATATTCAGAACCTCTAGGCAATCAAGTCATATTTCAACCAACTAATTAGAAACGCCCTTGACTGAAATACAAACAGCATAATCTAGCAAAGTGTTTCTCAACTGATGCTTCCTGAAAAGTTAGCCAAGTTTACCCCAAGTTAACAGAAAAGTAATTTATGAATTTTTTTTTATTCTTATAACAATTAAGCTGAAACTTATGATCTGTAAAGTTAGAGACTAAATCTCATTTATAAAATCTGAACTTTGAAACTTGGAGCAACATATACAGTGCTGTTCGATAAAAGTGACTCATCTGATTATTTTTTACTAAATGTTCTCTTCGATGAAACGAAAGTTGTGCTAAATTCAAAAGGATAAGCAATCTAAAATCCAAAGAAGAAGCTTTGAAAGCTCTTTGAATTTAGCAGTAAGTACTGTCAAGCATCCGTTCAGTATAATGTTCTGGGGATGCTTTTCTTTTCATGGAACTGGTTTCTTAAAACCTATTGAAAAAACCCTCAGGAGCGAGCAGTACAAGAGAATTTTAGAATCTTGTCTGCTCCCTTCTGCTGAAAGGGTGCTAATTGACCCCACCAAGCTCATTTTTATGCAGGATAATGCTCCCTGTCACAAATCCAAATTGATGAAGGAATACTTTGATGAGAAGCAGGTGAGTGTTATGACATGGCCATCCCAATCTCCTGACCTCAACCCCATAGAAAACTTATGGAGCATTATAAAGTACAGGCTCTCGAGAAAGCAGTTGAGCAACAAAGAGGATTTGATTGTGAATTTCATATCCAAATGGAATTCAATGCTTGGAGATGAGATTTGCCAGAACCTAATCAAGTCAATGCCAAAAAGGGTTGAAAAGGTTATTCAAAATAAAGGAGGACCCATAGATTATTAAATATTTCAAACTATATTACCTATTATAAATAAATTATACCTCTATTATTCTTTATTTAAAGCTGTTCGGTTATGTTTTTATTGATTACTAGTTGCAGGAAATAAGTGAGTCGCTTTTTTTGCATAGAGTTTTTCCCTAAATCTCATTTATATCCAAAATTATAATTATCAATAGAATACCTTAGGGTGAGTAAACTTTTTTACTAGGTGGTTGGGAAGGGGTCTTTATATTAGTAAGATTAAAAATTAGTTTGACCCCAGAAACAATAGGCATAAAAAATTTTAAGTAAAAAAAATCAGGTGAGTCACTTTTATCAAACAGCACTGTCGATACTAAGTTGAGAGCTGATGCCATCAATAAATCATTGATGAAAATTAAAAATAAAGTTGATCCAAGGATAGAGACCCGAGGGACACCTGCATTAGTATGAAAGGGTCTAGAAGAGTGGCCATTGAGGACAACTACAGGGCCATTGAAAAATAACTCCCTATTTTAAAATACTTATAATTTATTTATTAACTATAATTTTTACAAGAAATGGATATGCAAGGAAAGCATTCAGCATAAGGTTTTATTTAAAATTCGATATAGGCACCAGATTTTGCTACCAGCTTCTCAAGCTACCCAGGAATCATGTCAACTGATTTCACCAGGAATTCTTGTGGGATGTAAGACAAAACTTCTTGTATTTGTTCTTCAATTTCTTCCAAAGTCTTGGTTTGCTATAGTAGACTTGCTCCTTTAACCAACCCCAAAGAAAAAATCCCAGTCAGGACACCTAGCTGATCACTCATATATAAAATAGGGAGTTTCTCTTCAATCACCCCATATATAAGATATTTAAAACATATTCTTATCTTTTTCTTGTACTGTTTTAAAATAAAACTTACATACAAAATTCCAAATGATTTCAAAACATCTGCAAAATGTAAATTTAATGTATATTTGGCAATCTTCAACCTTCATACCTGCAAAAAAAACAGTGAATGAAAAGGACTGTTTTTCCCTTGACACCACTGTTATTTTAACTAGCTTCACTCCTTGGCAATTTTTAATTATTTATTAGATTGTTTATTGGAATGGTTGGTTAAACATTGGTTAATTACCAATTGATTCAAACTTTATAAAATGGTAAATAATAAGGATTTCATTAGAGTTGGTTCACATATTTTTATAATTTGGTAAATGTTTATAAATTTATGAATAAAAAATTGTTTTCATATTTATTTCTTTATAAATTGGTAAATGATAAATATTGCATTGCATCAGTTTTTAGAATATTTTAATTATAAAATTATAAAAAATAATGTAATAATAAGGGTTTAATATTTTTGTTGTAAATTCTCAAGAACAAAAAAATGTCTAAATTCACTTTCCTCATATGTTTAGGTTTTATTACAATTTTAATCTTCACTTTTTAAAACAATAAATATTTCTGAGGAGTGAAGGTAGTTAAAATAATAGCAGTGTCAAAGGAAAAGCCATCCTTTTGACACACCATTTTTTTGCAGACATGAATGTTAAAGATTCCCAGATATTCTTACTTCAAATTTTTGTTTATTATTCTTATTCTAAAACAATTTCTTTTGTCATTTATTTCATAATCCCATTCTGAATCAAAACCAAAGACTTATTTAAGCAAAAGGTGTATAGCAAAGAAAACAGCAATTTACCTCGTCAAACCAAGCGACAGTGCGTTGCGTGTATCCTACAATGGAAAATATGTCGAAAAAGAAAATTACTTACCAACAAATGGGCATGTATTCTGCATGACATGCTGAAGACGGAATATTTAAATTAACAACAAGTCAGTTGCAGAAGTCGCTATAAAAGTATTTTGATATACAAAAATTGGGCGTTGTCTTCCAGCTGTCGACGAATGAAAAAGAAATACTCGGCCGATAAAAGCAGTTGTGTTCTCAAATCGGTGGGGAAGTTCATGTAGTTTGGCTACCGTGTTCATCAGTGAGTTATAATTCTGACTGGTTACGTGCTTTGTGATTTGTGAGATAGTACCTGCGAATCAAGTTTTCGGCATTTCTTTCTGTCCCCAATATTCAAGTCTGTACTTACAGTGTTTTGTTTTTTATGTTGTGGAAGTAATCTGTGACAAATATTTCCTTTGCTTTCAAAATGCTTACAAGGTGTGATTTTGTTGTTTCTGCTTAATTAATCAAAAAACAGCTGTTAACAAAAAAATTCAATTGACAAAGTTCATTGCAGACTGTGCTTGTTAGAACTATTTTTTTGGATTTCCTGGAGAGATGGTGCACCAGGGATTTTGTTTTGTTCTTGAATTACTTTAGTATCTGTCTGCAGAAAGAAATATAAAGGAGAGACAGGCCGCCCCCTTAAGGTAAGGCTTCAAGAACACCAGAAAGCTGTAACACGAGGGGAAGTGGAAAAATCAGGAGTAGCTGACCACATATGGAGAGAAAAGGGAGATCACTGCCTTCTGTGGGATCAGGTTGAGATCATAGACAAAGAACACTATTAGAAAATTCATAAACTTAAGGAATCAGCACATATGCTAGGCCACAAAAATCTCCTGAGCCGACCAAGCATAGAAATGAATACAATATGGGAACCAGTAATAAGGAGTGCCAGAGAAAAACGATAATAACAAAAATTACAATATGAGCTCTGGTAAAAACATGTATTGATAACAGCAAAAATTGCAATATGAGCACTGGTAAAAAATGTTTGCTGAAGATAAAGGCGTTAGTTAGATCCAGTGATAGAACCCAAAGAGTGTGAGTTCAATACCCAGTTAAGGCAGTGAAGAAGGGTTCAGTTTGAAATTCCAATCACCTGAAGAAGGCTGGAGCATAGAATGACCAAAACATCATGAATATGACAATAAAGATGAGGACAACAGTTCACATAATGTAAAGAAAAAATTATTTCATTTTACTAGATTCACAATATCCGAACTATTGTCCTCATTTTTGTTGCCATATTTATTATAATGTTTTGGCTGTTGTATGCTCCGGCCTTCTTCAGGTTGTCAGAATGTCGAACTGAACCCTTTATTTCGCTTACAGGGGTAGACTGTTCTAGTTCTACATGCCATGTTTAATGGATGTCAGTTATCAGTTATCAGTTATCTCCTGTTAATTTCCCTCTCCAAGTTCTCTACTGCATTAACCGGGTATTGAACTCACACTCTTTGGGTCCTGTCGCTGTATCTAACTAATGCCTTTATCCACTGTACCATATGTCCTTGAGTGTGAGTACAATACCCGGTTAAGGCAGTGGAGAACTTTTAGAGGGAAATTAAAATGAGCATTTGTTAAAGTAAATGGTGAGGAGAGAGGGGGCATCAAAATATTCATCAATCAAACAATGTGTCGTGAATAGAAAAAGGGTGAGAATTACTGATCTACATCAAGAATTATATTCGCACAACTAATAAATTTTCCACATTTGAAGATGGCCCTGGCAAATTTATCTAACCCAAATTCCATACCTGCTAAAATTTTCCAGTCTTTAAAAGACCTTCCAATTTATCATTTCTTGCATATAATTTCAAGTCATCCATATAAAGTAGTTGAGATATCCTATATTTTTGATCTTATAATATATATATATATATATATATATATATATATATATATATATATATATATATATATATAATATATATATATATATATATATATATATTTGGTTGGATAGATGTGAGGTTGTGACCCTGGGTTCACGCTGACGATCACAAAACCGTGAAACCAAGGGTTACAAGCTCACATCAATCCAACTAAATATGTTAGCTCTATCTCTGATATTGATCACTTTCTAATAAGTACCGTGCATATAATATATAAATAATTATATATATATATATATATATATATATATTTCCCCCATATATATATATATATATATATATATATATATATATATATATATATATATATATATATAAATAATATAATAGACAGAACAGATGGTGTAAAAAATTCAGTTTGTAGCATTTACTTATTTTAAAAAAGTGTTGATACAAAGTAAAGCAAAATATAATATTTTTATTATAATAGATTATAAAAACACATAAAAATGATGTAAAATGTTTTATTATAACCTATTATAATAAAAATATTATAATATTATATATATGTTATAATATATATAATATTATATATATATTTTATATATTGTAATATATATATAATATTATATATATTATAATATGTTATTATACTATATATATTATAATATTATATATGATTAGATTATATATATTAGATTATTATACATTACTATATTTAATGTATTATAATATTATACATTATTATATCATTATAATTATTTTCTATTCTAAAAATATGGTTCAAACGCTCAAGTGATTTTTATTTAAAGAATGCAGTGGAGCTATGGATTTTAAATTTAATTTTAGAATTAAATTTAAAATTTTGGTTTCCATTTTGAAACATGGTAATTTCTGTGTAGTGATGGAACCTTATTTTTAAAACAGAAAATAATTATAACATTATGCTCTATTGTTTTGCATTGAGGACTGTTTTGAAAAATAAAAATAATTTCTAAGAACACCAGATTATAAATCTTACTGTTGTTTCTTATTATTTTAATATATATACATAATTATATTATATGTATTATAATATTATACATTGTTATATTATATATAGTATAATATTATATATATTATATATATATATATATATATATATATATATATATATATATATATATATGGATATTAATTTGTAACCCAGAGTTTCACACTTTTGCAAAATCGCAAAAGCATGAAACCCAGGGTTACAAACTAATATCCATACAACTGAATATGTTAGCTCTATCACAGATATTGAGCACTTTCCACTAAGTACCACACACACACACACACACACACACACATATATATATTAATTCATGTTTCATTAAATAATATAGACAGGTTTTGTCTATTTATTTCAAGTAAGTTCCTTTCATATTGTCTGATAAGCTTAATCACATTATTGTTGAAAGACGAAAGGAAAACACCATATTGATACATGTTTAAATCCAATCTAAGCTTTCGGCTTACATAAGCCATTATCAAAGATGACAATTTCAGTATATCAAACAACACATGGACAAAACAACAATGATAATCCACCCTTGCTGCATGAAAAATTTCGAAGTAACGACAAACCCGTGTATACGAGACGCGGAAGCGAAAATCGCGTCACAGTTTGTGACATCACACATGACCATGTGAGAGTGAAAACACAAAGTATTAAGTATGGGAAGCCGTTGATATAAACCAAGGGCTTCTGTTATAAATTATAGGCATTTAAGAATATTTGTGGAGTTTTCATAGTTTATTTTGTTCAGGTTAGGTTTCAACTGTTTTATATATAAAGCTTCAAGAATTTTTAATTTTTGTTTATTGTTTTCATGTTTAAGTATAGTTGTGTTGTCAACAAGGATTTTCCGTAATTGAGTACGCGGCCAGGCATGTTTTATTTAATGAAACATGCATTAATGAAAAATTGTTACCTAAATATACAAATATATATATATTTTATATATATATATATATATATATATATATATATAAATTTAAAAATATATATATATATAAATTTAAAAAAGTGCTCAGTATACAAATTCAAAAAACTGAGTGTGTGGAACACACGATATTAAAAGTAGGAGTATTTACTGGTTACACTACCTGGGTTTCAACCATAGAGTTTTTTCACCTGGTATCGGCTAAGTATGTTTTATAAATAAATAAGTTGCAAATTAAAAAAATAATAATGTTTTTTTATGAAAGTATTTATTTATTTATATAAATAAATAAATACTTTCATAAAAAAACATTATTATTTTAATTTGCAACTTTTTCTATATATACATATTAAGAAAGTAAGTATACATGGGTTCTCATTATGTATATATATATATATATATATATATATATATATATGCACACTATTTACAGTGAAATTTTCCTGTTTCTTAATACTTTGCTTAGCTTTTGAAAGGCACCTTTCACTGTTTTTAAATACTGTGTTTTTATTTTCATAATTAATACTGGATTTTTATATTCAATCCTGGATTTTTATATTCAATACTGGATTTTTATTTTTATAATTAATACTGGATTTTTTTATTCAATGTCAGATTTTTATTTTTATAATTAATACTAGATTTTACAGTGGCCATTAATCAGTTAAGCATGAAAATGTCACTTTATCCAAACAACCAATGTTCGTCTTCCTATTCACCACTAAAATGTTGACATTTCAAAATGACCAACGTTTTCCTGATAACCTAATTATTAAGTGAACTTTCCTGATAAAGTTGGGAGGCAAAACTGACAGACCAGTAGGCATACAATCTGGAATGTATTTCTAATGTTTGTATTTGATAGATAAGAAATTCTCAATAAGTCTTCTCTATTTTCAAGCATTTTTGTATGAGGATCGGTCATGTTTGGTGGCGTTTCTCTTATTATGTCTCGGTTAAGAGACCTTGTCATCAAAAAAGAAGGAAGACATGGCATCATTTATCACCAAATGTTTTCAAACCATCTTGACTACCATTTACCTTGTGCATGGTTTTGGTGGCAGACAACAACTTCAATAAAATATTTAAATGGAATAAGTGTATTTTGCTTTTTATATGACACTTCAATGCATTAAACAAAAACAATTTTGAGACAAAAAAAAGGCAGAAAAAAATTTTTCCTTGTGTTTCATAGCCCTCCACACTATCCCCAATGTTACCCACTGAATAGCATATTTCAGCCTGAAATCCTCACTAATCATGACAAATTCAACACAGACTGAGAAGAAGCACCTAATTTTTAATTCGATACAGCACTCAGAATCGAATGTAGATGGGGAAAGTAATGCTCACCACACACCGCAATCTTTGATTTATAGGATTTTTTTAGAAATTTTATAGGAAAAAAATGCATCTTATAAGCAGCAAAATTCACAACTTCATCAAAATATTTCAACAAGTACAAGGGCTTGTTATATAATTGGATCACTATAACTGAACTATTATTAGTAAAAGAAAAAATTATCCATCTTTAAGTGTAAATAGGTTGAATATAACTGCTGAAGCAGATATATGTAAAATAAATTGCCAGAACTATTTCTCACAATACATTGGGGAAACTTGCAGAAATTAAAAAAAAATATGTTTCTGAGCACAAAAGGGATCTTATACACAACAATTTATCAAATGGAAATAAATTCAACCCCAACATTGATCTAAATAATGTCACACTTATTAAAAGAGAAAATAATTTGCTTAGATGGAAAATTCTTGAGAATGCCACTGGCATATCTTATCAAAATATAAATCTGCACTGTGGATTTTTCAAATATTTCCATTCCTAAAAGAATTACTCTTTTCCTAAGCTAACATATATGACTATAAATATATTAAAAAATTCAAAGAAAACAGTTAAAGTCATAACCTCACATTATTTAAAATATATAACACATAAATTAATCCCAAACTGAAATAATTTAAATATTAAGTTGCATTAAAAAAAAATTTCAAGACCATCATTTACTCACTTTCATTTATTAGACATTGAATTGTATCACTTAGCGTCCTCCATAGCTTGCCTAGACTTTTTGGCTAACCTGATGAATATTTAAATTTAAAAAATTTAAAAAACCAATAATATTTTTGCTCTTGTATAGAAATATCTGTCTTGATAAAGTCCATCAGAGGGCAAAACACATCAGCTAAGTTTACCTTTTGTCTTTATTCATAATTGATTATTGAAGATGGATTTAATAATATGTAAGGTCATTGTATTTAAATTATTAGTTGTTATTCTCAGTATTCTTTACATTATTCAAACTGTTATCCTCATCCTCATTGCCACCTTCATAATGTTTCAGCCATTGTACACTCCAGCCTTCTTCAGGTGATTGGAATTTCAAACAGAACTCTTATAGGGTAGATTGTTCTAGTTCCATGTACCATGCCTCTTACAGATGTCTCACTTATCTCCCTTTAACTAACCTCTCTAGGTTTTTGGATCATTGAACTGATTTAATGAACTCACAACTCTTTGGGTCCTGTCACTGGATCTAATGTCTTTAGATTATTTATGTATCCTTGAGGCCCAGTGGATAAAGATGTTGGTTAGATCCAGTGACTACACCTAAAGAGTTGTGAGTTCAATACCAGGCCACAGAAGTGGTGACCCAAAAAACTTGGAGAGTTCAGTTAAAGGGAAATAACTGAGACATCCAGAAGAGGTATAGCATGTGGAACTAGAACAATTTACCCAGGCAGATGAAATAAAGAGTTTGGTTCAAAATTCTAATCTGTTGAAGAAGGCTGAGATGTACAATGGTCGAAATATTGTGAATATGGCAATGAAGATAAGGATAACGGCCAAATAATGTAACTAATGCAAGTAATCATAATACCTCATCTCAGAGATATAGACAGATATATAGAGAGACATAGACATAAAGGCCAGAGCGTACAACGGTCGGAGCGTACAACGGCCGAAACGTTGTGAATATGGCAATAAAGATGAGGATAACAGTTCCAGTAATGTAAATAATCATAATATTTCAGAGATATAGACAGATGTTACTTTGAGGTTTTCACCACCGTTAATTAATTATTAATTATATATGAAATGGTACTTTAAAAAAAAAAATGGAGAGTTGAGACAGGAAAGGAGGAAATGATGCATAAATTTGTGATCCATCGTTCCAACTCAATTAAATTTCATAAAAATATATGAAATGGTAACAAAATAAGTCATCACTCAAAACTCTTGGGACAAAAACTAGAAGGACTAGAAAATTGTGAAGTTTGTCAATAATCTTTTTTGCACATGCATAGATTTTTCAACTTGATACAGGCCGGCATTTCATTCAATCTTTGACCTGCAAGAAGAACACATGACTTCACAACCATTTCTTGGGCACCCTATTGTGGGGTAAACAACTTCAGAAAAAGCAGTTGCCTCAATGTCATAAGCCTAATGTACTAAAATAGTGATGCATCCATTGCAATATTTTAACAAGTACACCTCTGGCTTCATTGAACAATCAGATCAACTTAACAGAACTCTTGTTACTACTTTATCTACTGTTAATTGTAATTAAGTTGAATATAATTGCTTATTGAAGACAAATCTAAATAAGTGAGCTTATGTTCCTTTTTTTTAAAATCATTTCAACCTAAGCAAGGCAGTAATGTCCTTAGTATACAGGGAGTAAAAGGGAGTGAAAAAAAAAAAGAAAAGAAAATTGAGTATGGGGAGGAGGATTGAGGAAAAGACAAAAATTGAAGAGGTTTTCAAGTAGAGAAAAGATGGCCATTGATGTTGCATTTAAATTTTTTGAAGATTGTAGTTATCAGAGAAGCAAGAAATCTGAAGGGAGTTCCACAGGTGGGAAGTGCAAGAAAAGAAACTGTTTGAGTAGATGTGGCAGTTGCATTTAATCTTATTCAAATTATTAGTTGTTATTTTGAAGTTTTCTTTGAATTCTTTTTTCACCACCAAAATTATCAGCACTGTATGTGTGCTTATCAATTGTGCATGTTTATCAGTTATTCTAAATGAATGCTAATGTACAAGGAATTGTTTTTTATGAAGGAACCAGTCAAATTAAATGAATAGTTTGACATGAATTGGCTAGTATTCTAAATGAATGCTAATGTACGAGGTTTTTATGAATGAACTAGTCTAATTAAATGAATAGTTTGACATGAATTGACTAGTATTCTAAATGAATGCGAATGTACAAGGTTTTTATGAAGGAACCAGTCTAATTAAATGGATAGGTTGACATGAATTGGCTAGTATTCTAAATGAATGCTAATGTACGAGGTTTTTATGAAGGAACCAGTCTAATTAAATGAATAGTTTGACATGAATTGGCTATTGAATGCTAATATTTTTATGAAGGAACCATGAATGCTAATTGACTAGTATTCTAAATGAATGTTTTTTTTATGAAGGAACCAGTCTAATTAAATGAATAGTTTGACATGAATTGGCTAGTATTCTAAATGAATGCTAATGTACAAGGTTTTTATGAAGGAACCAGTCTAATTAAATGAATAGGTTGACATGAATTGACTAGTATTCTAAATGAATGCTAATGTACGAGGTTTTTATGAAGGAACCAGTCTAATTAAATGAATAGGTTGATATAAATTGACTAGTATTCTAAATGAATGCTAATGTACAAGGAACTTTTTCATGAGGGGACCAGTCCATTTAAGTAGTCCCTTCAAGAGTCTTCCTCCAATGATACATACCTGGTAAACAGTCTTGACATTAACAAAGAAAATTCGCAGGTTGTAATTTTGCCTTACGACAATCCAAGCTGAAAATAAATAAAAGAAATTTAAAATTTCTGAAAGGCAAATTCTATGGAATATGTGCAACAAATATCCAAACTGATAATGTTCTGCAGAATTGTATCAAACTGAAAATTGGAAGAAGTTTGGCCTTAAAGAAAAGCAATAGAAATTCAGTTATTTGAAAATCAATGTTTTGTAGGGATACAAAAGGTGTTTATCTCCCTTTGGTGGAGATAAAGTCACTCTATATAGTGACAAAAATGGCAGTCAGTTAGCTTTCTGGAGTCAAGACACAGAGTCAAATAGAGTTATTCATCCAGCCTAGGCCAGCTAGCAAAACAGATGCAGCTTACAAGCCTATGGTGCCTTTTTCCTATGGAAATATATTTTTATCAGTGAAAATATCTCCAGCTCACAGTCCTCATGTTAGGAAAAACCGAAGGCTCACAAATTCCCTGTTGATGAAATATGTCCTTATCTGGCCTGCTTGAATCTGAAATCCTAAATATGGTCTCTCCAGAAACACAGAAGTATCTCCATGTTATATGTAAGACTTTATCTTTTCATTCTCCTTTCTTGTTGTGTAAATATGTTATATTTTCTCTGCATGAGACACATGTAAATATGTATATATAATTTTTTATATGACTTAATGTTATAAAACTCTGAGAAGAAAGCATGTTTAACATTCCTTTTCTTTCAGTTATTATGTTCCATATGTGAAATAAATAAATAAATAATATCATGGTTATAATAATGCCAATAATGGAGAGGAAACACAAATTGGAGAATAAATCTTTCTTCTTATAGCGAAGAAAATGGTGACTTACTTTTTCAAACCAAGTGACAGTGCATCGCGTGTATCATACGACGGAAAAGAAAATTACTTACCAAAAAAAAAGGCATGTATTCAACATGACATGCTGAAGACGGAATATTTAAATAAAAAAAAACCAAGTCCATTGCAAGAGTCAATATAAAAGTATTTTAATATGCAAAAATTGAGCATCCTCTCCCAGCTGTCAATGAATGGAAAAAATGCTCGGACAATAAAAGCAGTTGGTGTTCTTGAATCATCGAGATAATTCGGGTATTTTGGCTAATGCGTTTGTTGGAGAGTGAGTTATTTTTCTGACTTCAGATTTGTGAGATACCTGCGAATCGAGTTTTCGGTATTTTCTTTCTGCCCTTTTGTTTATAACTTGGATGTGCTTGTAGAACATTATGGATTTCTTCCATGTAGGCTGATAAGTTGGTATTAATCTTAGGGTACTTAGTAAGGTTTAAAAGTATCATAGGGTGTTTCATTAATCAGGATGGCTTTTTTTGAGACAGTGGTTGTTATGAATTAGTGTTGGATTTATTTGAGTTTCACTGATGAAATTTTCCACATAAAGGCCAAAAGGTTTGATAGCATTTTCTTTTATATCAAATAGATTTTTGTATTTAGGGTTAAAGATACAGTGATAAGCAGATTTAGTTGGTCAGGATTCGAGTTTTAGATAATATTGTAATGCAAGTTTTTCTTGTCTCATTTTTAATGGTGCTTCATGGCCTTCAAAATAAAAACTTTCTATGGGTGATGTTTTGAAGGCACCCAGAGCCAGTCTCAATCCTGCATGGTGGATGGTGTCAAAGGTTTTTAGGTATAATTTCCATGTTAATCCATATATGAAACATCCGTAGTTAAATTTGTTTCTTATTAGGGTTTCATATAATTTCACGAGTGATATTCTATCTGCTCCTTGATTTAAGCAATTAACAATGCTGTTAATTTTTATGTTGAAAAGAGTGACAGACTTGTGGAATTTTCTAGTCATAAGTTTCAAAGTTCATGTAGAATCAACTCTCAGATGTCAAAATCCCAGAAGAAGGAATTACACAAGAATTTTAAGTTTTAATTTTTTTTTAATTTAAAATATTAATTTTATTAAAATTAAAAATTTTAATTTTTAAATGATAAAATCCTTTTTGTTTTATAACTAATAATTTTTTTTTTTAAATTTTTACTGTTTATTTTTTTCTGGCCTTAATTTAATTTCCCTCCGATTTTTTTCTTACCTCAACTTGGGGTGTAAGAGTTAATATCTAGGTCAAATTTATGTAAACATCTTTCAATTTAAGCCAGACGACTTCTACATCCCCTAACCATTACCCAGGTTTTTGTTTGGTTAACTTATTTAATTTATATTATTATGCCTTCAATCAGTTCCATACAGAGCTGGTGAGGGTTTACATATTTTTCTTCTGTATTTGTGAATTGTAACTAAACCATTGACATTAGTTGAAATAGTCTATACACATGAGGTTAATTTAGATTTCTCTAATATGTAATATACAGTGCTGTTCGATAAAAGTGACTCACCTGATTTTTTTTACTAAATGTTCTCTTCTCCGATGAAATCTCCTGACCTCAACCCCATGGAAAACTTATGGAGCATTATAAAGTACAGGCTCTTGAGAAAGCAGTTGAGCAACAAAGAGGATTTGATTGTGAATTTCATATCCGAATGGAATTCAATGCTTGGAGATGAGATTTGCCAGAACCTAATCAAGTCAATGCCAAAAAGAGTAGTAAAGGTTATTCAAAATAAAGGAGGACCCATAGATTATTAAATATTTCAAACTATATTACATATTATAAAAAAATTATATTGCTGTTATTCTTTATTTAAATCTGTTTGGTTATGTTTCTATTGATTACTAGTTGCAGGAAATAAGTGAGTCACTTTTTTTGCATAGAGTTTTTCCCTAAATCTCATTTATATCCAAAATTATAATTATCAATAGAATACTTTAGGATGAGTAAACCTTTTTACTAGGTGGTCAAGAAGGGTTCTTTAAAAAATTAGTTTGACCCCAAAAACAATAAGTCAAAAAATCAGGTGAGTCACTTTTATTGAACAGTACTGTATAAGCACTGTTATAATAAATACATTGAGCTCTTTTTATGGATCAGTTATAATATTCTATATTATTCAGATCCATATTATATTATATATAACCAATTATGCTTTCTGCATCTCTCTCTATATATATATATATATATATATATATATATATATATATATAGAGAGAGAGAGAGAGAGAGAGAGAGAGTAGAGGCCTGTGCATAATTTTGAGTTGGTATATAATCCAAGGTGGATCTGAATAATATAGAATATTATAACTGATCCATAAAAAGAGCTCAATGTATTTATTATAACAGTGCTCCAGAGCGGCTTGGTGAGAGTAGTCGTGGCTCCAGGGGGCACAGTCCTATGGTTACAGAGAACTCAGTTGAGTTCTGCCACGGAATATGTGGCGGGAGACGCTAAATTGAGTCTGATTTGGAATCTCTTCATCCAATATAGGTCCATTTGGAACAGTTGGTATGATGTTCACTTGACAACCTAACTGTGAGGGTTTCAATTCTCGGTAGTGGATGCGCACTGCTGATGAGTCCCAAATATAGGACAAAACGGCCATCCAGTGCTTTCTGCATTCTGTGGAAGTTTCTATCAGACTCGATGAATTAATTAAATATATATATATATATATATAATAATCAACTCTCCCGTCGAGATTCGACATATGAGGGTCAAGCAGATCAGTTTCCAGGAAACTGACACCGGCACATGAGTGGTGAAGGCCTCGTGCAGCACCATTCACACTTTTTGAAGGGACGAATACAGAGACCTGGTGCCTTTGAGTTTTTGCCACAAGGTTCCCAAACAACCCTCCACAGGTTTTGAATTCAGAGTTGTCCTTCTCCTAGACCAGTTGCCATCCAAGGCTATAGAACCCAGTCTGTCCTGCTATTTTACCCATAGCTGGAGGGAGAGTAAGAGGATTCATACCTTTCCCAAGGGTATTGGCACGTAAGTGAATGTAATGGATTCGACTGGAATTCGAACTCGGCTCTGCGATTCCTCAATCCAAGCCGCTATCCATTACTCTACTGTTTCTCCTATATAATATATATATGTATATATAAATAAAAAGAAAGAACAGTAAGATATATAATCCTCTGTTCTTATAGATATTTTTATTTTTACAAAATAGTGCTCAATATGTATATATATATATATATATATATATATATACACATGAGGAGACACTGAATTCAACATTGAGTAGCAACAGTCTGTTTCATGCTTGCACAATCTTCAGGCCATATATATATGTGTGTGTATATATGTGTAGACACAAGTTAGCTAGCAATGTGCCTGTGGTACAAACAACAGAAAAGACAAAAAAACACAGCAAAATCAATAAACAGCTCCTATCTCTGGGTCATCTAACAGATAATAACCTATCATCACAGTTTTATAATTTCATTTTTTGAGTCTTTTTAACTGATGACATAACCTTTTTGCTAGCACTTTGGTTTCAACAAGCAGTGTCAGTCACAATTTCAATCCAACTCCTGTATGAGTCTAACTGTGACGATGTTAAATTAGGTGCTTCCAAAGAAAAGCAATTCCTAAGATTAAAATAAATATTTAAAAGTGAAAAATATTTCTTGAAGCTTAGTTTTAATTTAACAGTAAAACATTAAATATAATATTTCCAATAATTACAATATTTCAAAACTAATTTAAATTAACTGCAAAATTTTTAGCCATCTTTCATCACAATGTAATTCTCTTTATTAAAAAAATTTTCAAATATGAAATATACTTTTCAGAAAATTTATTTAAGGAATATTAGATAATTATAAGTTTAATTAATTGTATTTTAAACAAATATTATTTACTTTATGTTTAAATGTCACAGAAATGCATTTTTTAACAAAGCAGTAGCTGTTTCTTTAAGGTGTTCAGAGGTTGACAGCTTTACTGACAGATGAAGGTTTATCTAGTTTCTTTTTACAGTGGACATATCTAAAAAAATTTACTTGAAGAATATGTGATCACCATTTTTATTTCATTTTTACCTACTCAGTAATCTTAAAATATTTAGGGAAATATTCTCAGTAATGTAAAGATATACAAAATTTTAGGTATTTGGTTTGAATAATGAAGAATGGATCTTGTTATTATTAGTTTGAAACCATCTTATTATTGATGCTATTTATCCCAATCCTCTGGTCAGATCCACTCTTCATTACTCCTGCTATTTTATTATTAGTTTGAATCCATCTTATTATTGATGCTTTTTATCTAAACCCTCTGGTCAGATCCACACTTCATTATTCCTATTATTTTATTACTAGTTTAATTCCATCTTATTATTGATGCTTTTTATCCTAATCCTCTGGCTGGATCCACACTTCATTATTCCTATCATTTTATTACCAGTTTGATTCCATCTTATTGATGCTTTTTATCCCAACCCTGTGGTCGGATCCACTCTTCATTATTTCTAATATTTTATTACTACTTTTATTCCATCTTATTATTGAGGCTTTTTATCCCAACCCTCTGGCCACATCCAATCTTCATTATTCCTATTATTTTATTACTAGTTTGATTCCATCTTATTATTGATGCTTTTTATCCCAACCTCTGACCAGATCCAGATTACTAGTTTGATTCCATCTTATTATTGATGCTTTTATCCCAATCCTCTGACCAGATTCCTTTCATTATTCCTATTATTTTATTACTAGTTTGATTCCATCTTATTATTGATGCTTTTTATCCCAACCCTCTCATCAGATCTACTCTTCATAATTCCTATTATTTTATTATTATTTTGAATCCTTCTTCTTATTGATGCTTTTTCTCCCAACACTCTGGCCAGATCCACTTTTCATTATTCCTATTATTTTATTACTAGTTTGATTCCATTTTATTATTGATGCTTTTTATCCCAACACTCTGGTCAGATCCACTCTTCATTATTCCTATTATTTTACTATTAGTTTGATTCCATCTTATTATTGATGCTTTTTATCCCAACCGTCTGGTCAGATCCACTCTTCATTATTCCTAATATTTTACTACTAGTTTGAATCCATCTTATTATTGATGCTTTTTATCCCAACTCTCTGGCCAGATCCACTCTTCATTATTCCTATTATTTTATTACTAGTTTGATTCCATCTTATTATTGATGCTTTTTTATCCCAACCCTCTGACCAGATCCACACTCTTCATTATTCCTATTATTTTATTACTAGTTTGATTCCATGTTATTATTGATGTATTTTATCCCAACCCTCTGACCAGATCCACTCTTCATTATTCCTATTATATTATTACTAGTTTGATTCCATCTAGTTATTGATGCTTTTTATCCCAACCCTCTGACCAGATCCACTCTTCATTATTCCTATTATTTTATTACTAGTTTGATTCCATCTTATTATTGATGCTTTTTATCCCAACCCTCTGGCCAGATCCACTCTTTATTATTCCTATTATTTTATTACTAGTTTGATTCCATCTTATTATTGATGCTTTTTATCCCAACCCTCTGGCCAGATCCACTCTTCATTATTCCTATTATTTTATTACTAGTTTGATTCCATCTTATTATTGATGCTTTTTATCCCAACCCTCTGGCCAGATCCATCTTCATTATTCCTATTATTTTATTATAGTTTGATTCCATCTTATTATTTTTTTATCCCAACCTCTAGATTCCATTTTTATTACTAGTTTGATTCCATCTTATTATTGATGCTTTTTATCCCAACCCTCTGGCCATTATTTCCTATTATTTTATTACTAGTTTGATTCCATCTTATTATTGATGCTTTTTATCCCAACCCTCTGGCCAGATCCACTCTTCATTATTCCTATTATTTTTATTACTAGTTTGATTCCATCTTATTATTGATGCTTTTTATCCCAACCCTCTGACCAGATCCACTCTTCATTATTCCTATTATTTTATTACTAGTTTGATTCCATCTTATTATTGATGCTTTTTATCCCAATCCTCTGACCATATCCAATCTTCATTATTCCTATTATTTTATTACTAGTTTCATTCCATCTTATTATTGATGCTTTTTATCCCAACCCTCTGACCAGATCCACTCTTCATTATTCCTATTATTTTATTAATAGTTTGATTCCAACTTATTATTGATGCTTTTTCCCAATCCTCTGATCCCAATTCCTCTGGCCAGATCCACTCTTCATTATTCCTATTATTTTATTACTAGTTTGATTCCATCTTATTATTGATGCTTTTTTATCCCAATCCTCTGGCCAGATCCACTTCATTATTCCTATTATTTTATTACTAGTTTGATTCCATCTTATTATTGATGCTTTTTATCCCAACCCTCTGGCCAGATCCACTCTTCATTATTCCTATTATTTTATTACTAGTTTGATTCCATCTTATTATTGATGCTTTTTATCCCAATCCTCTGACCAGATCCACTCTTCATTATTCCTATTATTTTATTACTAGTTTGATTCCATCTTATTATTGATGCTTTTTTCCCCAACCCTCTGGCCAGATCCACTCTTCATTATTCCTATTATTTTATTACTAGTTTGATTCCATCTTATTATTGATGCTTTTTATCCCAACCCTCTGGCCAGATCCACTCTTCATTATTCCTATTATTTTATTACTAGTTTGATTCCATCTTATTATTGATGCTTTTTATCCCAATCCTCTGGCCAGATCCAATCTCTTCATTATTCCTATTATTTTATTCCTAGTTTGATTCCATCTTATTATTGATGCTTTTTATCCCAATCCTCTGGCCAGATCCACTCTTCATTATTCCTATTATTTTATTACTAGTTTGATTCCATCTTATTATTGATGCTTTTTATCCCAATCCTCTGACCAGATCCACTCTTCATTATTCCTATTATTTTATTACTAGTTTGATTCCATCTTATTATTGATGCTTTTTATCCCAATCCTCTGGCCAGATCCACTCTTCATTATTCCTATTATTTTATTACTAGTTTGATTCCATCTTATTATTGATGCTTTTTTATCCCAACCTCTGGCCAGATCCACTCTTCATTATTCCTATTATTTTATTACTAGTTTGATTCCATCTTATTATTGATGCTTTTTATCCCAATCCTCTGACCAGATCCACTCTTCATTATTCCTATTATTTTATTAATAGTTTGATTCCATCTTATTATTGATGCTTTTATCCCAACCCTCTGGCCAGATCCACTCTTCATTATTCCTATTATTTTATTAATAGTTTGATTCCATCTTATTATTGATGCTTTTTATCCCAATCCTCTGGCCAGATCCACTCTTCATTATTCCTATTATTTTATTACTAGTTTCATTCCATCTTATTATTGATGCTTTTTATCCCAATTTTCTGGCCAGATCCAATCTTCATTATTCCTATTATTTTTTATTACTAGTTTGATTCCATCTTATTATTGATGCTTTTTATCCCAATCCTCTGGCCAGATCCACTCTTCATTATTCCTATTATTTTATTCCTAGTTTGATTCCATCTTATTATTGATGCTTTTTTATCCCAACCTCTGGCCAGATCCACTCTTCATTATTCCTATTATTTTATTACTAGTTTGATTCCATCTTATTATTGATGCTTTTTATCCCAACCCTCTGGCCAGATCCACTCTTCATTATTCCTATTATTTTATTACTAGTTTGATTCCATCTTATTATTGATGCTTTTATCCCAATTATTCCCATCTTATTATTGATGCTTTTTATCCCAACCCTCTGACCAGATCCACTCTTCATTATTCCTATTATTTTATTACTAGTTTGATTCCATCTTATTATTGATGCTTTTTATCCCAACCCTCTGACCAGATCCACTCTTCATTATTCCTATTATTTTATTACTAGTTTGATTCCATCTTATTATTGATGCTTTTTATCCCAATCCTCTGGCCAGATCCACTCTTCATTATTCCTATTATTTTATTACTAGTTTGATTCCATCTTATTATTGATGCTTTTTATCCCAATCCTCTGGCCAGATCCACTCTTCATTATTCCTATTATTTTATTACTAGTTTGATTCCATCTTATTATTGATGCTTTTTATCCCAACCCTCTGACCAGATCCACTCTTCATTATTCCTATTATTTTATTACTAGTTTGATTCCATCTTATTATTGATGCTTTTTATCCCAACCCTCTGACCAGATCCAACTCTTCATTATTCCTATTATTTTATTACTAGTTTGATTCCATCTTATTATTGATGCTTTTTATCCCAACCTCTGACCAGATCCACTCTTCATTATTCCTATTATTTTATTACTAGTTTGATTCCATCTTATTATTGATGCTTTTTTATCCCAACCCTCTGGCCAGATCCACTCTTCATTATTCCTATTATTTTATTACTAGTTTGATTCCATCTTATTATTGATGCTTTTTATCCCAACCCTCTGACCAGATCCACTCTTCATTATTCCTATTATTTTATTACTAGTTTGATTCCATCTTATTATTGATGCTTTTTATTCCTATCCCAACCCCAACCTCTGACCAGATCCACTCTTCATTATTCCTATTATTTTATTACTAGTTTGATTCCATCTTATTATTGATGCTTTTTATCCCAACCTCTGGCCAGATCCACTCTTCATTATTCCTATTATTTTATTACTAGTTTGATTCCATCTTATTATTGATGCTTTTTATCCCAACCTCTGGCCAGATCCACTCTACATTGTTCCTATTATTTTATTACTAGTTTGATTCCATCTTATTATTGATGCTTTTTATCCCAACCCTCTGGCCAGATCCACTCTTCATTATTCCTATTATTTTATTAATAGTTTGATTCCATCTTATTATTGATGCTTTTTATCCCAACCCTCTGGCCAGATCCACTCTTCATTATTCCTATTATTTTATTAATAGTTTGATTCCATCTTATTATTGATCCTATTATTTTTATTTTTATTAATAGTTTGATTCCATCTTATTATTGATGCTTTTTTATCCCAACCCTCTGACCAGATCCACTCTTCATTATTCCTATTATTTTATTAATAGTTTGATTCCATCTTATTATTGATGCATTTTATCCCAACCCTCTGACCAGATCCACTCTTCATTATTCCTATTATTTTATTACTAGTTTGATTCCATCTTATTATTGATGCTTTTTATCCCAACCCTCTGGCCAGATCCACTCTTCATTATTCCTATTATTTTATTACTAGTTTGATTCCATCTTATTATTGATGCTTTTTATCCCAACCCTCTGACCAGATCCAATCTTCATTATTCCTATTATTTTATTACTAGTTTGATTCCATCTTATTATTGATGCTTTTTATCCCAACCCTCTGACCAGATCCACTCTTCATTATTCCTATTATTTTATTACTAGTTTGATTCCATCTTATTATTGATGCTTTTTATCCCAACCCTCTGACCAGATCCACTTTCATTATTCCTATTATTTTATTACTAGTTTGATTCCATCTTATTATTGATGCTTTTTATCCCAACCCTCTGACCAGATCCACTCTTCATTATTCCTATTATTTTATTACTAGTTTGATTCCATCTTATTATTGATGCTTTTTATCCCAACCCTCTGACCAGATCCACTCTTCATTATTCCTATTATTTTATTACTAGTTTGATTCCATCTTATTATTGATGCTTTTATCCCAATCCCTCTGACCAGATCCATCTCTTCATTATTCCTATTATTTTATTACTAGTTTGATTCCATCTTATTATTGATGCTTTTTATCCCAACCCTCTGACCAGATCCACTCTTCATTATTCCTATTATTTTATTACTAGTTTGATTCCATCTTATTATTGATGCTTTTATCCCAACCTCTGACCAGATCCACTCTTCATTATTCCTATTATTTTATTACTAGTTTGATTCCATCTTATTATTTTTTATCCCAATAGTTTCATTCCATTATTTTATTACTAGTTTGATTCCATCTTATTATTTGCTTTTATCCCAACCCTCTGACCAGATCCACTCTTCATTATTCCTATTATTTTATTACTAGTTTGATTCCATCTTATTATTGATGCTTTTTTATCCCAACCCTCTGACCAGATCCACTCTTCATTATTCCTATTATTTTATTACTAGTTTGATTCCATCTTATTATTGATGCTTTTATCCCAACCTCTGACCAGATCCACTCTTCATTATTCCTATTATTTTATTAATAGTTTGATTCCATCTTATTATTGATGCTTTTATCCCAATCCTCTGACCAGATCCATTTCATTATTCCTATTATTTTATTACTAGTTTGATTCCATCTTATTATTGATGCTTTTTATCCCAACCCTCTGACCAGATCCACTCTAAATTGTTCCTATTATTTTATGAATAGTTTGATTCCATCTTATTATTGATGCTTTTTATACCAACCCTCTGACCAGATCCACTCTGCATTATTCCTATTATTTTATTACTAGTTTGATTCCATCTTTTATTGATGCATTTTATCCCAACCCTCTGACCAGATTCACTCTTCATTATTCCTATTATTTTATTACTAGTTTGATTCCATCTTTTATTGATGCATTTTATCCCAACCCTCTGACCAGATCCACTCTTCATTATTCCTATTATTTTATTACTAGTTTGATTCCATCTTATTATTGATGCTTTTTTATCCCAACCCTCTGACCAGATCCACTCTTCATTATTCCTATTATTTTATTACTAGTTTGATTCCATCTTATTATTGATGCTTTTTATCCCAACCTCTGACCAGATCCACTCTTCATTATTCCTATTATTTTATTACTAGTTTGATTCCATCTTATTATTGATGCTTTTTATCCCAACCTCTGACCAGATCCACTCTTCATTATTCCTATTATTTTATTACTAGTTTGATTCCATCTTATTATTGATGCTTTTTATCCCAACCCTCTGACCAGATCCACTTTCATTATTCCTATTATTTTATTATTAGTTTGATTCCATCTTATTATTGATGCTTTTTATCCCAACCCTCTGACCAGATCCACTCTTCATTATTCCTATTATTTTATTACTAGTTTGATTCCATCTTATTATTGATGCTTTTTATCCCAACCCTCTGACCAGATCCACTCTTCATTATTCCTATTATTTTATTACTAGTTTGATTCCATCTTATTATTGATGCTTTTTATCCCAACCCTCTGACCAGATCCACTCTTCATTATTCCTATTATTTTATTACTAGTTTGATTCCATCTTATTATTGATGCCATTTTTATCCCAACCCCCTCTGACCAGATCCACTCTTCATTATTCCTATTATTTTATTACTAGTTTGATTCCATCTTATTATTGATGCTTTTTATCCCAACCCTCTGACCAGATCCACTCTTCATTATTCCTATTATTTTATTAATAGTTTGATTCCATCTTATTATTGATGCTTTTTATCCCAACCCTCTGACCAGATCCACTCTTCATTATTCCTATTATTTTATTACTAGTTTGATTCCATCTTATTATTGATGCTTTTTATCCCAACCCTCTGACCAGATCCACTCTTCATTATTCCTATTATTTTATTACTAGTTTGATTCCATCTTATTATTGATGCTTTTTATCCCAACCCTCTGACCAGATCCAATCTTCATTATTCCTATTATTTTATTACTAGTTTCATTCCATCTTATTATTGATGCTTTTTATCCCAACCCTCTGACCAGATCCACTCTTCATTATTCCTATTATTTTATTACTAGTTTGATTCCATCTTATTATTGATGCTTTTTATCCCAACCTCTGACCAGATCCACTCTTCATTATTCCTATTATTTTATTACTAGTTTGATTCCATCTTATTATTGATGCTTTTTTGACCAGATCCACTCTTCATTATTCCTATTATTTTATTAATAGTTTGATTCCATCTTATTATTGATGCCCCAACCTCTGACCAGATCCACTTCTTCATTATTCCTATTATTTTATTACTAGTTTGATTCCATCTTATTATTGATGCTTTTTATCGCAACCCTCTGACCAGATCCACTCTTCATTATTCCTAATATTTTATTAATAGTTTGATTCCATCTTATTATTGATGCTTTTATCCCAACCCTCTGTCCAGATCCACTCTACATTGTTCCTATTATTTTATTAATAGTTTGATTCCATCTTATTATTGATGCTTTTTATCCCAACCCTCTGTCCAGATCCACTCTTTCATTATTCCTATTATTTTATTACTAGTTTCATTCCATCTTATTATTGATGCTTTTTATCCCAACCCTCTGACCAGATCCACTCTTCATTATTCCTATTATTTTATTACTAGTTTGATTCCATCTTATTATTGATGCTTTTTATCCCAACCCTCTGACCAGATCCACTCTTCATTATTCCTATTATTTTATTACTAGTTTGATTCCATCTTATTATTGATGCTTTTTATCCCAACCCTCTGACCAGATCCACTCTTCATTATTCCTATTATTTTATTACTAGTTTGATTCCATCTTATTATTGATGCTTTTTTATCCCAACCCTCTGGCCAGATCCAATCTTCATTATTCCTATTATTTTATTACTAGTTTGATTCCATCTTATTATTGATGCTTTTTATCCCAACCCTCTGACCAGATCCACTCTTCATTATTCCTATTATTTTATTACTAGTTTGATTCCATCTTATTATTGATGCTTTTTATCCCAACCCTCTGACCAGATCCACTCTTCATTATTCCTATTATTTTATTACTAGTTTGATTCCATCTTATTATTGATGCTTTTTATCCCAACCCTCTGACCAGATCCACTCTTCATTATTCCTATTATTTTATTACTAGTTTGATTCCATCTTATTATTGATGCTTTTTCCCAACCCTCTGACCATATCCAATCTTCATTATTCCTATTATTTTATTAATAGTTTGATTCCATCTTATTATTGATGCTTTTTATCCCAACCCTCTGACCAGATCCACTCTTCATTATTCCTATTATTTTATTACTAGTTTGATTCCATCTTATTATTGATGCTTTTTATCCCAACCCTCTGACCAGATCCACTCTTCATTATTCCTATTATTTTATTAATAGTTTGATTCCATCTTATTATTGATGCTTTTTATCCCAACCCTCTGGCCAGATCCACTCTTCATTATTCCTATTATTTTATTACTAGTTTGATTCCATCTTATTATTGATGCTTTTTATCCCAATCCTCTGACCATATCCAATCTTCATTATTCCTATTATTTTATTAATAGTTTGATTCCATCTTATTATTGATGCTTTTTATCCCAATCCTCTGACCATATCCAATCTTCATTATTCCTATTATTTTATTACTAGTTTGATTCCATCTTATTATTGATGCTTTTTATCCCAACCTCTGACCAGATCCACTCTTCATTATTCCTATTATTTTATTAATAGTTTGATTCCATCTTATTATTGATGCTTTTTATCCCAACCCTCTGACCAGATCCACTCTTCATTATTCCTATTATTTTATTACTAGTTTGATTCCATCTTATTATTGATGCTTTTTATCCCAACCCTCTGGCCAGATCCACTCTTCATTATTCCTATTATTTTATTACTAGTTTGATTCCATCTTATTATTGATGCTTTTTATCCCAACCCTCTGACCAGATCCACTCTTCATTATTCCTATTATTTTATTACTAGTTTGATTCCATCTTATTATTGATGCTTTTTATCCCAACCCTCTGACCAGATCCACTCTTCATTATTCCTATTATTTTATTACTAGTTTGATTCCATCTTATTATTGATGCTTTTTATCCCAATCCTCTGACCAGATCCAATCTTCATTATTCCATTATTTTTATTACTAGTTTGATTCCATCTTATTATTGATGCTTTTTATCCCAACCCCTCTGACCAGATCCACTCTTCATTATTCCTATTATTTTATTAATAGTTTGATTCCATCTTATTATTGATGCATCCCAATCCTCTGACCAGATCCACTTTCATTATTCCTATTATTTTATTCCTAGTTTGATTCCATCTTATTATTGATGCTTTTTATCCCAACCCTCTGACCAGATCCAATCTTTATTCCCTATTATTTTATTATAGTTTGATTCCATCTTATTATTGATGCTTTTTATCCCAACCCTCTGACCAGATCCACTCTTCATTATTCCTATTATTTTATTACTAGTTTGATTCCATCTTATTATTGATGCATTTTATCCCAACCCTCTGACCAGATCCACTCTTCATTATTCCTATTATTTTATTAATAGTTTGATTCCATCTTATTATTGATGCATTTTATCCCAACCCTCTGACCAGATCCACTCTTCATTATTCCTATTATTTTATTACTAGTTTGATTCCATCTTATTATTGATGCATTTTATCCCAACCCTCTGACCAGATCCACTCTTCATTATTCCTATTATTTTATTACTAGTTTGATTCCATCTTATTATTGATGCTTTTTATCCCAACCCTCTGACCAGATCCACTCTTCATTATTCCTATTATTTTATTACTAGTTTGATTCCATCTTATTATTGATGCTTTTTATCCCAACCCTCTGACCAGATCCACTCATTATTCCTATTATTTTATTACTAGTTTGATTATTCCTATTATTTTATTAATAGTTTGATTCCATCTTATTATTGATGCTTTTTATCCCAACCCTCTGACCAGATCCACTCTTCATTATTCCTATTATTTTATTACTAGTTTGATTCCATCTTATTATTGATGCTTTTTATCCCAACCTCTGACCAGATCCACTCTTCATTATTCCTATTATTTTATTACTAGTTTGATTCCATCTTATTATTGATGCTTTTTATCCCAACCCTCTGACCAGATCCACTCTTCATTATTCCTATTATTTTATTAATAGTTTGATTCCATCTTATTATTGATGCTTTTTATCCCAACCTCTGACCAGATCCACTCTTCATTATTCCTATTATTTTATTACTAGTTTGATTCCATCTTATTATTGATGCTTTTTATCCCAACCCTCTGACCAGATCCACTCTTCATTATTCCTATTATTTTATTACTAGTTTGATTCCATCTTATTATTGATGCTTTTTATCCCAACCCTCTGACCAGATCCACTCTTCATTATTCCTATTATTTTATTACTAGTTTGATTCCATCTTATTATTGATGCTTTTTATCCCAACCCTCTGATCCCAGATCCACTTTTATTAATAGTTTGATTCTTCATTATTCCTATTATTTTATTACTAGTTTGATTCCATCTTATTATTGATGCTTTTTATCCCAACCTCTGACCAGATCCACTCTTCATTATTCCTATTATTTTATTACTAGTTTGATTCCATCTTATTATTGATGCTTTTTATCCCAACCCTCTGGCCAGATCCACTCTTCATTATTCCTATTATTTTATTACTAGTTTGATTCCATCTTATTATTGATGCTTTTTATCCCAACCCTCTGACCAGATCCACTCTTCATTATTCCTATTATTTTATTACTAGTTTGATTCCATCTTATTATTGATGCTTTTTATCCCAACCCTCTGACCAGATTCACTCTTCATTATTCCTATTATTTTATTACTAGTTTGATTCCATCTTATTATTGATGCTTTTATCCCAACCCTCTGACCAGATCCACTCTTCATTATTCCTATTATTTTATTACTAGTTTCATTCCATCTTATTATTGATGCTTTTTATCGCAACCCTCTGACCAGATCCACTCTTCATTATTCCTATTATTTTATTCCTAGTTTATTCCATCTTATTATTGATGCTTTTTATCGCAACCCTCTGGCCAGATCCACTTCTTCATTATTCCTATTATTTTATTAATAGTTTGATTCCATCTTATTATTGATGCTTTTTATCCCCAACCTCTGGCCAGATCCAACCCTCTTCATTATTCCTATTATTTTATTACTAGTTTGATTCCATCTTATTATTGATGCTTTTTATCCCAACCCTCTGGCCAGATCCACTCTTCATTATTCCTATTATTTTATTACTAGTTTGATTCCATCTTATTATTGATGCTTTTTATCCCAACCTCTGACCAGATCCACTCTTCATTATTCCTATTATTTTATTACTAGTTTGATTCCATCTTATTATTGATGCTTTTTTATCCCAACCCTCTGACCAGATCCACTCTTCATTATTCCTATTATTTTATTACTAGTTTGATTCCATCTTATTATTGATGCTTTTTATCCCAACCCTCTGACCAGATCCACTTCTTCATTATTCCTATTATTTTATTACTAGTTTGATTCCATCTTATTATTGATGCTTTTTATCCCAACCCTCTGACCAGATCCACTCTTCATTATTCCTATTATTTTATTGAATAGTTTGATTCCATCTAGTTTTTATTCCATCTTATTATTGATGCTTTTTATCCCAATGCCCCAACCCTCTGACCAGATCCACTCTTCATTATTCCTATTATTTTATTACTAGTTTGATTCCATCTTATTATTGATGCTTTTTATCCCAACCCTCTGACCAGATCCACTCTTCATTATTCCTATTATTTTATTACTATTTTGATTCCATCTTATTATTGATGCATTTTATCCCAACCCTCTGACCAGATCCACTCTTCATTATTCCTATTATTTTATTACTAGTTTGATTCCATCTTATTATTGATGCTTTTATCCCAACCCTCTGACCAGATCCAATCTTCATTATTCCTATTATTTTATTACTAGTTTGATTCCATCTTATTATTGATGCTTTTTATCCCAACCCTCTGACCAGATCCATTCTTCATTATTCCTATTATTTTATTACTAGTTTGATTCCATCTTATTATTGATGCTTTTTATCCCAACCCTCTGGCCAGATCCACTCTTCATTATTCCTATTATTTTATTACTAGTTTGATTCCATCTTATTATTGATGCTTTTTATCCCAACCTCTGACCAGATCCACTCTTCATTATTCCTATTATTTTATTACTAGTTTGATTCCATCTTATTATTGATGCTTTTTATCCCAACCCTCTGACCAGATCCACTCTTCATTATTCCTATTATTTTTATTACTAGTTTGATTCCATCTTATTATTGATGCTTTTTATCCCAACCCTCTGACCAGATCCACTCTTCATTATTCCTATTATTTTATTACTAGTTTGATTCCATCTTATTATTGATGCTTTTTTATCCCAACCCTCTGACCAGATTCACTCTTCATTATTCCTATTATTTTATTACTAGTTTGATTCCATCTTTTATTGATGCATTTTATCCCAACCCTCTGACCAGATTCACTCTTCATTATTCCTATTATTTTATTACTAGTTTGATTCCATCTTTTATTATTGATGCTTTTTTATCCCAACCCTCTGACCAGATTCACTCTTCATTATTCCTATTATTTTATTACTAGTTTGATTCCATCTTTTATTGATGCATTTTATCCCAACCCTCTGACCAGATTCACTCTTCATTATTCCTATTATTTTATTACTAGTTTGATTCCATCTTTTATTGATGCATTTTATCCCAACCCTCTGACCAGATTCACTCTTCATTATTCCTATTATTTTATTACTAGTTTGATTCCATCTTATTATTGATGCTTTTTATCCCAACCTCTGACCAGATCCACTCTTCATTATTCCTATTATTTTATTAATAGTTTGATTCCATCTTATTATTGATGCATTTTATCCCAACCCTCTGGCCAGATTCACTCTTCATTATTCCTATTATTTTATTACTAGTTTGATTCCATCTTTTATTGATGCATTTTATCCCAACCCTCTGACCAGATTCACTCTTCATTATTCCTATTATTTTATTACTAGTTTGATTCCATCTTATTATTGATGCTTTTTATCCCAACCCTCTGACCAGATCCACTCTTTATTATTCTATTATTTTATTACTAGTTTGATTCCATCTTATTATTGATGCTTTTTATCCCAACCCTCTGACCAGATCCACTCTTCATTATTCCTATTATTTTATTACTAGTTTGATTCCATCTTATTATTGATGCTTTTTATCCCAACCCTCTGACCAGATCCACTCTTCATTATTCCTATTATTTTATTACTAGTTTGATTCCATCTTATTATTGATGCTTTTTATCCCAACCCTCTGACCAGATCCACTCTTCATTATTCCTATTATTTTATTACTAGTTTGATTCCATCTTATTATTGATGCTTTTTATCCCAACCCTCTGGCCAGATCCACTTTCATTATTCCTATTATTTTATTACTAGTTTGATTCCATCTTATTATTGATGCTTTTTATCCCAACCCTCTGACCAGATCCACTCTTCATTATTCCTATTATTTTTATTACTTTTAGTTTGATTCCATCTTATTATTGATGCTTTTTTGATCCCAACCCTCTGGCCAGATCCACTCTTCATTATTCCTATTATTTTATTACTAGTTTGATTCCATCTTATTATTGATGCTTTTATCCCAACCCTCTGACCAGATCCACTCTACATTGTTCCTATTATTTTATTACTAGTTTGATTCCATCTTATTATTGATGCTTTTTATCCCAATCCTCTGACCAGATCCACTCTTCATTATTCCTATTATTTTATTACTAGTTTGATTCCATCTTATTATTGATGCTTTTTTATCCCAACCCTCTGACCAGATCCACTCTTCATTATTCCTATTATTTTATTACTAGTTTGATTCCATCTTATTATTGATGCTTTTTATCCCAACCCTCTGACCAGATCCACTCTTCATTATTCCTATTATTTTATTACTAGTTTGATTCCATCTTATTATTGATGCTTTTTATCCCAACCCTCTGACCAGATCCACTCTTCATTATTCCTATTATTTTATTACTAGTTTGATTCCATCTTATTATTGATGCTTTTATCCCAACCTCTGACCAGATCCACTCTTCATTATTCCTATTATTTTATTACTAGTTTGATTCCATCTTATTATTGATGCTTTTTATCCCAACCCTCTGGCCAGATCCACTCTTCATTATTCCTATTATTTTATTACTAGTTTGATTCCATCTTATTATTGATGCTTTTTATCCCAACCCTCTGAACAGATCCACTCTTCATTATTCCTATTATTTTATTACTAGTTTGATTCCATCTTATTATTGATGCATTTTATCCCAACCCTCTGACCAGATCCACTCTTCATTATTCCTATTATTTTATTACTAGTTTGATTCCATCTTATTATTGATGCTTTTTATCCTAATCTTCTGACCAGATCCAATCTTCATTATTCCTATTATTTTATTACTAGTTTGATTCCATCTTATTATTGATGCTTTTTATCCCAACCCTCTGGCCAGATCCACTCTTCATTATTCCTATTATTTTATTAATAGTTTGATTCCATCTTATTATTGATGCTTTTTATCCCAATCCTCTGACCATATCCAATCTTCATTATTCCTATTATTTTATTACTAGTTTGATTCCATCTTATTATTGATGCTTTTATCCCAACCTCTGACCAGATCCACTCTTTCATTATTCCTATTATTTTATTACTAGTTTGATTCCATCTTATTATTGATGCTTTTATCCCAACCTCTGACCAGATCCACTCTTCATTATTCCTATTATTTTATTACTAGTTTGATTCCATCTTATTATTGATGCTTTTTCCCATCCCAATCCTCTGGCCTAGATCCATCTCTTTTTATCATTATTCCTATTATTTTTATTTTATTAATAGTTTGATTCCATCTTATTATTGATGCTTTTTATCCCAACCCTCTGACCAGATCCACTCTTCATTATTCCTATTATTTTATTAATAGTTTGATTCCATCTTATTATTGATGCATTTTATCCCAACCCTCTGACCAGATTCACTCTTCATTATTCCTATTATTTTATTATTAGTTTGATTCCATCTTATTATTGATGCATTTTATCCTAACCCTCTGACCAGATCCACTCTACATTGTTCCTATTATTTTATTACTAGTTTGATTCCATCTTATTATTGATGCTTTTTATCCCAACCCTCTGGCCAGATCCACTCTTCATTATTCCTATTATTTTATTAATAGTTTGATTCCATCTTATTATTGATGCTTTTTATCCCAACCCTCTGACCAGATCCACTCTTCATTATTCCTATTATTTTATTAATAGTTTGATTCCATCTTATTATTGATGCATTTTATCCCAACCCCTCTGGCCAGATACACTCTTCATTATTCCTATTATTTTATTACTAGTTTGATTCCATCTTATTATTGATGCTTTTTCCCAACCTCTCTGACCCAACCTCTGTTTGATTCCATCTTATTATTGATGCATTTTATCCCAACCCTCTGATCCACTCTTCATTATTCCTATTATTTCATTACTAGTTTGATTCCATCTTATTATTGATGCTTTTTATCCCAACCCTCTGGCCAGATTCACTCTTCATTATTCCTATTATTTTATTACTAGTTTGATTCCATCTTTTATTGATGCGTTTTATCCCAACCCTCTGACCAGATCCACTCTTCATTATTCCTATTATTTTATTTCTAGTTTGATTCCATCTTATTATTGATGCTTTTTATCCCAACCTCTCTGACCAGATCCAATCTTCATTATTCCTATTATTTTATTACTAGTTTGATTCCATCTTATTATTGATGCTTTTTATCCCAACTCTGACCAGATCCACTCTTCATTATTCCTATTATTTTATTACTAGTTTGATTCCATCTTATTATTGATGCTTTTTTATCCCAACCTCTGACCAGATCCACTCTTCATTATTCCTATTATTTTATTACTAGTTTGATTCCATCTTATTATTGATGCTTTTTTATCCCAACCCTCTGACCAGATCCACTTTTCATTATTCCTATTATTTTATTACTAGTTTGATTCCATCTTTTATTATTGATGCTTTTTTTTTCCCAACCCTCTGGCCAGATCCACTCTTCATTATTCCTATTATTTTATTACTAGTTTGATTCCATCTTATTATTGATGCTTTTTATCCCAACCCTCTGACCAGATCCACTCTTCATTATTCCTATTATTTTATTAATAGTTTGATTCCATCTTATTATTGATGCTTTTTATCCCAACCCTCTGACCAGATCCACTCTTCATTATTCCTATTATTTTATTAATAGTTTGATTCCATCTTATTATTGATGCTTTTTTATCCCAACCCTCTGACCAGATCCACTCTTCATTATTCCTATTATTTTATTAATAGTTTGATTCCATCTTATTATTGATGCTTTTATCCCAACCCTCTGGCCAGATCCACTCTTCATTATTCCTATTATTTTATTACTAGTTTGATTCCATCTTATTATTGATGCTTTTTATCCCAACCCTCTGGCCAGATCCAATCTTCATTATTCCTATTATTTTATTCCTAGTTTGATTCCATCTTATTATTGATGCTTTTTATCCCAACCCTCTGGCCAGATCCAATCTTCATTATTCCTATTATTTTATTCCTAGTTTGATTCCATCTTATTATTGATGCTTTTTATCCCAACCCTCTGACCAGATCCACTCTTCATTATTCCTATTATTTTATTACTAGTTTGATTCCATCTTATTATTGATGCTTTTTATCCCAACCCTCTGACCATATCTATACACTCTTCATTATTCCTTTGTTTATTTTATTACTAGTTTGATTCCATCTTATTATTGATGCTTTTTATCCCAACCCTCTGGCCATCCACTCTTCATTATTCCTATTATTTTATTACTAGTTTGATTCCATCTTATTATTGATGCTTTTTATCCCAACCCTCTGGCCAGATCCACTCTTCATTATTCCTATTATTTTATTACTAGTTTGATTCCATCTTATTATTGATGCTTTTTATCCCAACCCTCTGGCTCTATCCACTCTTCATTATTCCTATTATTTTATTACTAGTTTGATTCCATCTTATTATTGATGCTTTTATCCCAACCCTGACCATATCCAATCTTCATTATTCCTATTATTTTATTATTAGTTTGATTCCATCTTATTATTGATGCTTTTTATCCCAACCCTCTGACCAGATCCACTCTTCATTATTCCTATTATTTTATTAATAGTTTGATTCCATCTTATTATTGATGCTTTTTATCCCAACCCTCTGACCAGATCCACTCTTCATTATTCCTATTATTTTATTACTAGTTTGATTCCATCTTATTATTGATGCTTTTTATCCCAACCCTCTGGCCAGATCCACTCTTCATTATTCCTATTATTTTATTACTAGTTTGATTCCATCTTATTATTGATTGCTTTTTATCCCAACCTCTGGCCAGATCCACTCTTCATTATTCCTATTATTTTATTACTAGTTTGATTCCATCTTATTATTGATGCTTTTTATCCCAACCCTCTGGCTCTATCCACTCTTCATTATTCCTATTATTTTATTACTAGTTTGATTCCATCTTATTATTGATGCTTTTTATCCCAACCCTCTGACCAGATCCACTCTTCATTATTCCTATTATTTTATTACTAGTTTGATTCCATCTTATTATTGATGCTTTTTATCCCAACCCTCTGGCCAGATCCACTCTTCATTATTCCTATTATTTTATTACTAGTTTGATTCCATCTTATTATTGATGCTTTTTATCCCAACCTCTGACCTATATTCACTCTTCATTATTCCTATTATTTTATTACTAGTTTGATTCCATCTTATTATTGATGCATTTTATCCCAACCTCTGGCCAGATCCACTCTTCATTATTCCTATTATTTTATTACTAGTTTGATTCCATCTTATTATTGATGCTTTTTATCCCAACCCTCTGGCCAGATCCACTCTTCATTATTCCTATTATTTTATTACTAGTTTGATTCCATCTTATTATTGATGCTTTTTATCCCAACCCTCTGGCCAGATCCACTCTTCATTATTCCTATTATTTTATTACTAGTTTGATTCCATCTTATTATTGATGCTTTTTATCCCAACCCTCTGACCAGATCCACTCTTCATTATTCCTATTATTTTATTACTAGTTTGATTCCATCTTATTATTGATGCTTTTTATCCCAACCCTCTGGCCAGATCCACTCTTCATTATTCCTATTATTTTATTACTAGTTTGATTCCATCTTATTATTGATGCTTTTTATCCCAACCCTCTGGCTCTATCCACTTATTTTCATTATTTTGATTATTTATTATTACTTTTTTATTACTAGTTTGATTCCATCTTTTATTATTATTGATGCTTTTTATCCCAACCCTCTGACCAGATCCACTCTTCATTATTCCTATTATTTTATTACTAGTTTGATTCCATCTTATTATTGATGCTTTTTATCCCAACCCTCTGGCCAGATCCACTCTTCATTATTCCTATTATTTTATTACTAGTTTGATTCCATCTTATTATTGATGCTTTTTATCCCAACCCTCTGACCAGATCCACTCTTCATTATTCCTATTATTTTATTACTAGTTTGATTCCATCTTATTATTGATGCTTTTTATCCCAACCTCTGGCCAGATCCACTCTTCATTATTCCTATTATTTTATTACTAGTTTGATTCCATCTTATTATTGATGCTTTTTATCCCAACCCTCTGGCCAGATCCACTCTTCATTATTCCTATTATTTTATTACTAGTTTGATTCCATCTTATTATTGATGCTTTTTATCCCAACCCTCTGGCCAGATCCACTCTTCATTATTCCTATTATTTTATTACTAGTTTGATTCCATCTTATTATTGATGCTTTTTATCCCAACCCTCTGGCTCTATATCCACTCTTCATTATTCCTTATTATTTTATTAACTAGTTTGATTCCATCTTTTATTATTGTTTGATTCCATTTTTATCCCCCAACCCTCTGGCTCTATACACTCTTCATTATTCCTATTATTTTATTACTAGTTTGATTCCATCTTATTATTGATGCTTTTTATCCCAACCTCTGGCTCAGATCCACTCTTCATTATTCCTATTATTTTATTACTAGTTTGATTCCATCTTATTATTGATGCTTTTTATCCCAACCCTCTGGCTCAGATCCACTCTTCATTATTCCTATTATTTTATTACTAGTTTGATTCCATCTTATTATTGATGCTTTTTATCCCAACCTCTGGCTCTATCCACTCTTCATTATTCCTATTATTTTATTACTAGTTTGATTCCATCTTATTATTGATGCTTTTTATCCCAACCTCTGGCCAGATCCACTCTTCATTATTCCTATTATTTTATTACTAGTTTGATTCCATCTTATTATTGATGCTTTTTATCCCAACCCTGATTGATCTCTTTACACTCTTCATTATTCCTATTATTTTATTACTAGTTTGATTCCATCTTATTATTGATGCTTTTTATCCCAACCCTCTGGCCAGATCCACTCTTCATTATTCCTATTATTTTATTACTAGTTTGATTCCATCTTATTATTGATGCTTTTTATCCCAACCCTCTGGCTCTATCCACTCTTCATTATTCCTATTATTTTATTACTAGTTTGATTCCATCTTATTATTGATGCTTTTTATCCCAACCCTCTGGCTCAGATCCACTCTTCATTATTCCTATTATTTTATTACTAGTTTGATTCCATCTTATTATTGATGCTTTTTATCCCAACCCTCTGACCAGATCCACTCTTCATTATTCCTATTATTTTATTATTTTTGATTCCATCTTATTATTGATGCTAGTAACCTCTGACCATCCCAACCTTGATTCCATCTTATTATTGATGCTTTTTTTTTATCCCAACCTCTGGCTTTTTATCCCAATACACCAGATCCACTTTCATTATTCCTATTATTTTTATTACTAGTTTGATTCCATCTTATTATTGATGCTTTTTTATCCCAACCTCTGTTTGATTCCATCTTATTATTGATGCTTTTATCCCAACCTCAGATCCACTCTTCATTATTCCTATTATTTTTATTACTAGTTTGATTCCATCTTATTATTGATGCTTTTTATCCCAACCCTCTGGCCAGATCCACTCTTCATTATTCCTATTATTTTATTACTAGTTTGATTCCATCTTATTATTGATGCTTTTTATCCCAACCTCTGGCTCAGATCCACTCTTCATTATTCCTATTATTTTATTATTTTGATTCCATTATTTTTTTATCTAACCCTTGATTCCATCTTATTTCCTATTATTTTATTTTTTTGATCCCAACTTATTATGATGCTCTTTTATCCCAACCCTCTTCATTATTATTCCTATTATTTTATTACTAGTTTGATTCCATCTTATTATTGATGCTTTTTTATCCCAACCCTCTGGCCAGATCCACTCTTCATTATTCCTATTATTTTATTACTAGTTTGATTCCATCTTATTATTGATGCTTTTTATCCCAACCCTCTGGCCAGATCCACTCTTCATTATTCCTATTATTTTATTACTAGTTTGATTCCATCTTATTATTGATGCTTTTTATCCCAACCCTCTGGCCAGATCCACTCTTCATTATTCCTATTATTTTATTACTAGTTTGACTTTTGATTCCATCTTATTATTGATGCTTTTTATCCCAACCCTCTGGCCAGATCCACTCTTCATTATTATTATTATTTTTTTATTAGTTTGATTCCATCTTATTATTGATGCTTTTTATCCCAACCCTCTGGCTCTATACACTCTTCATTATTCCTATTATTTTATTACTATTTTTGATTCCATTTATTACTTTTTATTGATGCTTTTTTACCTCTGACTTTTATTCATTCCATTTGATTCCATCTTATTGATTTTTTATCCCAACCCTCTGGCTGATTCTTCATTATTCCTATTATTTTATTACTAGTTTGATTCCATCTTATTATTGATGCTTTTTATCCCAACCCTCTGACCAGATCCACTCTTCATTATTCCTATTATTTTATTACTAGTTTGATTCCATCTTATTATTGATGCTTTTTTATCCCAACCCTCTGGCTCTATCCACTCTTCATTATTACTATTATTTTATTACTAGTTTTTATCCCATTCCATCTTATTATTGATGCTTTTTATCCCAACCCTCTGGCTTTTTATCCCATACACACTCTTCATTATTCCTATTATTTTATTACTAGTTTGATTCCATCTTATTATTGATGCTTTTTATCCCAACCCTCTGGCCAGATCCACTCTTCATTATTCCTATTATTTTTTATTACTAGTTTGATTCCATCTTATTATTGATGCTTTTTATCCCAACCCTCTGACCAGATTATTCATTATTTTTATTATTCCTTGATTATTTTATTACTAGTTTTTATCCCATTCCATCTTATTATTGATGCTTTTTTATCCCAACCTCTGACTATATCCACTCTTCATTATTCCTATTATTTTATTACTAGTTTGATTCCATCTTATTATTGATGCTTTTTATCCCAACCTCTGGCCAGATCCACTTTCATTATTCCTATTATTTTATTACTAGTTTGATTCCATCTTATTATTGATGCTTTTTATCCCAACCTCTGGCCAGATCCACTCTTCATTATTCCTATTATTTTATTACTAGTTTGATTCCATCTTATTATTGATGCTTTTTATCCCAACCTCTGACCAGATCCACTCTTCATTATTCCTATTATTTTATTACTAGTTTGATTCCATCTTATTATTGATGCTTTTTTTTGATCCCAACCTCTGGCCAGATCCACTCTTCATTATTCCTATTATTTTTTTATTACTAGTTTGATTCCATCTTATTATTGATGCTTTTTTTATCCCAACCCTCTGGCCAGATCCACTCTTCATTATTCCTATTATTTTTTTATTACTAGTTTGATTCCATCTTATTATTGATGCTTTTTATCCCAACCCTCTGGCCAGATCCACTCTTCATTATTCCTATTATTTTTATTACTAGTTTGATTCCATCTTATTATTGATGCTTTTTATCCCAACCCTCTGGCCAGATCCACTCTTCATTATTCCTATTATTTTATTACTAGTTTGATTCCATCTTATTATTGATGCTTTTTATCCCAACCCTCTGACCAGATCCACTCTTCATTATTCCTATTATTTTATTACTAGTTTGATTCCATCTTATTATTGATGCTTTTTATCCCAACCCTCTGACCAGATCCACTCTTCATTATTCCTATTATTTTATTACTAGTTTGATTCCATCTTATTATTGATGCTTTTTATCCCAACCTCTGGCTCAGATCCACTCTTCATTATTCCTATTATTTTATTACTAGTTTGATTCCATCTTATTATTGATGCTTTTTATCCCAAACCTCTGGCCAGATCCAATCTTCATTATTCCTATTATTTTATTACTAGTTTGATTCCATCTTATTATTGATGCTTTTTATCCCAACCCTCTGACCAGATCCACTCTTCATTATTCCTATTATTTTATTATAGTTTGATTCCATCTTATTATTGTTTTTTATCCCAACCTCTGATTCCATTATTTTATTACTAGTTTGATTCCATCTTATTATTGATGCTTTTATCCCAACCTCTGACCAGATCCAATTTTTCATTATTCCTATTATTTTATTACTAGTTTGATTCCATCTTATTATTGATGCTTTTTATCCCAACCTCTGACTTCCATTATTATTCCTATTATTTTATTACTAGTTTGATTCCATCTTATTATTGATGCTTTTTATCCCAACCCTCTGGCCAGATCCAATCTTCATTATTCCTATTATTTTATTACTAGTTTGATTCCATCTTATTATTGATGCTTTTTATCCCAACCCTCTGACCAGATCCACTCTTCATTATTCCTATTATTTTATTACTAGTTTGATTCCATCTTATTATTATTGATCCAATTTTTTATCCCAACCCCAACCTCTGACCAGATCCACTCTTCATTATTCCTATTATTTTATTACTAGTTTGATTCCATCTTATTATTGATGCTTTTTATCCCAACCCTCTGGCCAGATCCAATCTTCATTATTCCTATTATTTTATTACTAGATCCACTCTTCATTATTCCTATTATTTTATTACTAGTTTGATTCCATCTTATTATTGATGCTTTTTATCCCAACCCTCTGACCAGATCCACTCTTCATTATTCCTATTATTTTATTACTAGTTTGATTCCATCTTATTATTGATGCTTTTTTATCCCAACCTCTGGCCAGATCCACTCTTCATTATTCCTATTATTTTATTACTAGTTTGATTCCATCTTATTATTGATGCTTTTTATCCCAACCCTCTGACCAGATCCACTCTTCATTATTCCTATTATTTTATTACTAGTTTGATTCCATCTTATTATTGATGCTTTTTATCCCAACCTCTCTGGCCAGATCCACTCTTCATTATTCCTATTATTTTATTACTAGTTTGATTCCATCTTATTATTGATGCTTTTTATCCCAACCCTCTGACCAGATCCACTCTTCATTATTCCTATTATTTTATTACTAGTTTGATTCCATCTTATTATTGATGCTTTTTATCCCAACCCTCTGGCCAGATCCACTCTTCATTATTCCTATTATTTTATTACTAGTTTGATTCCATCTTATTATTGATGCTTTTTATCCCAACCTCTGACCAGATCCAATCTTCATTATTCCTATTATTTTATTACTAGTTTGATTCCATCTTATTATTGATGCTTTTTTGATCCCAACCCTCTGGCCAGATCCAATCTTCATTATTCCTATTATTTTATTACTAGTTTGATTCCATCTTATTATTGATGCTTTTTATCCCAACCTCTGGCCAGATCCACTCTTCATTATTCCTATTATTTTATTACTAGTTTGATTCCATCTTATTATTGATGCTTTTTTATCCCAACCTCTGACCATCCACTCTTTTTATTCCTATTATTTTATTACTAGTTTGATTCCATCTTATTATTGATGCTTTTTCCCCAACCTTCTGAACAGATCCAATCTTCATTATTCCTATTATTTTATTACTAGTTTGATTCCATCTTATTATTGATGCTTTTTTATCCCAACCTCTGACCAGATCCACTCTTCATTATTCCTATTATTTTATTACTAGTTTGATTCCATCTTATTATTGATGCTTTTTATCCCAACCCTCTGGCCAGATCCAATCTTCATTATTCCTATTATTTTATTACTAGTTTGATTCCATCTTATTATTGATGCTTTTTATCCCAACCCTCTGGCCATTATCCACTCTTCATTATTCCTATTATTTTATTTTACTAGTTTGATTCCATCTTATTATTGATGCTTTTTATCCCAACCCTCTGACCAGATCCAATCTTCATTATTCCTATTATTTTATTACTATTTGATTCCATCTTATTATTGATTTTTATCCCAACCTCTGACCAGATCCAATCTTCATTATTCTATTATTTTATTACTAGTTTGATTCCATCTTATTATTGATGCTTTTATCCCAACCTCTGACCAGATCCACTCTTCATTATTCCTATTATTTTATTAATTTTGATTCCATCTTATTATTGATGCTTTTTATCCCAACCTTCTGATCCACTCTTCATTATTCCTATTATTTTTTATTACTAGTTTGATTCCATCTTATTATTGATGCTTTTTATCCCAACCCTCTGACCAGATCCAATCTTCATTATTCCTATTATTTTATTACTAGTTTGATTCCATCTTATTATTGATGCTTTTTATCCCATCCCAATCCCATTATTCCTATTATTTTATTACTAGTTTGATTCCATCTTATTATTGATGCCCCAACCCTCTGACCAGATCCATCTTCATTATTCCTATTATTTTATTACTAGTTTGATTCCATCTTATTATTGATGCTTTTATCCCAACCTCTGGCCAGATCCAATGACCAGATTTCATTATTCCTATTATTTTATTACTAGTTTGATTCCATCTTATTATTGATGCTTTTTTATCCCAACCTCTGGCCAGATCCAATCTTCATTATTCCTATTATTTTATTACTAGTTTGATTCCATCTTATTATTGATGCTTTTTATCCCAACCCTCTGGCCAGATCCAATCTTCATTATTCCTATTATTTTATTACTAGTTTGATTCCATCTTATTATTGATGCTTTTTTATCCCAACCCTTTTTCAATTATCCCAACCCTCTGGCCAGATCCAATCTCTTCATTATTCCATTATTTTATTTTATTAGTTTGATTCCATCTTATTATTGATGCTTTTTATCCCAACCCTCTGACCAGATCCACTCTTCATTATTCCTATTATTTTATTAATAGTTTGATTCCATCTTATTATTGATGCTTTTTATCCCAATCCTCTGACCATATCCAATCTTCATTATTCCTATTATTTTATTACTAGTTTGATTCCATCTTATTATTGATGCTTTTTATCCCAACCCTCTGACCAGATCCAATCTTCATTATTCCTATTATTTTATTCCTAGTTTGATTCCATCTTATTATTGATGCTTTTTATCCCAACCCTCTGGCCAGATCCACTCTTCATTATTCCTATTATTTTATTACTAGTTTGATTCCATCTTATTATTGATGCATTTTATCCCAACCCTCTGACCAGATCCAATCTTCATTATTCCTATTATTTTATTACTAGTTTGATTCCATCTTATTATTGATGCTTTTTATCCCAACCTCTGACCAGATCCACTCTTCATTATTCCTATTATTTTATTACTAGTTTGATTCCATCTTATTATTGATGCTTTTTATCCCAACCCTCTGACCAGATCCAATCTTCATTATTCCTATTATTTTATTCCTAGTTTGATTCCATCTTATTATTGATGCTTTTTATCCCAACCCTCTGACCAGATCCAATCTTCATTATTCCTATTATTTTATTACTAGTTTGATTCCATCTTATTATTGATGCTTTTTATCCCAACCCTCTGACCAGATCCAATCTTCATTATTCCTATTATTTTATTACTAGTTTGATTCCATCTTATTATTGATGCTTTTTATCCCAACCCTCTGGCCAGATCCACTCTTCATTATTCCTATTATTTTTTATTACTAGTTTGATTCCATCTTATTATTGATGCTTTTATCCCAACCTCTGGCCAGATCCACTCTTCATTATTCCTATTATTTTATTACTAGTTTGATTCCATCTTATTATTGATGCTTTTTATCCCAACCCTCTGACCAGATCCACTCTTCATTATTCCTATTATTTTATTACTAGTTTGATTCCATCTTATTATTGATGCTTTTTATCCCAACCCTCTGACCAGATCCAATCTTCATTATTCCTATTATTTTATTACTAGTTTGATTCCATCTTATTATTGATGCTTTTTATCCCAACCTCTGACCAGATCCAATCTTCATTATTCCTATTATTTTATTACTAGTTTGATTCCATCTTATTATTGATGCTTTTTCCCAACCCTCCCAGATCCACTCTGATTCCAGATTCCATCTTATTTTGATGCATTATTCCTATTATTTTTATTTTTATTTTGATTCCATCTTATTATTGATGCTTTTATCCCAACCCTCTGGCCAGATCCAATCTTCATTATTCCTATTATTTTATTACTAGTTTGATTCCATCTTATTATTGATGCTTTTTATCCCAACCTCTGACCAGATCCAATCTTCATTATTCCTATTATTTTATTACTAGTTTGATTCCATCTTATTATTGATGCTTTTTATCCCAACCTCTGGCCAGATCCAATTATTCTTCATTATTCCTATTATTTTATTACTAGTTTGATTCCATCTTATTATTGATGCTTTTTTTATCCCAACCCTCTGAAGATCCCTCTGGCCAGATTCCATCTTTATTATTCCTATTATTTTTATTCCTATTATTTTTTATTAGTTTGATTCCATCTTATTATTGATGCTTTTTATCCCAACCCTCTGACCAGATCCACTCTTCATTATTCCTATTATTTTATTACTAGTTTGATTCCATCTTATTATTGATGCTTTTTATCCCAACCTCTGACCAGATCCACTCTTCATTATTCCTATTATTTTATTACTAGTTTGATTCCATCTTATTATTGATGCTTTTTATCCCAACCCTCTGGCCAGATCCACTCTTCATTATTCCTATTATTTTATTACTAGTTTGATTCCATCTTATTATTGATGCTTTTTATCCCAACCTCTGGCCAGATCCACTCTTCATTATTCCTATTATTTTATTACTAGTTTGATTCCATCTTATTATTGATGCTTTTTATCCCAACCCTCTGACCAGATCCACTCTTCATTATTCCTATTATTTTATTACTAGTTTGATTCCATCTTATTATTGATGCTTTTTATCCCAACCCTCTGACCAGATCCACTCTTCATTATTCCTATTATTTTATTACTAGTTTGATTCCATCTTATTATTGATGCTTTTTATCCCAACCTCTGACCAGATCCACTCTTCATTATTCCTATTATTTTATTACTAGTTTGATTCCATCTTATTATTGATGCTTTTTTATCCCAACCCTCTGACCAGATCCACTCTTCATTATTCCTATTATTTTATTACTAGTTTGATTCCATCTTATTATTGATGCTTTTTATCCCAACCCTCTGACCAGATCCACTCTTCATTATTCCTATTATTTTATTACTAGTTTGATTCCATCTTATTATTGATGCTTTTTTATCCCAACCCTCTGACCAGAATCCAATCTTCATTATTCCTATTATTTTATTACTAGTTTGATTCCATCTTTATTATTGATGCTTTTTTATCCCAACCCTCTGACCAGATCCAATCAATCTTTATTATTCCTATTATTTTATTACTAGTTTGATTCCATCTTATTATTGATGCTTTTTATCCCAACCCTCTGACCAGATCCATTATTCCTTTATTTTTATTACATTATTCCTCTTATTATTTTTTTATCCCATTACTAGTTTGATTCCATTATTTTATTATTTTGATTCCATTTTTGATGCTTCCCAACCCTCTGACCAGATCCACTCTTCATTATTCCTATTATTTTATTACTAGTTTGATTCCATCTTATTATTGATGCTTTTTTATCCCAACCCTCTGACCAGATCCACTTTCATTATTCCTATTATTTTATTACTAGTTTGATTCCATCTTATTATTGATGCTTTTTATCCCAACCCTCTGACCAGATCCACTCTTCATTATTCCTATTATTTTATTACTAGTTTGATTCCATCTTATTATTGATGCTTTTTATCCCAACCCTCTGATTTTCATTATTCCTAGTTTTTATTACTAGTTTGATTCCATCTTATTATTGATGCATTTTATCCCAACCCTCTGACCAGATCCACTCTTCATTATTCCTATTATTTTATTACTAGTTTGATTCCATCTCATTACTGAGACTTGTTTTTACCAATCAAAAACAGACACTGAAATAAAGTTATTTCCATTTATTTTTCTCTGTACATATTGTATGAAAATAAAAACAATTGTTTTTCTGGTATAATTGAAAAGGATATACTTATTCAAATATATTCTTTTACTTTCATATTTCAACAACTGCTCCCGTGTTAAAGAATGAACTTAATCCAGTCCAGCAATTTATCACCAAAGCTCGTCAACCTTTCATTCTCCAACATACCTTCTCTGTCTCCTCATTTTTTTTATTAACCTGTTCTTTTATTGTCTTATTACATCAATACTATTTTCTCAGTTTCCTTTGCTCCCAGGTACCCTTGTGTCCTCATAGCTTTATCACCTTGTGCGGAGTGACATAATAAAAACATAGAAAACTAAAACATATTTGTATACATTAACAATAAATTCTTTTTGGATATGTTTTATTAGTAATTTTAAATTATTTTACTTTGTGTGGCAGAACATCTTTGAAATACCTCCCACATCATGGTAAAATACCTCCCACATAATGGTAAAACATTGATGGCAATGGCGTCTTCCTCTAGATAATGTCTGACCATTATGTGGAAGGCATTTCTGAGACAAATGTCAGAGATATTTCTCCTGTATCATGTATATGATGAATTTTAAGTAATGTTTACAATCTGAAGGGGTTATATAGCTATGGATCATATTTATTTTTATTGCTTTGTCACTTTCTATGTAATTTCTGTGCATATACTTATGGTTAAAATCAGTTCAAAGCATTTTTGTTTTTATTTATGTTACAGTGATTATTTTTAAATTTTTCTTCACCATGTGAAAAGGAAGAACTTATTGAAAACAAGGAGAAATTCACCAAAAGGCTTGAAAGTCTTTCCCTGTTTACATAATTTAATAGAATATGTTTAAATTAAGGGTTGTTACTAAAATATGATATGTTTAAAATATATATACATGGGTATATCAAAAAGTAAAGACAATTTTAAAATTACACTATGAAAAGAAGAAGGAGCCATGTGACATGTGACATAACCTGTGCACATGGGAGGACTAATTAACTGCATGCAGCATTCCATCTTTCAATCAAGTGGCAGGGAGCAACAAGGTCAGACATATGGACACTTCACTCTTTGTTTGTGTCATTGTGGAACAACGTGCTGTAGTGCATTTCCTATGGGTAGAAAGAAAAACCTGCAGAAATCCATCTCCTGATGCTGGTGCAGTATAGAGGACATAGCATTAATTAATAAAAGGTGTATAAATGGGTAGGGTACTTTGAAATGGGAAGAACAAATGTAATGGATGAAAAACAAAGTTGTCTCCCACATTGCATAGGGGAGATCACACCCAGAGGGTCGATGCCTTGATCGAGGAAGGCTTGACAAAAAATGTTAGCACAAGTGGTGGCAATTCCGGACATCAGCAACAGATCTGCACGAGCCATAGAATGACTTGAGGCACCAGAACATTTGTACGCATTGGGTACAAAAAACGAGCACGTGGTGCAAATGTATGACTTCATGAGCAACCAAAAAGCTTCTCTTCGGAAGAGAGAAAGAAACCTGTTGAACAATACCAGAACTGTGTTCTCATGCAAAGGGACATATGCATTTGTTCTTCATCAGTTGTCCATCTTGGGTGTGATGATAAACTACATCCAATAATAAAGGCTCTGATCAGGGGGTTTTGATGAGCATGGAACCACCTCTTAATTGCTGTTGTTCCCAGGTTGATACTACCCCAGGGTGGTAGCACCTGTTCGTGTCTAGTACTGGGTATGACGATAAACTTCATCTGGCAGGAAGGTCTCTAATCAAGAGATTGGAGATTTTGAGGAGCATGGAACTACCTCTTGATTGCTGTTGTCCCTGAATCCACCCTAACCCAGAGTAGTAGAACCAGTTAGGGTTCAAAAATGGGCAAATAATGACCCCCCCCTATATTGGGGTCAAAACACGAGAATATCGTGGTACATATTTGTAGTAGAGATGCCATTGATGTGTTTTCTTAGTAATAATATTACTAGCAATATATTATTGGAAAGGAAAAGAAATTACCAACAATGTTTTTGAAAATAAAAAAAAGAAAAAGAAATTATCAAAAAAATTAAAATTTCGGCATTAACTCTTTCCCCAGCATATATACATTTTTACCAAAAGTGTCTTTTTCGGGTATGGATGAATAAACACATCCAAAATATAACATTCAAAAACCAGCTACAGATGAGCTTATACAACGATCTTGATACTTTTTATGCCCTTCTGGTCTTGAAACAAGTCCATTTGTCAACTCATAAGTCTGGTAGAGAGGTTAACCAACATTTGGTTACCTAGTGTCTCAGTTTCTTAGTGAAAATAAAAAAATTGAAAATAATTAGTGGGGTAGGGGTTAAATGACCTATAACCACTGAACAAACCAAACCATCATCAGAAGAAATAAAGGTGTTGTATGAAAACTGGCTTTACTTTTTGATTTTATCTTTGTATGAATTGTGTCACATTATCAATGGATTACACTGACATTAGGCATTCCATAAGATTGATATCCGAGGAGTTTTACCACCTGTGCAAAACCTTCAGTTTCTATATGGTTATTAACAAGATAGAAAGGAAAAATTGCTCCCTGTCTGTGAACATTGGCATCAACAAGGAGACAGCAGGCTCCTACACCATCAAGCTTCACCAGAGATCCCTCACTGGCTAAATGTGGAAGATAACGTCGAAGAGTTTTGTTTTCATAACCTTCAAGCATAAGAAAGTTTCTATCTTTGCTGTTAAGAAATTTGCGTGATTCTTCAGTCTCTCTCCAAGAATTCCGATCATAAACATCAAATTCAGAAAGAGATTTTCGGTAGAGACAGGATGGTACAACAACAGGTACATGGGCTGAGATCAGAGTCTGTAAAATGTCTGCTGGAACCTCTCTTACATCACTATCAAGCCAAAAGACATATTTCTCATCTCGCAATGCACTGAAAAGCAGTGCATTGCGAACTTTAGCGAGTTTCCGCCGCCGGACAAGTTGGATATCTTTGCGATGTCGATCAGCAAACTTAGGAATTTTGTCTGCATCTGTGTCACTGACTGAGAGAGTGTGAACTTCTAAAGCTCGGAATTTGTGCACCAATTTTTTGACAAGTTTCTGGAAATCTGGTGGCATTCCATCCAAAGACTGGTCAATTCCAATCGCAATCCGAATAAGACAGTGCGGGTAGGTCAAAGACATGATGTTACCAAGGAAACGTCTGAAATAACCAGGAAATTCTTCGAAAGGGCTCAAAATCAAAATGGTGGCATTTCTATGAGGACATTTCAAGCTGGCATCTAAACGTGATGGCGCAGATGGTAGTTTTTGACGGAGTCGTAACCTGTTTAAATAGTTGCTGCTAAAGCATGTTTGGTTGTGAGAAACTGTCAAATGTCGGTGAGATGCAGTTGCTTGTTTCTGTCGAAGATGGAAAAGACAAACGTCAAGTTTAGCACGAGCATCAGTACGAAATATGTCTGATGTGATCAGGTATGTAAGGGTGGAGGTAAACACTAATGAGCTGATCAACAAGATGTGCCATGGCTTCTCATGAAAAATCTTTAGTATATCCATATTGATTTGATTCTAGTTGATGGTGACTTGTTTTGACAAAGCATGAAATGTTAAAAATACATCATTCAATCTGCAATAAAAGTAAAAATTATTATAAAATCATTTAAATACATAAAAACAAAATCTTATTAGTTAGTGCAACAATGTAGGTAATTAAAAAAGACAAAGAATGAATGCAACTATCAGGTCATCTCATAAGTTCTGTCTGAATTTTAACTTTTTGTTAAAATGAATGAAATTTAAAGAGTATTTTATAATGTCTAATGGAGCTGAACATTATTTTTATGTTTAGATGCATTTAAACTGATCAAATTTTATTTCAGAGAACAATAAAATTAAATTTTGTTTGATTAAAACCCTGCTGACATGGAAGTACCCAAGAATCATTTGAGGCACATAATGCTTTATGAGGTCAAGAAAGGAAACTCAGCATCTGAAGCAGCTAGAATCATTCACTCAGTTTATGGAGAGGAATGTGTGAATGAAAGAACTTGCAGAAGATGGTTTGCAAAATTCAGAGGTAGAGATTTCACCCTTGAAGATGAAGATCAAACCGGACGTCCAGTTGAGTTTGATGAAAAGCTTCTTGAAGCAGCCCTTGAAGAAAATCCTGCTTTATCAGTTGAGGAATTGGCAGTGGTTCTCAGTTCAAACCATACAACTGTTCATCATCATCTTCAACAAGTTGGAAAAGTTCCTAAACTTGGAAAATGGGTGCTTCATGAATTGTCTGAAAACAACCTCAAATCCCGAGTTGACATCTGCTCTTCTCTCCATTCTCGCCAAATTGTTTCACCTTTTTTGGATAGACTTGTGACTGGCAATGAAAAATGGATCTTTTATCAAAATGTTAAGCATCGTAGACGGTGGCTTGGTAAAGGGGAAGGACCCCAGCCACAACCAAGAAGCGAACTTCATGGGCAAAAGGTTCTTCTTTCAATCTGGCGGGATCACCAAGGAAAAATCCACTTTGAATTCTTACCACCTAATGCAACAATTATTGCTCAAATATACTGTCAGCAATTAGAGCGTTTGAACCAAGCTTTGAGGAAAAAAAGACCTGCTCTAGTGAATTAAAAAGAGGTGATGTTTCATCAGGACAATGCGCGACCCCACACAGCAAGAATCACGTCACAAATGATTGGTTGGGAGAAAATTCCTCATCCACCTTATTCTCCCGATCTTGCTCCTTCAGACTACCATTTGTTTCGTAGCTTACAGAATCATTTGGAAGAAACAGCTTTTGTAACACAGGAAGAGGTTAAAACTGACATTTGTGAGTTCTTCAAATCAAAGCCAAAAGAATTTTACCGTAATGGAATTAGTAAGCTTGTTAATAGATGGAAGGAAGTCATAATCAGGGAAAATACATTGTTGATTGAATCTGTAATTAAATGCAACATTTGGTCAATTGTGTTCGTTATTCAAAATTCAGACAGAACTTATGGGATGACCAGATATATATATATATATATATATATATATATATATATATATTATATTATAATAATAATATAATTTTAAGAGTTGCGCAAAAGATTATATTGTTAAAGTCTTTTTTACGGTTCTTACTTGACTGAATTACTGCACAACTAAGGACTCATTGTGTGTGCAATAAAAAAGGACTATTCTGCAGCAAATATCTGCAAACAACTCCAGTAATGCCTGGTGCGACACAAATGAGTTCAAACTTCTATTGTTGATAACTCCAAAACGATAGAGTTTATCAAAATTTCTTTGTTATTTTTTAATTACTCCAAAACGGTAGATATAACTTTGGCAAATTTAGAGTTTATCAAAATTTCTTCCAGGGACGAGGTTTTTATTTAAAAAAAAAAAACAAAAAAACTTTCCTTTCTTAATTAATCAAAAATTTTGAAGCCTCAAAAACAAAATTCATAGAACGTTTTGTTTTTCACTCTCCTCTCCTTATGAAAAAAAAGGAAAAATTAAATTTAGAAATTTACGCCACTATTGGCGAAAATCACAGCTACATGACAGACCCGGATAGAAAAATATGACCTTTGAGATTAAGCTTCTTTAAGTTACTCCCAACACCAGGCAAAAATTAATTCCGTATCTTTTCTGTTAAATTCACCCCCAAATTAAAATAATATTTTATATTTACTAAAATTCACACCAAATTCTCCCAGAGCGATGTCGCTTCTATATTGCACTCCGGTTGGGGTTAAGCTTTGCGATCGCTTCCAATGTGGGTGATTCGGGGGTGCGTTATTTTTTAAGACGTGGTGTGTGGGGGTCACCCCGATAAACAAGCCAAAAACATTTTTTTCTTTTTTTTTTTAAATTGTGAAAAATTCCTTAACTACCTTGAATATCATCCGTACTTACGAAATGAGAATAACTTCCTGATTTTTAGTAATTTTTATTTCCAAAAATTATAAATAACAAACAAAGGTTTTTAAAATTATTTCTTGAGGTGAATTATTTGCGATAAGTAACTTTTTTAATAAAATTAGAGTGAATTAGCAAAAAAGACCCTTACCTTCTTCTCACTTTGAAGAAAGTTGACAAACTACAAAAAAAGTTTGTTTTTGTTAAACAGAAACTTCAAGTTTCACTTTTTCCGTGGCAGAATATATTTAAAAATCAAATTTCGTTTTAGCAATTTATTTTCTAATTTAAATAATAAAATTTTGTTTTTATGGTTTTTAATCGATTTTAGCATTTTTTTTACGAAATTGATTTCGTTTGCATTGTGCACAGATTTTTCTCTCTCTCCTTTTGGGGGGAGGGGGTGTGAGGTTGGGAGGGGGTGTGAGGTTGGGGTGTGTATGAAAACCCAATGCATTCAAAATTAAATTACTAAGTTACTACTACTACTTCTTACTTACTGTCATAACTTCGGTATATAATTTATTATTTCAACTATTTCGTTTTTTTCTTTTCGCAAGCAAAATTTGAGCAAAGGTACTTAGAATTTAAAAAATAAAAATAAAAATAAATTAGATCAACCTGAAAAAAATGTAACTTAAAAATTAAAACGAAAAATATTGCTTGAAATGTTAATAGACGAAATGAGGGTTTCGTATGTACAGGGTGGTCCGAAAGTCTTGTCACCCCTATATAATATCATTTTCTATTTTGACACGTGCTCCTACAGTTTGGAAGAGAGGGTTAAGGTGACAAGACTTTCGGACCACCCTGTAAAAAGTTTAAATCGTAAAAAAAAAAAAAAAAAAGATCAACTGACCCTCCTCGCCCACACAAAAAAATAACATTCTAGTTTTGGGCCTTTTTTTGTTTATTTATCTACTTTCATCCACCAAAAAAGAACAAAAAAATTGATGAATTATCACCTGGATATTTAAAAAAAAATATAAAAATTAATTTTCTTTTAAAGTTTCTGAACATGTAAGGAAAAATATTGAAAATTAAAAATCCAGTGAATTAAAAAAAAAATGATTTAAATTAAAAAGTTTAAAAAACTTTTTGAGAGTTGAATTTTTGTGTTTTTTTTTTGTAAACAGATGCGCTAGAAACTTTTTAAAGTTTTTAGTTTAAAAAAATTTATTTTCTTTTTTAACGCAATAAGGAATTAATTATATTTTACAAGAGTTACTTAGTATATTAATTTATCTTATAAAATTACACAAAAAAATATGTGTGTAAACATCGTAAAAATAAAAAAAAACTTACCTATGTTTATCCATGACAAGTTTTAAGAAAAAAATATACAACTTTGAAATAGAGCCGATTGTTTGTGTTTTTTTTTTCAATAATTAACTATGATATTAAATACTGTTTAATTAAAGCTTCTTTAAAGAGAAAATAATTGAACTATTTGAAAAAATAATAAAGTCATCATAGTATTTTTTCTATTGGAAGGTGTTGTTTTTGACAAATTTCAAATCTAAAAAGACGTAGAATCTTCTATGGGTGGAGCTGGGACCTGGGTAGTTAGTGTTACTGTTGTAGTAGTAAATTTAGTAATAGATAATAATACACACTCGCAGAAAACTAGTTTCCTTTCATACAATTCACAAATTTATTCAGTGTCATCAGATATACATTTTTTTGTTTTGTCTCTTGTACCTTTTCGCAAACGCCAATAAAATTGTTGCTTTTAGTTTTATTTTATTTTTTCATTCGTCTCAACAAAAGCTGAAACGGCCATAATATTAAAGTACAGAAGCCTAAAAAGACAAAAATGTTATATTTTTTTTCTTTTTTCTTGTCGCAAGAGATTTAAAACGCTGTTTCTTTAGTTGTGTTCTCTCCCCGCCACCGCGAAAATACTAGTCCCTGACCTTTGGGGAACTGCCTAGAAAAATAACAATAACATTATCAATTTTCCTTAAACGCTTTTTTTTTTTCTTAAATACCATGATTCGGGTAAAACTACAAAAATCTGACAATTTGACTGAACTACCCCCCCCCCCAAAATGATAAGAAATGCAATGTAATCTTTTTTTTCTCTTTAGGTTTCCATGTTTAAAAATATGGACGTCAACTTTTGGTGGGAACGAACGAAAGACTTAATCTTTTTCATTTTTAATATCATAAAAAAAGAACATCGTTAAAATCTCACAGTAAGTATTTAATGTTTAAAGTATTAGCTAAGTCCTGTACAGGTCAATAAACATAGAGCACTCAGTGTGGATCAAACTCTCTGGAGATCTTAACTTGTGAATGAATGCTTCCTTGCAATGGCAAGGCAGTAAATATATAATTTACCCTGTGTAAATGATACTATTTCGGTAACCCCATCACCACACTATATAAGCTAGGGTTACCTCCCCTGGTGTATTAATACATTGGTCAATAAAAAAAAATGTCTTCCACGAATCCTGACTTATGTATCCATGCAATGCCTAGCAAACGTATGCGATTATGGTTTCAGCGGTGAGATTTTTGTCAAGAAGTAAAAAAAAAATGTCTTCCACGAATCCTGACTTATGTATCCATGCAATGCCTAGCAAACGTATGCGATTATGGTTTCAGCGGTGAGATTTTTGTCAAGAAGTTGAATACGGATGGCCCAACACTGAAACAATATCATCACCCTTTAGTGGGTTGAACGGCCTCGATTCAACAGCGTACTATTTTTATTTTACTTTACAAGAAATTAAGCAAACAAGAAGAATAACATTCAACAAGAAATACATTTATATTGCAATAATATACAATTGTACAGAAAGTAATTCAGTTGTGTTTGAAATGTTGAAATTTACTTGTCCTTGGAATTTTAAGTGAGGAAAATGCTCCTGTTGATAAACTGTGATGTGTATTAAAAAGTGTGTGAATTTGGAGAACTTTAGTAAGATGTACTGTTACTTTAACAGAATTAAACTAAACAGCATTTCTATAGTTGAAACAACAATGTTTAAATATAGCAAGAGTTATTTACCTTTAACTGCTAGCTGAATTGTTCTTTGCTTAAGGCTTTCAAAGAAAAGTGTTTTTCTGATTATGAAAATCTCACTGTTAATGTTAGAAGTTGATAAGTTTCGGTGTCTTTGATGTCGAAGGAGTGTTGGTTCATAGATATTCGTAGATGTTTTTAGGTATGTGTGTGCGTGCGTGCGTGCGTGCGTGCGTGTGTGTCATGACGTTTCATAGCGTTTTCCCCTAAGGGACAAACACGATCTCTCCACAGAGCTACATGGCTGTGGGACTGAGAACACAAGAAAGGGTGAAGGGTGAAGATGTGTCCAAGTATTTATAATTAATGTCAATCACGTGATAGGCTCGCGGAAACATAACCAGATTTGGGCGGAAAATTAAGTTTGAACAGGTTAACTCGAGGTCAACCGTGAGGACATAGGCAGAAGTGAGGACCAAGGACCAATCAGAAGTCGGAGACATATCTCGGCTGATTTACAGGCAAATACCCAAGAGCGAGAGCCGGATGTGAACGGGACAAATCTCCGTCACAAAATGACCATTATCTTCGTTTACAAATGTTCCCGACACACGAGTTCTGGTCGAAAAATAAAATAATATTTAAATTGTTCTATTTTTCGTCCAATAAAAATGCTTCCCTCCTAATTATACTCGCTTCGTTTTTTGAGCTTGTTAAGCCATAAAAAAACGCTATAAAAGGGGTCACACGGAAGTTCAACAGTCAGTCAACAGGTGGCCACAAAAGAGACCTGTCACGGGAAGGCCGAGCGGTCAGCAGGGGAGCATCAACCACTGTCAACATGTGTGAACTACTATGAGAGATCGACCTAGATCCGAAGCCGGCTTATGAACTATACCACAAGGTAGCTGTCCCAAACCCTCACGTTCCTGTTGAAATAAACCACGTAAATCTATTTCTGCTGTTGTCGTATTTCTTTCTTGCAACCATACGCTTGTCTATAACAGTAGGTTCTACAACCCTGTGCTTCGGCCTAGGACTAAAGTGTCAGAACAAAACAAAGCAAAACAATTACTCAGCGACTATAGAGGCGACTAAAAAAAGATATTTACAAGATATCTTATTTCTGTTGATTTTATCACTGAAAAATAAGAATATCAACAAAAATAGCAATATATATTTTAAGACATTTTTTATGTTTAACATTCTTTTTATAGATACAAATATTTAAGTAAATGCTCTGTTTATAATAAACAGTATTAAACAACATTTATCGGCCTGAATGTCCGAGAAATTTTCACAGACAATATTCGTCCTCCGACAGGATTCGAACCTGTATCCTATACAGAACCGTCATTTAGCTTAACGTGCCTTTACCGATTTGGCCACAGAGGCGCGTTCGGTTAGCTAGGTCGAATTTATTGTATTTAACTTTTATTTTACTCTGTATTTGTATTTTACTCTCTGGCCAAATCGGTAATGGCACGTCAAGCTAAATGATGATATATATATATATATATATATATATATATATATATATATATATATATATAATATGTGGTGCAGTCAAGCAGTCTCACGACCTTCAACAGTCCCTTTGGGGGTGGGTACAAATTTCTGAGACTACTATTCAGTCCCAATCTCAGCCAAGATGTTTTCTAGCAGTACATGGACAGGATACTAAAAACAACTGCCCCGTGACGGTACCTCCGATGATATTGCTGTATTTAGTAAGACAGAGGAAGATCATAATGTCAAGCGCTACCTAGTCTCATGAAAATAGAACATCAACATGGGCAAGTCTTCAACAACACATTATCGTGCTATTAAAACAAGAGACATAAAATTCTTCGAACTTGAGTTCGGTGCTGACGGCATCCAGACCCGGGAAAAGTCAAGGCCATTGTTTCAATTGAAGTCCCCAGGAATGCCAAGCAATTTCCGGAATTCTTGGAGATGGCTACATACATGGGACCATTCATACGCCATCTGTCACAACACACCGCACCTCTGAGAGAACTACTGAAAATAGACTCAGCCTTCACGTGGTCCTCCTCCCACCAAGGTAGCTTTTGTTATAGACAAGCGTATGGTTGCAAGAAAGAAATACGACAACAGTAGAAATAGATTTACGTGTTTTATTTCAACAGGAACGAGTGGGTTTGGGACAGCTACCTTGTGGTAAAGTTCATAAGCCGGCTTTCGGATCTGGTCGATCTCTCATAGTAGTTCACACATGTTGACGGTGATTGATGCTCCCCCGCTGCTGTCAGCAGCTGAACGTGACAGGTCTCTATCCTGGGCACCTGTGGACTGCCCGTTGAACTTCCGTGTGACCCCTTTTATAGCGATTTTTATGGCTTAACAGGCTCGAGAAATGAAGCGAGTATAATTAGGAGGGAAGCATTTTTATTGGACGAAAAATAGAGCACTTTAAATATTATTTTATTTTTCGACCGGAACACGTGTGTCGGAAACATTTGTAAAGAAAGATAATGGTCATTTTGTGACGGGGTTTTGTCCCGTTCACATCCGGTTCTCGCTTTTGAGTATTTGCCTGTAAATCAGCCGAGATATGTCTTATTTTATAACACTTTTATAAAGATTAGGGGCCTTATCTGCATTGAGGTTATGCTCACATCTATTTCAATAGACTCAAATCTATTTCAGGGCGTTGATGCATTTCTCCAAAGGAATAGGAATAGTACTGCTCCAAAACAACAAACCTATTCATTGTCTTTTCATCAAAGCCACTAAGCGATACAAATAAACTCTAGGCGAATATCGAGAGGGAAATGCTTGTCGTAGTATTTAGACTTCCGTCGAAATTCCGGTATTTAGTTTCCGCCGAGATTCAATATTTTGGGTGTATATATTGCCATCAAAACTACTGAAAGCTCATGTCTTTCTATAAAGACTTTCATGGTAATTGTTCAAATGGGCTCTTCGCTATGGCACCTAGACTTTATGAATTTAAGCGCAGTACTAGACTGGCGTCGAAATGTAGCAGTAAATTCCATGCTAATAATTTCTTTTCTTGCACTTCCCGCTCCTAGAACTCCCTTCCGGCTCCATGCTTTCCAGCCAACCTTAATCTGCAAAACTTTAAATGCAATGTCAATCACTATCTACTGTCCTTCTGATACTTCTTCTTTTCTACTCATCATTATTGTTTCTGTTTCTAATTCTTCCACACCCTGTAACCCTTGTGTCTTAGTAGCCTTACTGCCTTGTATGGTTTGATACCGATTATATATATATATATATATATATATATATATATATATATATATATATGTGTGTGTGTGTGTGTGTGTGTGTGCAAATATATGGATATAGATCCGACAGTATGAAGAAAAATATACGGAAAAAAAAATCCTAATATGCAATATGCTGTTTTAATGTTAATATGATGTCAACGTCGGACGTTTCGGTCTAATAGACCATCTTCAGGGCATATTCATAAAACATAATTAACATTAGACAATATTCAATTCAACATGAAAAAGACGATGGACATAAGAGCAAAACCAATCCAAACAGATAACTGAAATCTTTTATAAGATCAGCGTTCCGTTTAAATATGATCACGTGGTCGTCACGTGGGCGATGTTGTGAAAACGTATTCATTCTTTTCGTTTTTCATTCAAAATACTCAAATTTTAGGAATACGTTTTCACAACATCGACCACTTTCACTTTCTTTATCATTTTCTTCTCATCTTCTCTCTCTCTCTCTCTCTCTCTCTCTCTCTATTTTAACTGACTGCAATGTTTTTTAGTCCTGGCCTGTGATCTCAGCTTCAGTCACTTTCCGCCATCACAATAGCATAAATTCTCGGTGCCTTAAATATCTTCCTGGTAATTGTTCTGGTGAGCTTTCTTCTTTGGTGTCTAAATTTTATGAATTTGAGCCCAGTACTAGAGTGGCAGTTAGGTCTCATCATTTTACGGTTGAAATGTCTACATGTAACCGTAAGTTCTATGCTGAGAGTTTCTTCTCTCATACTCCCCACTTGTGGAATTCTCTTCTTGCTTTTCAACTTTGATCTTCAAAAATTTAAATGCAGCGTCAATCGTCATCTTCAGTCTACTTAATTCTTGTTCTTTTATTGTTCCCTCTCCTTAATAATTTTTTTTTCTTTTTTTCCTATTCTTTCACACTAAAGCCTTGTTTCTTAGGGACTTTGTTACCTTTCTTGGGGTGAAATGATTTTAATAAAACAAACCTAAATAAAAGGAAATATCAATAATGGTAAAAATGTATTTTGGTTAATGTTCAACTGTCATGATAGCTTACTTTTTATAAAATGATTTCTACTTTGTTTTCTGTTGCAATGTTTTATTAAAAGAATCAATGCGGATATTTTCACTATTGTTCAACTATACTGCTTGCTTGCTTTTTTTTATGTCCAGTAATGTTGTATGCAATAATTGATGTGTTTTTATCATGTTTAGTAATGAACATATAGTTTGCTTTAAACATTACAAGCTTTTTTTTCAGGCAGGGTCTCACTGAAATGGGAGTGTATCTGAAATGGGGTTATCCTGTTGATTTTCTATTTAATCCTTTTAACCCAAAAGAAGGCCAATAAAAGCTACTAGGATTCAAGGGGTTACTGAGACTGAAAGAAACAAAAGAGGAGAATATTAGAATAGGATTCAACAAGACGGAAGATTACAAGTGACATTGCATATTTCACGATCTTAGTTAACATTAAAGTGTAACTGACCACTGGTCTTAATGAAAAAGTGCCACTCTTCATACTGACGTTATACATTTATTTAGGAAAAACAAACTGAAAAGTAGAAACAAATAGCAAATATATCACTTAAAAGGATGTAATAACGAGCGTATGTTTGTAGAGGAAAGGAAAAACATGGATTACAATTTCAACAGCGTGTGTTGGCCATTTTTCAGAATATATACACAGTTGTGTGAAAAGGTAACAAAATTATTGATATGCAGTTCTTTAGTTGCCGTTTGTAAGGTAAGTGATTAGGTGTAAGGGTAATATTGGTGAGGCCTTGGGGTCACCAGATTTGCTTAACGGAAACCCTCATAAAATTACTGACACATTACTAGTTGTTATAAACAGCGCATGGTTGTAAAGGAAAGAACAAAAAATGAATCAAATTTCATCAGCATCTATTGATCAATTTTCAATATATATACATGATGCTCAATGCCAGCATATGTACCTGTGTAAAAAGGTAACAAATAAAAAATTTGAAGAACAGTTTCAGAAAAACACCATGTTGTTTCCAAGTGAAGAACATTCTTCGTGCCATTCTATATAAATTATATGCAAAAGGAATAATAAAAATGCAAAATTATTTGAAGAACATTTATGAATTGAAACTGGTCTTCAAATAATTTTGCATTTGTAGTATACCTCTTGTATATAATTCATATAAAGGGTGCTTCATTAAGATGGATTATATATAAGGGTGTTTCATTAAGACGGATCAAAGTCATCGGTAAATAAATCAGTGTTATTGGTGAAAATTTATTTATTTCTCTATTGGATCATGTTATTTAAGTCATTTTGTGTGAAAAATAATATCGCCCAAATGTCCGCCAAATCTGAAAGAAAAAGAAAAAAAATCATTAGACGCTTAAACTTAATTCACATTTAAAATCGGTCCAAGTTATTGGAACACCTTTAGAATGGTATGAGCGAAATAATGGATTCGGTTCAACATTCCAACCACCTGAAGAAGGCCGGAGCGTACAACGGCCGAAACGTTGTAATAAATATGGCGACAAAGATGAGGACAATAGTCCGAATAATGTAAATAGAGAAGACCTAATTCAGCTTGTTATGGCGTCTTCTAGTCGACGTTAGACGAACCTCGCAAGGAGTTTAGATAAAATATGCCAAAATTTATTATTGTCAGAAAAAAAAGGAAAATCCAATCGAAGAATCCGGATGTTTCAAATGTCCTGGGTGGTCATGCTGGTAGTTGACTGTTGGTCGTCGACATTTAATGATTACCGGAGCAACTTGAATGGTGCCGTAGGTTTATAGACAGTTGATACATTGGGTTGGTACTAGCTGGCAGTCATAGTCCAGGGCAGATGGTTGTTTGTAACCAGATGAAGACGAAACTGCTTGGGGGGTGTCAAAGAGCGACAGACACTCAACGAAGGTCGATAGACAGCGTTTTGAGTTGGTACTAGCAGGCAGTCGTATCCCAGGCCAAATTGTTGAAACCATGGTGATTCGCGAGATGATGAGTAAAACCTTAATCGGTTAGTGGATTGGTAGTATACGTAGTCGGCAGGAGTCAGTTGGTCACTGATGATCGCTGGTCGCTTGTGATCACTGTTGATCGCTGGTGATCAATGCTGGTCGCTGGTGATAACTTTTGGTCGCTGGTGATACCTGTTGATCGCTGGTGATAGCTGTTGGTCGCTGGTGATCACTGCTGTTCTCTGGTGATAACTGTTGATCGCTGGTGATAGCTGTTGGTCGCTGGTGATCGCTGCTGTTCTCTGGTGATACCTGTTGGTCGCTGATAATCACTGGTTGCTGGGACCACAGGTCGCTGATGATAGCTGGTCGCTGCTGCTGATTGCTGGTCGGTCAGGGTCGCTGTTGACTGTTGGTAGTCGCTGGATTGGATAATTACCCATCATTCCTCCCCCCATCCCCGTTATTATTTACTTTTGACTCCTCACTGAGTCGGGATTCGACAGAAGGTCAGAGTTTGTTTTAACATCGGGAACCCGAGTGTTTCCACTCGGGCCACTGGTCAATTTCTGGTATTAGCTAGTTATAGCCAATCACGCTACGGAACAGATCCGAGGATTCTGTCAAATCAAAGCAGCGGAGTGAGTATGAAGCCTCGGCATGGAATAGATACTACAACAGCATCCTCTGGATTCAACAAACGCTTTTATCCACTGGGCCATGTGCTCTCGAGTGACTTGACGCAAAGAGTTGTGAGTTCAATACCTGGCTACAGGAGAGTTGAGTTAAAGAGAGATAACTGGTTCTGATACACCCGGAAGAGGCATGGCACGTGGACCTAGAACAATCTACCCTGATGGATGAAATAAAGGATTCAATTCGAAATTCCTATCAACTGAAGAAGACTGGAGCGTACAACGGCCGAAACGTCATGGATATAGCTACAACGATGAGGACAACACTCCGAACAATGTAATTAGTGTAAATAATTACAATACCTCATCTCAGAAATATAAACATACATTGGAGCGTCTACTAATTGGGTGATAATTGTTAGTATTGTCAGGAGAGTCAGTTGAATGGTCGAGAAGAAAATTAAAAACGAAATGCGTTAACATTTATGTTTTAAAATAATAAAATGAAATTTAGAATCAAACCTAAATTTAACTAGACAAGATTCAGTAAAACTGAGCAAAACCACTTCCCGTTGATAGGGAAATAAAATTACTATGTTTGTCCGAATTTCTTGGGTCCCAGAGAACTTAGAATTCAGACGTATTTTTTAAGATACGCTATCTGTAGTGAAAGTGTGTGGTCACAGAAAATAATGATCTAAATTATATTTTGTGGTAAGCCTCAAGGTTTGGAGATTTATTTACATTGATCGCCCCAAGAATTCAATTATTTTTACAGAAAGATATTGTAGAGGACCGTTGGGTGATGAGTATGTAAAACACACGTGGGTTAAAATTTCCTGCTAGCCGGTCCAACTACATGAGAAAGTTGGACTTTAATTAAGTCCAAAGAAGGCAAGGAAAAACAAACACAAGACAGATAAATATATGTAAACAAATATATGTATTAATAACAAGAAAGGTTACAAGTTACATGGACAGTTACATGGACAGAGTGCGTGTGGTGAATATTATATGTGTGTGTTGTGTTGTGGCGAGTGTTCGTACGTACGTGTATTGTTCTTAGCGTGTTCCCAGCATTTGAGAAACGCTGTATCTGTGGAAGCTCACATATTGTTGTTAGCTGAAAAGAGATTTACCTCATAGTGGCGGCCCAAAGGCCTGAAGGAAAAAGAGGAAGAGGCGAAGGGTCACCCAGTATTTATAGCCAGGGGAGAGAGATCCCTGGTGAAGGGTTAAGGAGTTGAGGAGGAGCTAACTCCGACAATATCAAGGAAGACTTTGAATATACAAAGGAAATACTATATGGTCAATTAGCAAGATTGCCCAAGATTAAGATGTGCCTTTTTCTGCGACAATCGTTTTTATAGTTATCATTATTTTGGATTACTGGTGAAGAATTTCTCGCCGATAAGAAGGTCAGCTGGTCTATTTACTGGAATATAGAGATAATGAAATTAAGTATTGTGAATTATCATTTTCTGTCATCCGTCTAGGTAGAGGAAGACTTTAATCATTGTTATCGGAAACGACATCCCGATATAATGACAGTGTACATTTCGGTTGGAGGTCATTTTTCCCGAGCCGAGAGCAGTTGTCAGACATGACAGACACACCCGCATTTCGGTGTCCCTATTGAACACACAGACATATGCATAATCGTAGAACTGAGTGAGAGTCGATTGACTGGATATCCATTTAACGGTTGTGACTAGAATTATTAAATCACCAATCTTGCAGTACAGTATTTTGATTTGCATAAGCTAGTAAAGACATTGTATTTAACCAGTTTTTCTTTATACTCAATAAACTTGTCGTTAGAGTTACCAACAGTGTTGTGCATTTCATTGAAGGAGTTCTTTTTCCTATCTTGAATTCAGATGTTGCATTGGGATATAATAGACGAAAGTTTACTAGAGCCGCAGACTGGAATTATACAATCTTGTCTACAATATATATAAGGTGTTCACTTCGCCGTCAATCCTTAATATTGCGGATTTTGGGGGGGGAATCAACCCTATGAAGACGACACACTGGTCCAAACTGAAGAGAGAAAAGAAAACCAGTTGACTCATATATGTTGCACTATTTAAAAATACAATTTATTAATGTCATAACTTAAAGAAACGTCATATATATTTATTTTCAAAATACTGATAGCAAAGAGTTATACAGCTTTTCTATGATATTTTTTCAATACCTCGAGGCATTTTAACAATACCAGACATATTTTATGTTTTCATTTTAATTATGCATATATTTATTATTTATATTTAAGTTTAATTTATTTAACTTAATTTATCCATATAAGATTCTTGACCTTGAAATATGTGTAAAAGACCAAGCGATAGAGGCAGAAAGAACTTGAGTGGCAGTAAAAAGAAGGCATTAGCAGAAGATGATGATGATGATGATGATGATGATGATGATGATGATGATGAAAAAGTTGCTTTAGACCAGTGAACTCCAAGCTTTTTGCACCATGGACCGGTGTCATCCAAGACAATTTTTCCATGGACCAGAGGTCGGGCGTTATCGATCACATGCATAACAAAACATAATAATTGAGATCACGGTATTCAATAAGAAAGGAAAAAAAAAAAGGTTTTATTTTTTTGTGCGACCCGGTGCCAAATGGTTTACGGCCCGGCATTAGCCGTAGCCTAGCGATTGGGGACCACTACTTTGGACAGATTCCTTTGCAGAAATATTTCAAATAAATCTGATGAAACTGATCTACAAAAATCTGCAGAAAATATTAAAAATTCAATGACGATGAAGCCATTGAAGAAGTTTTAAGAGTCGAGTAAAATTGTAATTGTACTCTCGGTGATATAAATGCTTCAAAAGATACTTCCACCTCAAATTTTACCGATACGCCTTCAGAATTAACTGATGATTCTGCAACCTGGCCAGATGTAACAAATCTTGATATGAAAGGTTAAAAAAAAAAAAAAAAAAAGGACGGCGAAAACCTTCCACTAAAGAAGAAAGTGAAATACCCTTTTCAAAATTTCACTGCACGAGAAAGGATCCTAAATGATAAAGTTATAGACTGACCATGGCTATCATACTCAATCTCAAATGACAAAGTTTTTTGTTAATATTGTAAACTTTTTTTACTTTAATTTTACAGCTGCAGTTTAAACTTCTGATCTTAATAACTGGTGGTAGGGATACAAAAGGCTATTGGTGGTGATGTCACGTGGGTCAAGTGACGGACCGCTTAGTGATGTCACTCGACACAGTAATCACAGCAAAAGTCAAATTCAGTTCGTTTTACAGCAGCCAAGCTAAAAGGTTATTTTCCTTAGCCCGAGCCCCACATTTCGGTCGTTGTACGCTTCAGCCTTCCTCAGGTGACTGGAATTTCGAACTGATCCCTTTATTTCGTCCACCGGGGTAAATTGTTCTAGTTCTACGTATCATGCCTTTCCGGATGTCTCAGGATACATGGCCCAGTGGATAAAGGCGCTGGTTAGATCCAGTGATTAGGCCCAAAGAGTTGTGAGTTCAATACCAGGCTACAGCAGTGGAAAACCAAAACTTGGAGGGTTAAGTTAAAGGGCAATAACTGAGACATCTGGAAGAGGCATGGCACGTAGAACTAGAACAGTCTAGCCCAGTGGACGAAATATAAGGTGCAGTAAGAAATTCCAATCACCTGAAGAAGGTCGGAGCGTACAACGGCCGAAACGTTGTGAATATGGCAATGAGGGTAACAGTTCGAATAATGTAAATAATGTAAGTAATCATAAAACCTAATGTCAGAGATATAAACAGATATTGAAGGAAATATATGATCATTATTTGAGGGAAACTTCCAAAATGAGCTGATTGATATCACGGGAAAAGCTGTTCAGAAAGAAATTATTTCTAGAATCAAGTACAACGCCATAATTCTTGACAGCAGCCCTAACATCAGCCACTAGGAGCAGATGTCATTGGTTTGCCTCACCGATTCTTGCGTTCCAGCCTGTTGAAAGTCCTCATCTGTTGTCCCTGTTTTTAAGAACCCTGGAGACCCTTCTGACCAATCTAAGTATTGTCCGATCAGTTTTCTACCACTCTTAGGCAAAGTCTTCGAGGCATTAATCAACGCCGAAGTGGTTAAGAACCTTACATACTGTGATATACTCTCTAACAAACAATATGATTTCCGTTTTGCCCGTTCTACCGCTGACGTGCTCACGGCCATAACTGAATTTGTATTACCAAGCTCTCGATATTAATGATGATACTCGAGCTGTCGCTCTAGATATCTCTAAGGTGTTTGATAGAGTTTGGCATGCCGGCCTTCTTCGTCAGCTTCAGGTATACGGTATTGCAGGACGATTATTTGAATTAATACTATCATTCCTGTCAAATCGTGAAATGAAGGTCGTCCTAAACGGGTTCTTCTCCAGTTCCTTTCATACGAACGCTGGTGCTCCCCAAAGCTCTATCCTGGGTCCTACACTGTTTCTGATCTTAATCAACGATCTTTCTGATGTCATCAGTTCTCAAGCAGGCATCTACGCGGACGACTCTACTATTTACTCTTGTCTCAATAGTAAATCCGGCATCGCTGACAAAACTAACCTGGTCGCTGGACTCGAAAAGGACCTTCAATCTGTGGTTGATTGGATCAAGAAATGGTTTAATGAAACTGCTCTCATTTACCCATAGAGAATTCTCCCTCCCTGCCGACTACAAGCACGTGTCTCTCTGTGCCTTATTGGTCTGACCTGAGGTGGAACATTGAATCAATTGCTTCATCTACCGCAAGGAAAGTTGATTCTCTGTGTCGCGCCAGAAGGTTTTTCTCGTCTGAGTCCATCCTTCAAATCTACAAATCTACCATCCGTCCTTGCATTGAATACTGATGCCATATATGGTCTGGTGCTCCCGCTGTTCATTTCGAGGTCCTCAACAAAATACAGAGACGGATATGCAATGTGATAGGTCCTGGCATCTCGTCTACAGTCACTTTCTCACAGACGTGAGGTGCCTTCCCTGTGTCTTTTCTACAAATATTTTAATGGCAACTGCACTGATGAGCTACTTTCACTGGTACCCCAACTGCATAAATTTAAGCGTACTACGAGGTTGGCAACTCGGTCCCATCCTTTCACTGTCGAAACAGTTAAATGTATCCGCCTCTTCTACACAGCTTCTTCTCTCTCACTTCCCGACGTGGCACTCCCTTCCCCTTACTTGCTTCCCTGATAGCTATAATCTTCAAATATTCAAATGTAATGTCAATCGACATCTTCTGATGCCTTGATCCTGATCCCCGTCCTTCTCTATATCCTTTCCTCAAACACCCCTCTTTACTCTTGCTCTCAATCTCCGTAACCCCCTTGCATGCTAGTAGCACTCTTGCTTAGGACGAAATGCTTAAAAAAAATAAAATAAACACTATTCTATTCATTATCTGTTTCCATTTATTTACTTACCCTACTTACATTGTTTGGACTGTTGTCCTCATCTTCGTTGCCATATTCACGACATTTCGAACGTTGTACGCTCCGGCCTTCTTCAGAACAATTTAGGTGAAGCTACCGATTTAATATGTAAACAAAGAAGACAGAAGAAGCTTCTAAAAGTTGTTCATCTGGAAGCTTCTAGTCCTGACCCTGCAGGTTGTTGGAGAATTTAATCATCAACGCCATTATCATAAAGAAAGCAATCAGCAAAGAAGAAATTAAATTCTTGGAGATAAAGTCGATGATGATAATGCTAAAAGGGCGTAAATGTATTTTTATGAAATGAAAAATAAAAACACCTAAAAGACTAAAAAAATCAAAAGGCTAATACAGGTTTTTCTTCAAAACTGATATCAAGGTTCACAATTATAATTGTACTTGTACTTCCTTTCGCTAGTTCGTACGACCATTACGTCCTGCCAATGCCTGATGAACTATTGCATTTTTATCGCGTGGAAAGAGATGGAAAGCCACTAGTTGGTCTCAGTGAGAAAAGTAAAGCAAGAAAGAATGGAAGATAGAAGTGGAGAGAGAGAAAATCTGATTAAGCTGATAAGAAGAGATACTACACTTTGATCTTAGCAACAAGGCCGAAATGTGACGGCGATAAATCACCTTTTTGCAGAGGCACAGTATTGAACGAGGGAATCCAAATAAGACAATCGGCAAAAATCCAGTTACCATAAATAAAATAACATCATCTGCTGAATTATTTCTAAATTATTATTAAGAGAAATGTTCGTAAGAAAGATGTGGAGAGAGAGAAACAGATTAAGCCGATAAGAACAGATACTACACTTTGTTTGATTTTAGCCAAAAGGCCGAGAAACGATTGTATTTAATTGTATTTACGCAAGATCGAAGCCGTCCTTTTGGGATGTCAACGAATACTCGTTGTCACTTTCGTAATGCTCGTTGTAGTAGAGACTTTGTAATCGCAGATACAACTATAGTAACGCCGTTGAACAATACTGTCATCAGATGCCTTCGAATATCACTCTCACTAATAGTACTTGCTCGATAATACTTGCTCGAATAGTAAGCAGCGTATAGTGATCCGTGTAGTGATCCGAATAGTAATCTGTATTGTGATCCGTATAGAGAAATAGAATAGTGAATACTATAGAGATAGAGGATAGTGTAGAAAGAGTGATCCGTATAGTAATAGAGGATAGAATAGAAATGATGATCCCCTGTGTTTGCTCACTGGTAATCTGTGTACAAATTCCAGTGTCGGCAGCGACATTTTATTCCTATATAACACGTCCCCTCGCCGACATGGTCCCAAAACGGGCACACCAGCGGACAGTGGTATTCTCAGTCGTTACCTCCGGCTAATACTCTTTGCTCACAAAGGATCCTCTGTCAACACGCGGCGTAGGAATAGCAGCCTTCAGAGGCTGGATAGAGACCTCTTTGCAAACCATTGTCCTGCTCCCCTCCCACAATAGGGAAAAGTGTAAGCCCTCAAACGTCTTCCGACACCAAGAATGCAGACTGGACCGTTATTCCAACTGAAGGTGCACAGAAGAGCAAGCCGGAATACTTGTTGCAGTTAATCTTGGCCTCCGTAAACTTCTGCACTAGATGCCGGAGCCCTAGAGAGAGAAGAGGGGAGGTTTCTTGCCTTAACTTGCGCTGGTGCAGATTGTGTTTTAGCAATGCCCACTGTCTTCTCTGTCCTGCTACACCTAGCCATCTTCTCCCCCTTCTAGCTGCTAGTTCTTTCCTCCTCCGCATGCCCCCCCCCTTTTTAAGTCAACAGGATCGAGATGGAGGCATTGCTTCCACCTCCATTAAACGCTGATTTTGTTGTGGCTGCTGCTCTGGTTGCTGCTGCATCTATTGTGACTGTTGTTTCTTTTTGTTTGAGACATCCTGCTGGGGAGAGGGGCGATGGAATGCAGCCTTGTACTCCTTTACACGACCTTTGTCTACCCATTGGGACCTTTGGGGGGGGGTCCATTGTTTTTTTTCAGTATTCGATGATGCTGGTTTGGTCTGTGGCACCGGATTCCGTCCAGGTCACACTTTGGATAAATGAAGTGCTACAGGTTTAGTCATGGGGTTTCCTCTATTCTGCAATCATTCTACGGCAGATCAGCGCGTCAAGGATGTCCAAAAAGCTTTTGAGGGTTACTGTCACCTGTAGTTCAAAATTTCCTGTGGCAATACACGCTTTGCTTATTGTCGGAGGGTCATGCCCGACGGGTCCAAATTGTGATAAGGAAGTCCCCAAATGATCCTCGAATATATCCATGGTGACTCCATAAAGCGTCACCTTGGTTTTTCTAGTCCCTCTGTGTTGTGGAGTGATTTCAAAGTGGAGGCTTGTGTTTGTACTAAGTCGGTCCTAAAAAAGGTTCAACGTACAAAACGTTAGGAACTTGATATATTAGGTATAACGCAGAGTAATCTAGTTGTGATCGCTGCTACTTTAGTATTCGACTAACTGTCGTCCGACATCGACTGACTGACTCACCGTCGACTCCCACGTTACTCTTACTACTCCTACTTATTATAGGTGGGAGAATCTATTAACTATAGATTAGGTGTGTTCCACTATAATACTCTGTAACGTCAGATTTGGTGGATGCTTCTTACAAGTTTCTTGGCTTCCTCTTCTTTTGCTGGCAGGATGTCCCACATTGTCATGCTTCGTGCTCTAATACCTAGGCTTTTAGGAGCATCCTCCATCGTCTCCCTGCTAACACCGACCAACTTTATCATCTTAATATCTGCGGAGATAATCCTAGTGGCCACCGCTTCCAGGGCCGACGGTATCACCAGTAGTTCATTACAGTATATATACTCTCAGTAATGCTTATGTATTCGGGCGAAATATTGGCTTTGTCCTTGGGCCTAGCAGAGGTTAGGAGAAGCAGATTATTCCTGTTGATCCATTTTCGCCAAGGCCATCAAAGAGCACGAACAAAAAGTTAACACAAAACAACTTCAAATAAACAAAATTTGACAAACGTAAGAATAAAAGATAACAAAAACGTGCATCAAAATTGAAACAATTATCTTTTTTAAGTGAAAAAAAAAAGGAATCCATGCTGGGCTGCACACATACTTAAGTAATGATCGTGAAAAGTAACATTTATCTGCAAACCAATGACCGTAACCCAACATCCTTCAAAGCATGGTCGTTCAAAGCTGATGAAAAGAACAGATACAACACTTTGATCTTAATATTTATTGACAAATATAAGTACATCAATTTTGCAGTGGCTGTGGAAAGAGCTTGTCATACAATGTCTACTCTGTCATTCACCACATGCGTACGAAAATATTTCTTCCGTCTATCTGTCTTATCCTTTAACGTCCACTCTATGCTAACTGTAGTTCACCCTTTGTACTATAAATACTAACATCCAATCGGTAGGGTGAGGTATGAACAGTGGAAGTGGGAGGGAATGGATCACACGGGAAGTTTCATTTAATCAGGTTGTTCAAATCCTGCGTAAGATCACCGGAAGCTAAAAAAAAGCCACTCTAGTTTGACACTTTCCACACGTACCAAACTAGTTATTAGGTTGGTGCAAAAATAATGACGTAAGAATGTCGTTTTTTAACTTAGAAAAGTACGTCAAAAAACGACATTATTACGTCATTATTTTTGCACCAACATAATACTTTCACCAATATGTCTTAGCCATCTTTTGTGGATTGCTTCTCTGGTTTAACCAGTTCTTGAAAACCATTGCTAAATGATGAACAAACATGTGTAACATTTTAAAATAAACATCTTATGGGAGGTTCTCAATCTCCGCGTCTTTACTGGTACCAACATGTCTCAGAGCAGCGATGATCTCTCCTTCTGTTATCAGACCTTCGCATTTCGCTGCTTCGTACGTTTCCAATCAGAGGAAATCAATCAATTACACCCGGAAAGCTGTTTCCTGAAGATCAGGCTCCCTGGCAAAAACGCCTTTAAAGTGCTCTTCGAACCCGCTGCAGATATGAGCCGATGATTGTAACATCCGTCCATCAGGGGTTAATTTCCTGAATACAATGGCCTTTCCTGGCCGGAGCTCTTCTTTACACAGTTTCGAGTCAAATATTTACGGCTTCAGGCGACATCTTTTGCTGTCTGGCTCTGACCAACTGACCCTGATATTGTGTTCACCTTTCACCTTCCACTGCTACCCGTGCAGCTCTCTCATGTAGGGCTTTTTCATTTTGTCGTGTTTCCAGAGCAAGCTTCTGCGTGAGATCTACTTCAGGAGATTTAATCTTGTACTAGATCTCCCCCTACCACCACTAACAGCTTTCCCAACAAGTTCTCGCTGGCTCAGGTCTGTGAGTTGTTAGCGGAATTCAGGCTTATCAAGGAGAGACACATTCATCTTCCATTAGCCTGCCATCTTGATCCCCAGTTTGATGTGTACTAGAACCATTTGGTGGTCAGAGTATCCCAACCAACGGAATGATGGGCAATCTGTAAAGTTGAGGTCAACTTTACGAACCAACACTCTGTCTAGGTAACTTATGTTACTGGTAGAAGACCAGTTTTGTACCCATGACCAAATCAAGCAGTTTGGGTAATCTGCTCTGAACCAGTCCATAGGACCAAAGTCCATGAAGAGGTCATGGAAAGAGGTATCAGAAGCCGCTCAAATATGCCTACCGGGTCCCCGCTCTCTATCCACGTCGGGATCGAAGTTTGCATTCCAGTTCCCAATCAGGACCATTATTAGATGCATATACCACAACTAGTCGGAAGAAACCGACACTATTACTTATTTCAGTCACAACCAGACGTCCATCTAAATCTGCATGAACAATATGTACACCTGACCAAAACGGAACCCCTCCTGCAAACAGTTATCCCCATAAGCCGAAAAGATATCAAACCTATCAGCACATGGGTAACTCTGTCACAAGGGAAATGGGTTTCCTGGATTGTAGCTTCAAGGACTCAAGATATCGAAGCAGGCGCGCTGCCTTAACCCAAGCCCTTCACATTTAAACTAGACATTCTAAGAGACATACTTTTGTAGTTGGTGACCTGCTCAAATAATTCCGATAAGAGCTTCCCGACGGCTTGACCGAGATTGTCCTGACTAAGCTCTGTGTCGATCCGTTCTGCGTCAGTCTTAATTCCACCCATGTCAATCAAAAAAAGTCAATTTCAGGGACCCCTATAGGGACAGGTTAATAAGCACTGGTATAAAAAAAATTTTACTTTCCTATCAACTCGAAGTCCTTGTGCCAGACACAAACTCAGTTGGTATAAACAGCAGTTCGCAATAGGCGCAAAATTTTAAATCAAGACAATCACTGCGCAAAATTTCAAAAGGAAAGACGCATTTATTTACAGTTTACCCAATTACGAAAAAGTACAATTGTTCACACAAAATTTCTTTCTGTGCTCCTCTTTATGGCAGGATAACAATTTCTGAGGTAACAAAAAATGGGGTATCCACAGAAACAATAAAAAAAATATGTCACAATTAGTTTGCTAAGAAACGGATTCATGTACAAAGAATGAATCCCTTCAAAAATAGAAAGAAAAAAAAACGGGAAAAACTTGGAGAAAGGAATAACAAAATAGCACAAGGCAGAAATTTTTATTTTAAGTAGAACCCATCTCCATTCTTAACAGTGTACACAAACAGAACGTCTCAACTCAAAGGAGTTTTTTGTGTTTTCAACCTGTTTTCTCCAGGGTTCTTAGGATATTGCCGCAAAGTTCACTTTTGAAGAATTCTCCTGGAGGCTCATAAAAACTTTGGAGGAGAGATCTGCCTTAATTCTGTCAGGCTCTGATTTATGGCTGGACTGCCCTTTAAAGTATGGGTGCTAATGCACTCTCAGTTCTCGTCAACTGGACATTCTTTTTTTTTCTGTCTGTTTTTCTCTTCATCTGCTGAGAGCAGTCCTTTTTATTAAAAAAAAGTGATTATCATATCGGCTTCAGCCAAAATTTCACAAGGGCCAGAAAATTTGTTTCTCATTGGGCAATATATATATATAAATCCTATCCAAGTATTCAAAAAAAAAAAAAAATGAATCTGAAACACATCAAACAATTTTGGCGGTATCACCGCTTGAGCCTAAAAGGCCATAAAATTTGCACAGATTTTAACACACAAAACCGTTTGGCCTTCAGAAGAATACATTTTTCTCAAAACGTGTATAAAAAACAACCTAGACGATTATAGATAGATCTTTAACATTGTTTTACAAATAATAAAAATAAAATTTTTAAATTGGTGTTCTACCCGTACATTATGCTGCCACTTCTTTCGCGTGGAAACTCTCGGTGTCCACTAGATTTAGGTTTGGAATAGCTTTCCTTGCTGCATCTAGCAGCCCCATGCCGGAGATCATTAGGAATGTCATTAACATTTGGCATTGAGGGATGTTGGTGGGATTATACACTCCCTTCCCTCCTACACACTTGAACTGATAAGAACGAAGAATTGATTTCAGGTGTGCTGGACGGTACTTTTCCAACACACTCCTCTCCACCACACACACACACACACACACACACACACACACACACACACACACACACACACACACACACACACACACATCCATGCCAGTGTGATTCTTTTGCGAAGATGGGTAAAGAGCAGCAGTTTTCTCTTGTTCCGGAGGAGTGGTACAATTTTTTCTTTAAATTTTTGTATGAAGTTCGCTGAGGTTCAGACAACGACGGCTTCTATTCTCCAGCTGGCTTCTTTGGCTGAAGCTCTGTGTAGGAACGGATTTGCATGGCGTGTCAGGTCCTGTTGAAAGATCGCGACAGGCATTAAAAGAGAAATGGATTATTCCGAAATTCCCAAATCGCGGACAGACGTACAAAGGAAAAAATAAAAAATTAAAAAAAAATAAGAATTCAAACCAGCTTGAAATTATAAAACCGGAAGTCTCGGACGAACGAGAAGTAAGTCTCCTATGCAAATTTTAGTTGACCCGACGCGGACATAAATAGCGAATCTGGGTGGAAGACGAGAGAAGGCATTGTTGGCGTGACGGTGTAAGTATTAACGAGACTGAGTGTAGAAAAAAATGGTGATGAGAGTGGGGTTCAAAAGTGTAGTGCGGTGCTCGCCGGCAGGCCAGCTATATTTTTTCCTTGTTCGGTCGCCTCAAGGAAATGAATTGCGTGCCTCCCTTTCTCAGCCGTTACACTGGGCAGTTGTGAAACAGACACCAGCTCAGCCACGCCTACTTCGACTTCCTCTTTGTCCATCCGTCAATCTGTACGTCCAACTCTACTGCACGCTGTCTGCCGAATGACTTCGGTTCTGTCGTGCTGCTGGCACCCCGCTTTTTATGCTATTCCAATACGGCCAAAATTTGCATGTGTGCAAATATCGTCTCGTTTTGGGCGAGATAGGCGCGCATAAATTGCGTCTTCTATAGCGGCCATATTTCTTTTTGTCATAACTTTGCAGGCAAGACACGTTCGCGCTCGTTTCGATTTCTGAGGTAAGTCATGTCTTTCGTCACACTGAGAGAATAAGAGGTCACTAGCAACAGCTTAGTTTGTAGACCGAAGGACTGGACGAAAGCAAGCACTTTAATCCATTTCAATCATCGCAAACGACGGGCGAACTGAATTACCCTTTCAGCGATCTTCTTTGGTTTGGGCACTGAAGTCTGCGCAGGGCTGGTTTGACCTTTTCTTTACGGGTAACCCATGTTAGCCAGCAGCGTCCAGCTCTGCTGCAGATTCATTCCCTTTTTATCTTTTTTGCAACCTGTACCCTGGGATTCGTTGATTGGATACAGGAAGCTCCTATTTGTTGCAAATGTTCCCTGGGCGTCATTAACTGGATGCAGGAAGCTCCTCCTATTTGTTGCTGCTGCTTCCTAGACGTCGCTGATTGCATAGAGGAAGATGCTCCCATTAGTCGCTGCTTCATTGATTGGATACAGGAAGCTGCTCTCTGCTCTTTGGATACAGGAATCTCCTCCTATTTGTTGCAGCTGATACTTGTGCGTCGTTGATTGGATACTGGAAGCTCCTTCAATTTGTTGATACTGCTCCCAGGGTGTCATTGACTGGATGCAGGATGCTTCTCCTATTTGTTCCGTGGTCGTCTTTGATTGAATAAAGGACGCTCGACCTATTTGGTGCGTCTGCTTCCTAAACGCTGTTGATTGGATATAGAAAGCTCACCCTAGTTGCTGCTGCTGCTCCTTGGGCGTCGTTGATTACATAAAGGAAGATCCTCCTATTTGTTGCTGCTGCTCTACGGGCGTCGTTGATTGGACACTGGAACATCCTCCTAATTCTTGCTGCTACTCCTTTGACGTGGGAGCTCCATGTATCTGTTGCTGCCTCCTGGGCGTCGTTGATTAGATACAGGAAGCTCCTCCTATCTGTTGCTGCTGCTTCCTAGATGTTGCTGATTGCACACAGGAAGCTCATGCACTTAGTCGCTGCTGCTCGCTAAGCATAATTGTTTGGATAATGGAAACTCCTTCTATTTCTTGCTTATGCTGTTGATTGGATACAAGAAGTTGCTCATATTTGTAGCATCGTCACACACGGCTTCGTTGATTGGATACAGGAAGCTCCTCCTATTTGTTGCATCTGCTCCTCGTTGATTGGATACAGGAAGCTACTCCTATCTGTTGCTGCGGCATCCTGGGCGTCGTTGATTGGATACAGGAAGTTGCTCCTATTCGTTGCAGCGTCACACACGGCTCCGTTGATTGGATACAGGAAGCTACTCTTATTTGTTGCAGCTGCTTCTTTGGCGTCGTTTATTGGATGCACGAACCTCCTCCTATTTGTCGCAGCTGCTCATTGGGCGTCGTTGATTGGATACAGGAATCTCCTCCTATTTTTGCTGCTCCTCATTGATAAGATACAGAAAGCTCCTCTTATTTGTTGATGTTGCTCCAAGGGTGTCGTTGATTCGATGTAGGAAGCCACTCCTATTTGTTGCTGCTCCTCCTTGCCTGTCGTTGATAAGATAGAGCAAGCTACTATTATTTTTTGCTGCTACTCTTTGGGCGTCGTTAATTAAATACAGGAAGCTCCTCCTATTTGTTGAAACTGCTCCTTGGGCGTCGATGATTGGATACAGGAAGCTCCTCCTATTTGTTGCATCTACTCCTTGGGTGTCGTTGATTGGATACAGGAAGCTCCTTTTATTTGCTGAATCTGCTCCTTGGGTGTCGTTGATTGGATATAGGAAGCTCCTCCTATTTGTTGAATATGCTCCTTGGGTGTCGTTGATTGGATACAGGAAGCTCCTCCTATTTATTGAATCTGCTCCTTGGGCGTCGTTGATTGGATACAGGAAGCTCCTCCTATTTGTTGCATCTACTCCTTGGGTGTCGTTAATTGGATACAGGAAGCTCCTCCTATTTGTTGAATCTGCTCCTTGGGTGTCGTTGATTGGATATAGGAAGCTCAACCTATTTGTTGAATCTGCTCCTTGGATGTCGTTGATTGGATACAGGAAGCTCCTCCTATTTGTTGCATCTACTCCTTGGGTGTCGTTGATTGGATACAGGAAGCTCCTCCTATTTGTTGCATCTACTCCTTGGATGTCGTTAATTGGATAAAGGAAGCTCCTCCTATTTGTTGAATTTGCTCCTTAGGCGTCGTTGATTGGATACAGGAAGCTCCTCCTATTTGTTGAATCTGCTCCTTGGGTGTCGTTGATTGGATATAGGAAGCTCCTCCTATTTGTTGAATCTGCTCCTTGGGTGTCGTTGATTGGATACAGGAAGCTCCTCCTATTTGTTGAATCTGCTCCTTGGGTGTCGTTGATTGGATACAGGAAGCTCCTTCTGTGTGTTGATGTTTTTCCCAGGTTGTCGTAGATTGGTTTCAGAAAGCTCCTCCTATTTGTTACTCCTCCTCCTTGCGTGTCGTTGATAAAATACGAGAAGCTCCTCCCATTTTTGTTGCTGCTCCCTGAGCATCGTTGATTAGATAGACTAAGCTCTTAATATTTATTGTTGCTGCCTCCTGGGCGTCGTTGATTGGATACAGGTAGCTCCTCCTATTTATTGCAACTGCTCCTTGGGTGCCGTTTTTTTTTGGATATAGGAAACTCCTGTCAGAACAGACACTACACTTTGGTCTTATTATTTATTTGCACAAAAAGGTACAAACTATGCCGCAAGGGCTTAAAAGTGGTTGATGGAGAAGACTGGTTTTTTCTAGTCTTTAGTTATTAACCTGACTAGTGTCACTCGTTGACCCATTCGTACATACAATTTTCTTTTCACTAATACATAACATTTGCTCTTAGCAATCGCACCACAGTTACAAAAATAACTAGCATGAAATTCTGTTTGAAGAATTCTTGGGGAAGGGTTAATGATAATAACCTAAGGAATTTATACAATGAAAATTATATGGACAAGAAACTCTTATTCAAAAGGCCGAGAAGCGAAGGCAATAGTGATAAAACCGACATTTTTCAGACGGACAAAATCGTACGACGGGAACCGAGTAAGGCAATCGCTAAAAATCCAGTTACAATAAGATATCATCGTCTGCTGAACTATTTTTCTAAATTATTAAGAGAAACGTTTGCTAGAAAGAAAGAAAGAAAGAAAGAAAGAAAGAAAGAAAGAAGTGAAGATAAAAGTGGAGAGTGAGAGAAAATCAGATTAAGAACAGATACTACACTTTGCAAGAAAGCTGAAAAATAAATAAATCACCGTTTTGCAGAGGCACAGTATCGAAAAAGTGAATCCGAGTAAGGCAATCGGCAAAAATCCAGTTACCATAAATAAAATAACATCATCTGCTGAATTATTTCTAAATTATTATTAAAGGAAATGTTCGTAAGAAAGTAATAAACAAAGAAGTGGAGATATATGTAAAGAGAGAGAATCAAATTAACCTGAAAAGAACAGATGCTACACTTTGATCTCAAAGTCAAGAAACAATGGCAACTGCGATAAAAACGTCATTTTTCAGATGCACAGTATCAAACGCCGGAAACCGAGTCAGGCAATCGCCAAAAGTCTAATTACCATGAATAATATAATGTCGTCTGTTGAATTATTTCTAATATATTATTAAGAGAAATGTTCATAGGATAAAAATAATTTACTGTTAATCCTTTTTTCAAATTAATTCTCTTTTCTTTTGAGATTATTATATGCTAAATTTTTCTATGGAGTCATGGATCATCTGAACGTACCTCCATGTTAATATAAATCCTGTGTTCTCTATATACTAATTACGTTTTAACTACTGCATCATCTGACAATTTTAGGTATGTCTGTTGTACTCATTAACGTACTGAGAATTTTGGATCAAACACTTTATTCAATCCACATGGAGAGCGGTTGTTCTCATTTTGCTTTCCACGTGAAGGGATGTTGTACTTCTACAGAGGAACCTTCTACCGTATACACTCGTGTATAAGTCGACTTCATGTCTAGTGCGAGCCCTAATTGTTTTTGCATTATAACCCAGAAAAGAAATTACCTATATATAGTTCAACCGGTCACTGAAAATGCATGATTTAAAAAAAAAATACCCGTGTATGGTGTGACCCCCTATTTTTTGTGTAAAAAACTAATCATGAAAACTCACACTATACTCGAGTTTAAACGATATGCCACGGAAAATGCTTTCCCGAAAACCATGCTGAACAAAACCCAATAAACAACAGGTTGAAATTTAATGAAATATTCGCCCCATAAAAACGGACTAAATGTTTTTAAAAACTATTCGTTAACAGCAGAGACCAAGTCCAAATATTTTTCTGAAGAAAAACAAATACTACTTACTGATTGGCTGAAGAGGACACAACCCCATTAGAACTGTTATCCTATGTATAGACGAAAGAAAGGAGGGGGAGTTACTAATTAATTAATTTATTCCTTTTTTGAGAGTATGGATTTTTAAAGACGACTAGAAACTGCCGCGACTACGTATCTCCACTACAACCAATCCTGATGCTACTACGTATATCCACTACAGCCAATCCTGATGCTACTATGTATCTCCACTACAAACAATCCTGACGCTACTACGTATCTCCACTACAGCGAATCATGACGGTGTCCTGGTCTTAAACACGCTACACATACTTAAGGGAGATCTGTGTCCCTCGACGTGGTGTAATAGCAAGCTTGCCTCACTAGAATAATTACGACTGATTCGTGAGTTCGATCTTTACTGGGCGCCCCATACTTTCGGCCTTGTGCCGCATAAAAGGTACACTTAGAAAAATCACCTTACTTGAGGAACATCTTTTTGTCAGTTGTATGAATGACTATAGCTGATCTTACCATGCTGTGTGTGTAGCATCCGTTGGTCTCGAGAAATTCCATGGATCTGCGCCCAAAGATGGCGCTGCATTTGTTATAGGTGTACATGACCACACCGGACCGGAGTGACAGTTTCGTTCGATTGCAACGAATGAGGTCGTTGTGATGTTTTCTTTCCGTCGAGCACGCTTCTCCCCAGCGCCAAGCCGTTCCTCCTCTCCTCGCTCCAACCCTCGGTGTAAATCGAATCTCCAGCGTGAACGGTCGTTGGCGACGACTTCCTAACTCTCGATTTCATGCCCTCTTGTTCCTTTCGCAGACATCCTTAAAGCGTCGTGCGCTTTTGCCGGGGGCAGTTCCTCGTACATAAGGACCTTTCTTTCCGTCGAGCACGCTTCCTCCTCTCGAACCCTCGGTGTAAACCACGTCTCCAGCGTGAAAGATCGTTGGCGACGCGACGACTTCTTAACTCTCGATGTCATGTTTGTCGCCCTCTTGTTACTTTCGCAGACATCCTTAAAGCGTCGTGCATTTTTTGCCGGGGGGGGGTGCAGTTCCCCGTACATAAGGACCTTCGGAATGTACCCATCCTGTTTTCATATCCATGCCAGTAGAGTCGGCACTGTTAGAGAAGGGCGTATAGGTTGGGTATCTGGGCAAAGATGAGAACTACAGCATAAGTGACCCGGTCGTACCTATTGATGCCAAGAATGTGTCTCAGACAACGAAGATGAAAGGCGCCGAGGCGTCGCTTCTGTCTGAAATAGAGGCCACAAGTCTCGCTGCCTGAGAGCAGCATGCTGACGACGCATACCCTATAGATTGCAATTCTGGTATTCTTAGGAATGTTTCTGATCTCCCAGACTCTCGAGGTCAGCTTGGCGAACGTGGTGTCAGCTCGTTCGATGCATCGGTGTCTAGGGAGAGGGTGTCTGAAACAGTGGAACCGTGGCATGTTAAAGTTGTTAATTTTCATGGCGGGAGGCTGTTCAACGCCTCAGCCCATTATGCTGGCCCTCTTCAGACTGATGCATCATTTGCGAACAGTATGTCTCTAATGAACACATCACGGACTTTGGATTCCATCTGTTCTTGTAGTCGCCGTTGGTTTCAGTTGAAGCCGCGAAATCACATTTCAGTATGACCGCGAAAAAGATGCTGAGTAAGGTCGGTGCAAGCACATAACTCTGCTCCACACCACTGCGGATACTGAAAGCCTCTGAATAAGTATCGCCAAATTGTACGACGTCCTTCATATTCACATGAAACGACTGGTCAATATTGAGGAGTCTCTGAGGGCAACCGATTCTGTCGAGTTTCTTGAACAAGCCATCCTTGCTCATAAGATCAAATGCTTTTGTGAGGTCGATGAAGACAATGTAAATTGGTTGTCTCTGTTCTTGGTCTATCTCCTGTAGTTGACGAAGTGAGAAGATATCAATCATGGAAGGCTCTGATCTGAAACCACACTGGAATTTGGGATACACCATCTCAGCGAGCTTCGGTAGTCTACACGGATAAAGACATTCCCTCGGCTTTCCTCTGCATTCGACTTGATTGCTTTCTTTAATAGTCTTAATTCTGATTCATAATAGTGTACAGTAATAGTTTTCCCCACGCCTTCAGAATGAAAGAAAAATGCAGAAGCCATCATCTTGCCAACAGATACTACCTTCTTGAACTTCTTCGAGGGTGGAGAACCTGAATGTCTCCACAGTTTCCTTTGAATATTTGATTCAGATTCGAAGGGGTGAATCCAGGTTTCATCTAGAGTAACTAATCTGGAGTGAAAATTCTCAGGATCAACCTGGAAACGAGTCAGAAATATCCCGAACGTATATGCTGATGACGCATAGTGCGTGAAGGATACAAAGTTTTGAGCAGTCGTTGGCATTGTCATTCAATTTACCAACTCCATGCTCCCCACCAGACAGCTAGGCCATGAGTCGGGATCAGCATTATTAGTATTAGAAAGATTTTCTCTTTCGGAATGGTCTGTATCTTCTTTAATAGTTGATCATACAACTCATCTTGACGTCTCCTGAAGAGTACAGGTTTGGGGCGTAAGCGCTGAAAAGGTTTGACAGTTCCATGCAGTCGAAGTGAATAGATTAACTCCGATCCATTCTTGCTGAGTTCCACCAACTTCAACAATGAGCTTTTCACGGCAAAGACAACGCAGAACTCCCTGACATCGTCCTTGCCTTTTCAACACCAGAAGAAAGTGTACTCTCTTCCTGACGAAAGATTACCGACTGTGGAAGCCGCGTGTCTCTTGAAGCGCTGCAATGTCCATTCGAACCCGAAATAGTTCGTTGGTAATCACTTGCTCTTTGACATCGTCCTTGCATTTTCCCCGCCAGAAGAAAGTGTACTCTCTCACTCACGAAAGATTCCCGACTGTGGAAGCCGAATGTCTCTTGAAGCGCTGCAATGTCCATTCGAAGCCGAAATAGTTCGTTGTTAATCACGTGCTCTTTGACATCGTCCTTGTCTTTTCCCCGCCAGAAGAAAGTGTACTCACTCCCTCACAAAACATTCCCGACTGTGGAAGCCGCGTGTCTCTTGAAGCGCTGCAATGTCCATTCGAACCCGAAATAGTTCGTTGTTAATCACTTGCTCTTTGACATCGTCCTTGCCTTTACCCCGCCAGAAGAAAGTGTACACTCTCGCTCACGACAGATTCCCGATTGTGGAAGCTGCGTGTCTCTTGAAGCGCTGCAATGTCTATTCGAATCCGAAATAGTTCGTTGTTAATCACTTGCTCTTTGACATCGTCCTTGCCTTTACCCCGCCAGAAGAAAGAGTACTCTCTCGCTCACGAATGATACCGGACTGTGGAAGCCGCGTGTCTCTTGAAGCGCAGCAATGTCCATTCGAAGCCGAAATAGTTCATTGTTAATCACTTGCTCTTTGACATCGTCCTTGCCTTTTCCCCGCCAGAAGAAAGTGTACTCTCTCCTTCACGAAAGATTCCTGATTGTGGTAGCCGCGTGTCTCTTGAAGCGCTGTAATGTCCATTCGAACCCGAAATAGTTCGTTGTTAATCACTTGCTCTTTGACATTGTCCTTGCCTTTTCCCGCCAGAAGAAAGTGTACTCTCTCCCTCACGAAAGATTCCAGACTGTGGAAGCCGCGTGTCTATTGAATCGCTGCAATGTCCATTCGAAGCCGAAATAGTTCGTTGTTAATCACTTGCTCTTTAACATCGTCCATGCCTTTTCCCCGCCAGAAGAAAATGTATTCTCTTCCTCACGAAAGATTCCAGACTGTGGAAGCCGCATGTCTCTTGAAGCGCTGCAATGTCCATTCGAAGCCGAAATAGTTCGTTGTTAATCACGTGCTCTTTGACATCGTCCTTGTCTTTTCCCCGCCAGAAGAAAGTGTACTCACTCCCTCACAAAACATTCCCGACTGTGGAAGCCGCGTGTCTCTTGAAGCGCTGCAATGTCCATTCGAACCCGAAATAGTTCGTTGTTAATCACTTGCTCTTTGACATTGTCCTTGCCTTTTCCCGCCAGAAGAAAGTGTACTCTCTCCCTCACGAAAGATTCCAGACTGTGGAAGCCGCGTGTCTATTGAATCGCTGCAATGTCCATTCGAAGCCGAAATAGTTCGTTGTTAATCACTTGCTCTTTAACATCGTCCATGCCTTTTCCCCGCCAGAAGAAAATGTATTCTCTTCCTCACGAAAGATTCCAGACTGTGGAAGCCGCATGTCTCTTGAAGCGCTGCAATGTCCATTCGAAGCCGAAATAGTTCGTTTTTAATCACTTGCTCTTTGACATCGTCCTTGTCTTTTCCCCGCCAGAAGGAAGTGAACTCACTCCCTCACAAAACATTCCCGACTGGGGAAGCCGCGCGTCTCTTGAAGCTCTGCAATCTCCATTCGAAGCCGAAGTAGTTCATTGTTCATCACTTCCTCTTTGACATCGTCCTTGCCTTTTCCCCGCCAGAAGAAAGTGTACTCTCTCCTTCACGAAAGATTCCTGATTGTGGTAGCCGCGTGTCTCTTGAAGCGCTGTAATGTCCATTCGAACCCGAAATAGTTCGTTGTTAATCACTTGCTCTTTGACATTGTCCTTGCCTTTTCCCGCCAGAAGAAAGTGTACTCTCTCCCTCACGAAAGATTCCAGACTGTGGAAGCCGCGTGTCTATTGAATCGCTGCAATGTCCATTCGAAGCCGAAATAGTTCGTTGTTAATCACTTGCTCTTTAACATCGTCCATGCCTTTTCCCCGCCAGAAGAAAATGTATTCTCTTCCTCACGAAAGATTCCAGACTGTGGAAGCCGCATGTCTCTTGAAGCGCTGCAATGTCCATTCGAAGCCGAAATAGTTCGTTTTTAATCACTTGCTCTTTGACATCGTCCTTGTCTTTTCCCCGCCAGAAGGAAGTGTACTCACTCCCTCACAAAACATTCCCGACTGGGGAAGCCGCGTGTCTCTTGAAGCGCTGCAATCTCCATTCGAAGCCGAGGTAGTTCATTGTTAATCACTTCCTCTTTGACATCGTCCTTGCCTTTTCCCCGCCAGAAGAAAGTGTACTCTCTGCCTCACGAAAGATTCCCGACTGTGGAAGCCGCGTGTCTCTTGAAGCGCTGCAATGTCCATCCGAAGCCGAAGTAGTTCGTTGTTAATCACTTGCTTTTTGACATCGTCCTAACCTTTTCCAGCCAGAAGAAAGTGTACTCTCCCACTCACTAAAGATTCCCGACTGTGGGAGCTGCATGTCTCTTGAAGCGCAGCAATGTCCATTCGAAGCCGAAATAGTTCGTTGTTAATCGCTTGCTCTTTGACATTGTCCTTGCCTTTTCCCCGCCAGAAGAAAGAGTACTCTCTCCATCACGAAAGATTCCCGACTGTGGAAGCCGCGTGCCTCTTGAAGCGCTGCAGGGTCCAATCGAAGCCGAAATAGTTCGTTGTTAATCACTTGCTCTATGACATCGTCCTTGTCTTTTCCCCGCCAGAAGAAAGTGTACTCACTCCATCACAAAACATACCCGACTGTGGAAGCCGCGTGTCTCATGAAGCGCTGCAATGTCCATTCGAAGCAGAAATAGTTCGTTGTTAATTAATTGCTCTTTGACATCGTCCTTGCCTTTTCCCCGCCAGAAGAAAGTGTACTCTCTCCCTCACGAAAGATTCCCGACTGTGGAAGCCGCGTGTCTCTTGAAGCGCTGCAATGTCCATCCGAAGCCGAAGTGGTTAGTTGTCAATTACTTGCTCTTTGACATCGTCCTAGCCTTTTCCCGCCAGAAGAAAGAGTACTCTCTCCCTCACTAAAGATTCCCGACTGTGGAAGCCGCATGTCTCTAGAAGCGCAGCAATGTCCATTCGAACCCGAAATTGTTCGTTGTTAATCACTTGCTCTTTGACATGGTCCTTGCCTTTTCCCCGCCAGAAGAAAGAGTACTTTCTCCCTCACGAAAGATTCCCGACTGTGGAAGCCGCGTGTCTCTTGAAGCGCTGCAGGGTCCAATCGAAGCCGAAAAAGTTCGTTGTTAATCACTTGCTCTTTGAAATCGTCCTTGCTTTTCCCCGCCAGAAGAAAGTGTACTCTCTCCCTCACGAAAGATTCCCGACTGTGGAAGCCGCGTGACTCTTAAAGCGCTGCAATGTCCATCCGAAGCCGAAATAGTTCGTTGTTAATCACTTGCATTTTGACATCGTCCTTGCCTATTCCCACCAGAAGAAAGTGTACTCTCTCCCTCACTAAAGATTCCCGACTGTGAAAGCCGCATGTCTCTTGAAGCGCTGCAATGTCCATTCGAAGCCGAAATAGTTCGTTTTTAATCACTTGCTCTTTGACATCGTCCTTGCCTTTTCCCGCCAGAAGAAAGTGTACTCTCTCCCTCATGAAAGATTCCCGACTGTGGAAGCCGTGTGTCTCTTGAAGCGCTGCAATCTCCATCCGAAGCCGAAATAGTTCGTTGTTAATCACTTGCTCGTTGACATCGTCCTTCCCGTTTCCCCGCCAAAAGAAAGTGTACTCTCTCCCTCATGAAAGATTCCCAACTGTGGAAGCCGCATGTCTCTTGAAGTGCTGCAATGTCCATTCGAAGCCGAAGTAGTTAGTTGTTAATCACTTGCTCTTTGACATCGTCCTTGCCTTTTCCCGCCAGAAGAAAAAGTACTCTCTCCCTCACTAAAGATTCCCGACTGTGGAAGCCGCATGTCTCTAGAAGCGCAGCAATGTCCATTCGAAGCCGAAGTAGTTCATTGTTAATCACTTGCTCTTTGGCATCGTCCTTGCCTTTTCCCCGCCAGAAGAAAGTGTACGCTCTCCCTCACAAAAGATCCCCGACTGTGGAAGCCGCGTGTCTCTTGAAGCGATGCAATGTCCATCCGAAGCCGAAGTAGTTCGTTGTTAATCACTTGCTCTTTGACATTGTCCTTGCCTTTTCCCGCCAGAAGAAAGTGTACTCTCTCCCTCACAAAAGATTCCCGACTGTTGAAACCGCGTGTCTATTGAATCGCTGCAATGTCCATTCGAAGCCAAAATAGTTCGTTGTTAATCACTTGCTCTTTGACATCGTCCTTGCCTTTTCCCGACAGAAGAAAGTGTATTCTCTCCCTCACGAAAGATTCCCGACTGTGGAAGCTGCATGTCTCTTGAAGCGCTGCAATGTCCATTCGAAGCCGAAATAGTTCGTTGTTAATCATTTGCTCTATGACATTGTCCTTGTCTTTTCCCCGCCAGAGAAAAGTGTACTCACTCCCTCACAAAACATACCCGACTGTGGAAGCCGCGTGTCTCTTGAAGCTCTGCAATCTCCATTCGAAGCCGAAGTAGTTCATTGTTAATCATTCCTCTTTGACATCGTCCTTGCCTTTTCCCCGCCAGAAGTAAGTGTCCTCTCTCCCTCACGAAAGATTCCCGACTGTGGAAGCCGCGTGTCTCTTGAAGCGCTACAATGTCCATTCGAACCCGAAATAGTTCGTTGTTAATCATTTGCTCTTTGACATCATCCTTGCATTTTCCCGCCAGAAGAAAGTGTACACTCTCCCTCATGAAAGATTCCCGACTGTGGAAGCCGCATGTCTCTTGAAGCGCTGCAATGTCCATTCGAAGTCAAAATAGTTCGTTGTTAATCATTTGCTCTTTGACATCGTCCTTGCCTTTTCCCGCCAGAAGAAAGTGTACTCTCTCCCTCATGAAAGATTCCCGACTGTGGAAGCCGCATGCCTCTTGAAGCGCTGCAATGTCCATTCGAAGCAGAAATAGTTCGTTGTTAATCACTTGCTCTTTGACATCGTCCTTCCTGTTTCCCCGCCAGAAGAATGTGTACTCTCTCCCTCATGAAAGATTCCCGACTGTGGAAGCCGCGTGTCTCTTGAACCGCTGCAATGTCCATTCGAAGCCGAAATAGTTCGTTGTTAATCACTTGCTCTTTGACATCGTCATTGCCTTTTCCAGCCAGAAGAAAGTGTACTCTTTCCCTCATGAAAGATTCCCGACTGTGGAAGCCGCATGTCTCTTGAACCGCTGCAATGTCCATTCGAGGCCGAAATAGTTCGTTGTTAATCACTTGCTCTTTGACATCATCCTTGCATTTTCCCCACCAGAAGAAAGTGTACTCTCTCCCTCACTAAACATTCCGGACTGTGGAAGCCACGTGTCTCTTGAAGCGCTGCAATATCCATTCGAAGCCGAAATAGTTCGTTGTTAATCACTTGCTCTTTGACATCGTCCTTGCCTTTTCCCGCCAGAAGAAAGTGTACTCTCTCCCTCATGAAAGATTCCCGACTGTGGAAGCCGCATGTCTCTTGAAGCGCTGCAATGTCCATTCGAAGCCGAAATAGTTCGTTGTTAATCATTTGCTCTTTGACATCGTCCTTGCCTTTTCCCGCCAGAAGAAAGTGTACTCTCTCCCTCACTAAAGATTCCTGACTGTGGAAGCCGCGTGTCCCTTGAAGCGCTGCAATGTCTATTCAAAGCCGAAATAGTTCGTTGTTAATCGCTTGCTCTTTGACATCGTCCATGCCTTTTCCCGCCAGAAGAAAGTGTACTCTCTCCTCACGAAATATTCCCGATTGTGGAAACCGGGTATCTCTTGAAGCGCTGCAATGTCCATTCGAAGCCGAAATAGTTCGTTGTTAATCATTTGCTCTTTGACATCGTCCTTGCCTTTTCCCGCCAGAAGAAAGTGTACTCTCCCCTCATGAAAGATTCCCGACTGTGGAAGCCGCATGTCTCTTGAAGCGCTGCAATGTCCATTCGAAGTCAAAATAGTTCGTTGTTAATCATTTGCTCTTTGACATCGTCCTTGCCTTTTCCCGCCAGAAAAAGTGTACTCTCTCCCTCATGAAAGATTCCCAACTGTGGAAGCCGCATGCCTCTTGAAGCGCTGCAATGTCCATTCGAAGCAGAAATTGTTCGTTGTTAATCACTTGCTCTTTGACATCGTCCTTCCTGTTTCCCCGCCAGAAGAATGTGTACTCTCTCCCTCATGAAAGATTCCCGACTGTGGAAGCCGCGTGTCTCTTGAAGCGCTGCAATGTCCATTCGAAGCCGAAATAGTTCGTTGTTAATCACTTGCTCTTTGACATCGTCATTGCCTTTTCCCGCCAGAAGAAAGTGTACTCTCTCCCTCATGAAAGATTCCCGACTGTGGAAGCCGCATGTCTCTTGAACCGCTGCAATGTCCATTCGAAGCCGAAATAGTTCGTTGTTAATCACTTGCTCTTTGACATCGTTCTTGCCTTTTCCCGCCAGAAGAAAGTGTACTCTCTCCCTCATGAAAGATTCCCGACTGTGGAAGCCGCATGTCTCTTGAACCGCTGCAATGTCCATTCGAAGCCGAAATAGTTCGTTGTTAATCACTTGCTCTTTGACATCGTCCTTGCCTTTTCCCGCCAGAAGAATGTGTACTCTCCCCTCATGAAAGATTCCCGACTGTGGAAGCCGCATGTCTCTTGAACCGCTGCAATGTCCATTCGAAGCCGAAATAGTTCGTTGTTAATCCCTTGCTCTTTGACATTGTCCTTGCCTTTTCCCGCCAGAAGAAAGTGGACTCTCTCCCTCATGAAAGATTCCCGACTGTGGAAGCCGCATGTCTCTTGACGTGCTGCAATGTCCATTCGAAGCCGAAGTAGTTCGTTGTTAATCACTTGCTCTTTGACATCGTCCTTGCCTTTTCCCCCACCAGAAGAAAAAAGTACTCTCTCCCCTCACTAAACATTCCCGACTGTGAAGCCGCATGTCTCTAGAAGCGCAGCAATGTCCATTCGAAGCCGAAGTAGTTCATTGTTAATCACTTGCTCTTTGGCATCGTCCTTGCCTTTTCCCCGCCAGAAGAAAGTGTACGCTCTCCTCACAAAAGATCCCCGACTGTGGAAGCCGCGTGTCTCTTGAAGCGATGCAATGTCCATCCGAAGCCGAAATAGTTCGTTGTTAATCACTTGCTCTTTGACATTGTCCTTGCCTTTTCCCGCCAGAAGAAAGTGTACTCTCTCCCTCACAAAAAGATTCCCGACTGTTGAAACCGCGTGTCTATTGAATCGCTGCAATGTCCATTCGAAGCCAAAATAGTTCGTTGTTAATCACTTGCTCTTTGACATCGTCCTTGCCTTTTTCCCCGACAGAAGAAAGTGTATTCTCTCCCTCACGAAAGATTCCCGACTGTGGAAGCTGCATGTCTCTTGAAGCGCTGCAATGTCCATTCGAAGCCGAAATAGTTCGTTGTTAATCATTTGCTCTATGACATTGTCCTTGTCTTTTCCCCGCCAGAGAAAAGTGTACTCTTTCCCTCACAAAACATTCCCGACTGTGGAAGCCGCGTGTCTCTTGAAGCTCTGCAATCTCCATTCGAAGCCGAAGTAGTTCATTGTTAATCCCGACATCGTCCTTGCCTTTTCCCCGCCAGAAGTAAGTGTCCTCTCCCTCACGAAAAGATTCCCGGACTGTGGAAGCCGCGTGTCTCTTTGAAGCGCTGCAATGTCCATTCGAACCCGAAATAGTTCGTTGTTAATCATTTGCTCTTTGACATCATCCTTGCATTTTCCCGCCAGAAGAAAGTGTACACTCCCCCTCATGAAAGATTCCCGACTGTGGAAGCCGCATGTCTCTTGAAGCGCTGCAATGTCCATTCGAAGTCAAAATAGTTCGTTGTTAATCATTTGCTCTTTGACATCGTCCTTGCCTTTTCCCGCCAGAAGAAAGTGTACTCTCTCCCTCATGAAAGATTCCCCGACTGTGGAAGCCGCGCATGCCTCTTGAAGCGCTGCAATGTCCATTCGAAGCAGAAATAGTTCGTTGTTAATCACTTGCTCTTTGACATCGTCCTTCCTGTTTCCCGCCAGAAGAATGTGTACTCTCTCCCTCATGAAAGATTCCCGACTGTGGAAGCCGCGTGTCTCTTGAACCGCTGCAATGTCCATTCGAAGCCGAAATAGTTCGTTGTTAATCACTTGCTCTTTGACATCGTCATTGCCTTTTCCGCCAGAAGAAAGTGTACTCTTTCCCTCATGAAAGATTCCCGACTGTGGAAGCCGCATGTCTCTTGAACCGCTGCAATGTCCATTCGAGGCCGAAATAGTTCGTTGTTAATCACTTGCTCTTTGACATCATCCTTGCATTTTCCCCACCAGAAGAAAGTGTACTCTCTCCATCACTAAACATTCCGGACTGTGGAAGCCACGTGTCTCTTGAAGCGCTGCAATATCCATTCGAAGCCGAAATAGTTCGTTGTTAATCACTTGCTCTTTGACATCGTCCTTGCCTTTTCCCGCCAGAAGAAAGTGTACTCTCTCCCTCATGAAAGATTCCCCGACTGTGGAAGCCGCATGTCTCTTGAAGCGCTGCAATGTCCATTCGAAGCCGAAATAGTTCGTTGTTAATCATTTGCTCTTTGACATCGTCCTTGCCTTTTCCCGCCAGAAGAAAGTGTACTCTCTCCCTCACTAAAAGATTCCTGACTGTGGAAGCCGCGTGTCTCTTGAAGCGCTGCAATGTCTATTCAAAGCCGAAATAGTTCGTTGTTAATCGCTTGCTCTTTGACATCGTCCATGCCTTTTCCCGCCAGAAGAAAGTGTACTCTCTCCCTCACGAAATATTCCCGATTGTGGAAAACCGCGTGTCTCTTGAAGCGCTGCAATGTCCATTCGAAGCCGAAATAGTTCGTTGTTAATCATTTGCTCTTTGACATCGTCCTTGCCTTTTCCCGCCAGAAGAAAGTGTACTCTCTCCCTCATGAAAGATTCCCGACTGTGGAAGCCGCATGTCTCTTGAAGCGCTGCAATGTCCATTCGAAGTCAAAATAGTTCGTTGTTAATCATTTGCTCTTTGACATCGTCCTTGCCTTTTCCCCGCCAGAAGAAAAGTGTACTCTCTCCTCATGAAAGATTCCCAACTGTGGAAGCCGCATGCCTCTTGAAGCGCTGCAATGTCCATTCGAAGCAGAAATTGTTCGTTGTTAATCACTTGCTCTTTGACATCGTCCTTCCTGTTTCCCCGCCAGAAGAATGTGTACTTCCCCTCATGAAAGATTCCCGACTGTGGAAGCCGCGTGTCTCTTGAAGCGCTGCAATGTCCATTCGAAGCCGAAATAGTTCGTTGTTAATCACTTGCTCTTTGACATCGTCATTGCCTTTTCCGCCAGAAGAAAGTGTACTCTCTCCCTCATGAAAGATTCCCGACTGTGGAAGCCGCATGTCTCTTGAACCGCTGCAATGTCCATTCGAAGCCGAAATAGTTCGTTGTTAATCACTTGCTCTTTGACATCGTTCTTGCCTTTTCCCGCCAGAAGAAAGTGTACTCTCTCCTCATGAAAGATTCCCGACTGTGGAAGCCGCATGTCTCTTGAACCGCTGCAATGTCCATTCGAAGCCGAAATAGTTCGTTGTTAATCACTTGCTCTTTGACATCGTCCTTGCCTTTTCCCGCCAGAAGAATGTGTACTCTCTCCCTCATGAAAGATTCCCCGACTGTGGAAGCCGCATGTCTCTTTGAAGCGCTGCAATGTCCATTCGAAGCCGAAATAGTTCGTTGTTAATCACTTGCTCTTGACATCATCCCTTGCATTTTCCCCACCAGAAGAAAGTGTACTCTCTCCCTCACTAAACATTCCGGACTGTGGAAGCCGCATGTCTCTTGAACCGCTCCCATTCGAAGCCGAAATAGTTCGTTGTTAATCACTTGCTCTTTGACATCGTCCTTGCCTTTTCCCGCCAGAAGAATGTGTACTCTCTCCCTCATGAAAGATTCCCCTCTTTGACTGTGGAAGCCGCATGTCTCTTGAACCGCTGCAATGTCCATTCGAAGCCGAAATAGTTCGTTGTTAATCCCTTGCTCTTTGACATAGTCCTTGCCTTTTCCCGCCAGAAGAAAGTGGACTCTCTCCTCATGAAAGATTCCCGACTGTGGAAGCCGCATGTCTCTTGAAGCGCTGCAATGTCCATTCGAAGCCGAAATAGTTCGTTGTTAATCACTTGCTCTTTGACATCATCCTTGCATTTTCCCCACCAGAAGAAAGTGTACTCTCTCCCTCACTAAACATTCCGGACTGTGGAAGCCACGTGTCTCTTGAAGCGCTGCAATATCCATTCGAAGCCGAAATACTTCATTGTTAATCACTTGCTCTTTAACATCGTCCTTGCCTTTTCCCTGCCAGAAGAAAGTGTACTCTCTCCCTCATGAAAGTTTCCCGACTGTGGAAGCCGCGTGTCTCTTGAAGCGCTGCAATGTCCATTCGAAGCCGAAATAGTTCGTTGTTAATCACTTGCTCTTTGACATCGTCCTTGCCTTTTCCCGCCAGAAGAAAGTGTACTCTCTCCCTCATGAAAGATTCCCGACTGTGGAAGCCGCATGCCTCTTGAAGCGCTGCAATGTCCATTCGAAGCAGAAATAGTTCGTTGTTAATCACTTGCTCTTTGACATCGTCCTTCCTGTTTCCCCGCCAGAAGAATGTGTACTCTCCTCATGAAAGATTCCCGACTGTAGAAGCCGCGTGTCTCTTGAACCGCTGCAATGTCCATTCGAAGCCGAAATAGTTCGTTGTTAATCACTTGCTCTTTGACATCGTCATTGCCTTTTCCCGCCAGAAGAAAGTGTACTCTTTCCCTCATGAAAGATTCCCGACTGTGGAAGCCGCATGTCTCTTTGAACCGCTGCAATGTCCATTCGAGGCCGAAATAGTTCGTTGTTAATCACTTGCTCTTTTGACATCATCCTTGCATTTTCCCCACCAGAAGAAAGTGTACTCTCTCCCTCACTAAACATTCCGGACTGTGGAAGCCACGTGTCTCTTGAAGCGCTGCAATATCCATTCGAAGCCGAAATAGTTCGTTGTTAATCACTTGCTCTTTGACATCGTCCTTGCCTTTTCCCGCCAGAAGAAAGTGTACTCTCTCCCTCAAGAAAGATTCCCGACTGTGGAAGCCGCATGTCTCTTGAAGCGCTGCAATGTCCATTCGAAGCCGAAATAGTTCGTTGTTAATCATTTGCTCTTTGACATCGTCCTTGCCTTTTCCCGCCAGAAGAAAGTGTACTCTCTCCTCACTAAAGATTCCTGACTGTGGAAGCCGCGTGTCTCTTGAAGCGCTGCAATGTCTATTCAAAGCCGAAATAGTTCGTTGTTAATCGCTTGCTCTTTGACATCGTCCATGCCTTTTCCCGCCAGAAGAAAGTGTACTCTCTCCCTCACGAAATATTCCCGATTGTGGAAACCGGGTATCTCTTGAAGCGCTGCAATGTCCATTCGAAGCCGAAATAGTTCGTTGTTAATCATTTGCTCTTTGACATCGTCCTTGCCTTTTCCCGCCAGAAGAAAGTGTACTCTCTCCCTCATGAAAGATTCCCGACTGTGGAAGCCGCATGTCTCTTGAAGCGCTGCAATGTCCATTCGAAGTCAAAATAGTTCGTTGTTAATCATTTGCTCTTTGACATCGTCCTTGCCTTTTCCCGCCAGAAGAAAGTGTACTCTCTCCCTCATGAAAGATTCCCAACTGTGGAAGCCGCATGCCTCTTGAAGCGCTGCAATGTCCATTCGAAGCAGAAATTGTTCGTTGTTAATCACTTGCTCTTTGACATCGTCCTTCCTGTTTCCCCGCCAGAAGAATGTGTACTCTCTCCTCATGAAAGATTCCCGACTGTGGAAGCCGCGTGTCTCTTGAAGCGCTGCAATGTCCATTCGAAGCCGAAATAGTTCGTTGTTAATCACTTGCTCTTTGACATCGTCATTGCCTTTTCCCGCCAGAAGAAAGTGTACTCTCTCCTCATGAAAGATTCCCCGACTGTGGAAGCCGCATGTCTCTTGAACCGCTGCAATGTCCATTCGAAGCCGAAATAGTTCGTTGTTAATCACTTGCTCTTTGACATCGTTCTTGCCTTTTCCCGCCAGAAGAAAGTGTACTCTCTCCCTCATGAAAGATTCCCGACTGTGGAAGCCGCATGTCTCTTGAACCGCTGCAATGTCCATTCAAGCCGAAATAGTTCGTTGTTAATCACTTGCTCTTTGACATCGTCCTTGCCTTTTCCCGCCAGAAGAATGTTTCCCCTCATGAAAGATTCCCGACTGTGGAAGCCGCATGTCTCTTTTGAACCGCTGCAATGTCCATTCGAAGCCGAAATAGTTCGTTGTTAATCCCTTTGCTCTTTGACATCGTCCTTGCCTTTTCCCGCCAGAAGAAAGTGGACTCTCTCCTCATGAAAGATTCCCCGACTGTGGAAGCCGCATGTCTCTTGAAGCGCTGCAATGTCCATTCGAAGCCGAAATAGTTCGTTGTTAATCACTTGCTCTTTGACATCATCCTTGAATTTTCCCCACCAGAAGAAAGTGTACTCTCTCCCTCACTAAACATTCCGGACTGTGGAAGCCACGTGTCTCTTGAAGCGCTGCAATATCCATTCGAAGCCGAAATACTTCATTGTTAATCACTTGCTCTTTAACATCGTCCTTGCCTTTTCCCGCCAGAAGAAAGTGTACTCTTTCCCTCATGAAAGATTCCCGACTGTGGAAGCCGCATGTCTCTTGAACCGCTGCAATGTCCATTCGAGGCCGAAATAGTTCGTTGTTAATCACTTGCTCTTTGACATCATCCTTGCATTTTCCCCACCAGAAGAAAGTGTACTCTCTCCCTCACTAAACATTCCGGACTGTGGAAGCCACGTGTCTCTTGAAGCGCTGCAATATCCATTCGAAGCCGAAATAGTTCGTTGTTAATCACTTGCTCTTTGACATCGTCCTTGCCTTTTCCCCGCCAGAAGAAAGTGTACTCTCTCCCTCATGAAAAGATTCCCGACTGTGGAAGCCGCATGTCTCTTGAAGCGCTGCAATGTCCATTCGAAGCCGAAATAGTTCGTTGTTAATCATTTGCTCTTTGACATCGTCCTTGCCTTTTCCCGCCAGAAGAAAGTGTACTCTCTCCCTCACTAAAGATTCCTGACTGTGGAAGCCGCGTGTCTCTTGAAGCGCTGCAATGTCTATTCAAAGCCGAAATAGTTCGTTGTTAATCGCTTGCTCTTTGACATCGTCCATGCCTTTTCCCGCCAGAAGAAAGTGTACTCTCTCCCTCACGAAATATTCCCGATTGTGGAAACCGGGTATCTCTTGAAGCGCTGCAATGTCCATTCGAAGCCGAAATAGTTCGTTGTTAATCATTTGCTCTTTGACATCGTCCTTGCCTTTTCCCGCCAGAAGAAAGTGTACTCTCTCCCCTCATGAAAGATTCCCGACTGTGGAAGCCGCATGTCTCTTGAAGCGCTGCAATGTCCATTCGAAGTCAAAATAGTTCGTTGTTAATCATTTGCTCTTTGACATCGTCCTTGCCTTTTCCCGCCAGAAGAAAGTGTACTCTCTCCCTCATGAAAGATTCCCAACTGTGGAAGCCGCATGCCTCTTGAAGCGCTGCAATGTCCATTCGAAGCAGAAATTGTTCGTTGTTAATCACTTGCTCTTTGACATCGTCCTTCCTGTTTCCCCGCCAGAAGAATGTGTACTCTCTCCATCATGAAAGATTCCCGACTGTGGAAGCCGCGTGTCGCTTGAAGCGCTGCAATGTCCATTCGAAGCCGAAATAGTTCGTTGTTAATCACTTGCTCTTTGACATCGTCATTGCCTTTTCCCGCCAGAAGAAAGTGTACTCTCTCCCCTCATGAAAGATTCCCGACTGTGGAAGCCGCATGTCTCTTGAACCGCTGCAATGTCCATTCGAAGCCGAAATAGTTCGTTGTTAATCACTTGCTCTTTGACATCGTTCTTGCCTTTTCCCGCCAGAAGAAAGTGTACTCTCTCCCTCATGAAAGATTCCCGACTGTGGAAGCCGCATGTCTCTTGAACCGCTGCAATGTCCATTCGAAGCCGAAATAGTTCGTTGTTAATCACTTGCTCTTTGACATCGTCCTTGCCTTTTCCCGCCAGAAGAATGTGTACTCTCTCCCTCATGAAAGATTCCCGACTGTGGAAGCCGCATGTCTCTTGAACCGCTGCAATGTCCATTCGAAGCCGAAATAGTTCGTTGTTAATCCCTTGCTCTTTGACATTGTCCTTGCCTTTTCCCGCCAGAAGAAAGTGGACTCTCTCCCTCATGAAAGATTCCCGACTGTGGAAGCCGCATGTCTCTTGAAGCGCTGCAATGTCCATTCGAAGCCGAAATAGTTCGTTGTTAATCACTTGCTCTTTGACATCATCCTTGCATTTTCCCCACCAGAAGAAAGTGTACTCTCTCCCTCACTAAACATTCCGGACTGTGGAGACGTGTCTCTTGAAGCGCTGCAATATCCATTCGAAGCCGAAATACTTCATTGTTAATCACTTGCTCTTTAACATCGTCCTTGCCTTTTCCCTGCCAGAAGAAAGTGTACTCTCTCCCTCATGAAAGTTTCCCGACTGTGGAAGCCGCGTGTCTCTTGAAGCGCTGCAATGTCCATTCGAAGCCGAAATAGTTCGTTGTTAATCACTTGCTCTTTGACATCGTCCTTGCCTTTTCCCGCCAGAAGAAAGTGTACTCTCTCCCTCATGAAAGATTCCCGACTGTGGAAGCCGCATGCCTCTTGAAGCGCTGCAATGTCCATTCGAAGCAGAAATAGTTCGTTGTTAATCACTTGCTCTTTGACATCGTCCTTCCTGTTTCCCCGCCAGAAGAATGTGTACTCTCTCCCTCATGAAAGATTCCCGACTGTGGAAGCCGCGTGTCTCTTGAACCGCTGCAATGTCCATTCGAAGCCGAAATAGTTCGTTGTTAATCACTTGCTCTTTGACATCGTCCTTGCCTTTTCCCCGCCAGAAGAAAGTGTACTCTTTCCCTCATGAAAGATTCCCCGACTGTGGAAGCCGCATGTCTCTTGAACCGCTGCAATGTCCATTCGAGGCGGAAATAGTTCGTTGTTAATCACTTGCTCTTTGACATCATCCTTGCATTTTCCCCACCAGAAGAAAGTGTACTCTCTCCCTCACTAAACATTCCGGACTGTGGAAGCCACGTGTCTCTTGAAGCGCTGCAATATCCATTCGAAGCCGAAATAGTTCGTTGTTAATCACTTGCTCTTTGACATCGTCCTTGCCTTTTCCCGCCAGACGAAAGTGTACTCTCTCCCTCATGAAAGATTCCCGACTGTGGAAGCCGCATGTCTCTTGAAGCGCTGCAATGTCCATTCGAAGCCGAAATAGTTCGTTGTTAATCATTTGCTCTTTGACATCGTCCTTGCCTTTTCCCGCCAGAAGAAAGTGTACTCTCTCCCTCACTAAAGATTCCTGACTGTGGAAGCCGCGTGTCTCTTGAAGCGCTGCAATGTCTATTCAAAGCCGAAATAGTTCGTTGTTAATCGCTTGCTCTTTGACATCGTCCATGCCTTTTCCGCCAGAAGAAAGTGTACTCTCCCCTCACAAAATATTCCCGATTGTGGAAACCGGGTATCTCTTGAAGCGCTGCAATGTCCATTCGAAGCCGAAATAGTTCGTTGTTAATCATTTGCTCTTTGACATCGTCCTTGCCTTTTCCCGCCAGAAGAAAGTGTACTCTCTCCCTCATGAAAGATTCCCGACTGTGGAAGCCGCATGTCTCTTGAAGCGCTGCAATGTCCATTCGAAGTCAAAATAGTTCGTTGTTAATCATTTGCTCTTTGACATCGTCCTTGCCTTTTCCCGCCAGAAGAAAGTGTACTCTCTCCCTCATGAAAGATTCCCAACTGTGGAAGCCGCATGCCTCTTGAAGCGCTGCAATGTCCATTCGAAGCAGAAATTGTTCGTTGTTAATCACTTGCTCTTTGACATCGTCCTTCCTGTTTCCCCGCCAGAAGAATGTGTACTCTCTCCCTCATGAAAGATTCCCGACTGTGGAAGCCGCGTGTCTCTTGAAGCGCTGCAATGTCCATTCGAAGCCGAAATAGTTCGTTGTTAATCACTTGCTCTTTGACATCGTCATTGCCTTTTCCCGCCAGAAGAAAGTGTACTCTCTCCCTCATGAAAAGATTCCCGACTGTGGAAGCCGCATGTCTCTTGAACCGCTGCAATGTCCATTCGAAGCCGAAATAGTTCGTTGTTAATCACTTGCTCTTTGACATCGTTCTTGCCTTTTCCCGCCAGAAGAAAGTGTACTCTCTCCCTCATGAAAGATTCCCGACTGTGGAAGCCGCATGTCTCTTGAACCGCTGCAATGTCCATTCGAAGCCGAAATAGTTCGTTGTTAATCACTTGCTCTTTGACATCGTCCTTGCCTTTTCCCGCCAGAAGAATGTGTACTCTCTCCTCATGAAAGATTCCCGACTGTGGAAGCCGCATGTCTCTTGAACCGCTGCAATGTCCATTCGAAGCCGAAATAGTTCGTTGTTAATCCCTTGCTCTTTGACATCGTCCTTGCCTTTTCCCGCCAGAAGAAAGTGGACTCTCTCCCTCATGAAAGATTCCCGACTGTGGAAGCCGCATGTCTCTTGAAGCGCTGCAATGTCCATTCGAAGCCGAAATAGTTCGTTGTTAATCACTTGCTCTTTGACATCATCCTTGAATTTTCCCCACCAGAAGAAAGTGTACTCTCTCCCTCACTAAACATTCCGGACTGTGGAAGCCACGTGTCTCTTGAAGCGCTGCAATATCCATTCGAAGCCGAAATACTTCATTGTTAATCACTTGCTCTTTAACATCGTCCTTGCCTTTTCCCGCCAGAAGAAAGTGTACTCTCTCCCTCATCAAAGTTTCCCGACTGTGGAACCCGCATGTCTCTTGAAGCGCTGCAATGTCCATTCGAAGCCGAAATAGTTCGTTGAGAATCATTTGCTCTTTGACATCGTCCTTCCCGTTTCCCCGCCAGAAGAAAGAGTACTCTCTCCCTCATGAAAGATTCCCGACTGTGGAAGCCGCGTGTCTCTTGAAGCGCTGCAATGTCCATTCGAAGCCGAAATAGTTCGTTGTTAATCACTTGCTCTTTGACATCGTCATTGCCTTTTCCCGCCAGAAGAATGTGTACTCTCCCCCCTCATGAAAGATTCCCGACTGTGGAAGCCGCATGTCTCTTGAAGCGTTGCAATGTCCATTCGAAGCCGAAATAGTTCGTTGTTAATCACTTGCTCTTTGACATCGTCCTTGCCTTTTCCCGCCAGAAGAATGTGTACTCTCTCCCTCATGAAAGATTCCCGACTGTGGAAGCCGCATGTCTCTTGAAGCGTTGCAATGTCCATTCGAAGCCGAAATAGTTCGTTGTTAATCACTTGCTCTTTGACATCGTCCTTGCCTTTTCCCGCCAGAAGAAAGTGTACTCTTTCCCTCATGAAAGATTCCCGACTGTGGAAGCCGCATGTCTCTTGAAGCGCTGCAATGTCCATTCGAAGCCGAAATAGTTCGTTGTTAATCATTTGCTCTTTGACATCGTCCTTGCCTTTTCCCGCCAGAAGAAAGTGTACTCTCTCCCTCATGAAAGATTCCCGACTGTGGAAGCCGCATGTCTCTTGAACCGCTGCAATGTCCATTCGAAGTCAAAATAGTTCGTTGTTAATCATTTGCTCTTTGACATCGTCCTTGCCTTTTCCCGCCAGAAGAAAGTGTACTCTCTCCCTCATGAAAGATTCCCGACTGTGGAAGCCGCATGTCTCTTGAAGCGCTGCAATATACATTCGAAGCCGAAATAGTTCGTTGTTAATCACTTGCTCATTGACATCGTCCTTCCCGTTTCCCCGCCAGAAGAAAGTGTACTCTCTCCCTCATGAAAGATTCCCGACTGTGGAAGCCGCATGTCTCTTGAACCGCTGCAATGTCCATTCGAAGCCGAAATAGTTCGTTGTTAATCACTTGCTCTTTGACATCGTCCTTCCCGTTTCCCCGCCAGAAGAAGTTTACTCTCTCCCTCATGAAAGATTCCCGACTGTGGAAGCCGCATGTCTCTTGAAGCGCTGCAATGTACATTCGAAGCCGAAATAGTTCGTTGTTAATCACTTGCTCATTGACATCGTCCTTCCCGTTTCCCCGCCAGAAGAAAGTGTACTCTCCCTCATGAAAGATTCCCGACTGTGGAAGCCGCATGTCTCTTGAACCGCTGCAATGTCCATTCGAAGCCGAAATAGTTCGTTGTTAATCACTTGCTCTTTGACATCGTCCTTCCCGTTTCCCCGCCAGAAGAAGTTTACTCTCTCCCTCATGAAAGATTCCCGACTGTGGAAGCCGCATGTCTCTTGAAGCGCTGCAATGTCCATTCGAAGCCGAAATAGTTCCTTGTTAATCACTTGCACTTTGACATCGTCCTTGCCTTTTTCCGGCCAGAAGAAAGAGTACTCTCTCCCTCACTATAGATTCCCGACTGTGGAAGTCGCGTGTCTCTTGAAGCGCTGCAATGTCCATTGGAAGCCGAAGTAGTTCGTTAATAATCACTTGCTCTTTGACATCGTCCTTGCCTTTTCCCGCCAAAAGAAAGTGTACTCTCTCCCTCAGGAAAAATTGCCGACTGTGGAAGCCGGGTATCTCTTCAAGCGCTGCAATGTCCATTCGAACCCGAAATAGTTCGTTGTTAATCACTTGCTCTTTGTCAACGTCCTTGCCTTTTTCTCGCCAGAAGAAAATGTACTCTCTCCCTCATGAAAGATTCCCGACTGTGGAAGCCGCATGTCTCTTGAAGCGCTGCAATGTCCATTCGAAGCCGAAATAGTTCGTTGTTAATCACTTGCTCTTTGACATCGTCCTTGCCTTTTCCCGCCAGAAGAATGTGTACTCTCTCCCTCACTAAAAATTCCCGACTGTGGAAGCCGCGTGTCTCTTGAAGCGCTGCAATGTCCATTCGAAGCCGAAATAGTTCGTTGTTAATCACTTGGTCTTTGACATCGTCCTTGTCTTTTCCCCGCCAGAAGAAAGTGTACTCACTCCCTCACAAAACATTCCCGACTGTGGAAGCCGCGTGTCTCTTGAAGCGCTGCAATGTCCATTCGAAGCCGAAATAGTTCGTTGTTAATCACTTGCTCTTTGACAACGTCCTTGCCTTTTCCCCGCCAGAAGAAAGTGTACTCTCTCCCTCATGAATGATTGCCGACTGTGGAAGCCGCATGTCTCTTGAAGCCTTGCAATGTCCATTCGAAGCCGAAATAGTTCGTTGTTAATCACTTGCTCTTTGACATCATTCTTGCCTTTTCCCGCCAGAAGAAAGTGTACTCTCTCCCTCACTAAAGATTCCCGACTGTGGAAGCCCCGTGTCTCTTGAAGCGCTGCAATGTCCATTCGAAGCCGAAATAGTTCGTTGTTAATCACTTGCTCTTTGACATCGTCCTTGCCTTTTCCCGCCAGAAGAAAATGAACTCTCTCCCTCATGAAAGATTCCCGACTGTGGAAGCCGCATATCTTTTGAAACGCTGCAATGTCCATTCGAAGCCGAAATAGTTCGTTGTTAATCATTTGCTCTTTGACATCGTCCTTGCCTTTTCCCGCCAGAAGAAAGTGTACTCACTCCCTCACAAAACATTCCCGACTGTGGAAGCCGCGTGTCTCTTGAAGCGCTGCAATGTCCATTCGAAGCCGAAATAGTTCGTTGTTAATCACTTGCTCTTTGACATCGTCCTTGCATTTTCCCTGCCAGAAGAAAGTGTAGTCTCTCCCTCACTAAAGATTCCCGACTGTAGAAGCCACGTGTCTCTTGAATCTCTGCAATGTCCATTCGAAGCCGAAATAGTTCGTTGTTAATCACTTGCTCTTTGACATCGTCCTTGCATTTTCCCCGCCAGAAGAAAGTGTATTCTCTCCCTCACGAAAGATTCCCGATTGTGGAAGCCGCGTGTCTCTTGAAGCGCTGCAATGTCCATTCGAATCCGAAATAGTTCATTGTTAATCACTGTGCTTTTGCGGTTGTCGTTGATCACGCAACCAGTTGTCATGATCCGGATGTTCCAACATACAATTCTTAGTTTTTTCTCCAGATAAAATTTACAGTTTCTGATGCTGCTTGTGTTTGGGCGTACTTTTTAAAAATAATTCCTCATTTAATTTTGGTAGTGATTTTACCTTGTTTCTGAATACATATGTATTTTGATGATGTTGTGTTTTTGTATTTTTCTGCTTTAAATGCAATTTAATGATTATTAAATCTTTCTCTAAAGGTTGTTGCTCTTACGTAATCTTTTTCTTCTGCGTTTGTGTTGTTTGTTACGGTGTTATTGTCGGAGTTAGCTCCTTAATTCCCAAATTGTCACCAGGGGTCATTCTCCTTATGCTATAAATACTGAGCGACTTCTCCCCTCGTTCCCTTTTTCATTTCTTCATTTCAGCGAACATCTCTACAATGTGAACTCTCGTAAAAGATAGCGTTTCTCACGTGTGGGAAGACGCCATGAACATTATACACACATACACGTACGTACGAACATTCACCATAGAACAGACTCAAACGTCCACACGCACATGCAAATATTATTGTCTATGTCCATTGTAAAATTGTTTTGTTTAATACATATATTTGTTTATATATATATATATATATATATATATATATATATATATATATATATATGTGTGTGTGTGTGTGTGTGTGTGTGTGTAAAAATATATAGAAAATAGGAAAGAACTCGTTAGGTAAATAATCCAAAGTTCTTTAGTATTTTTGTTATTATTTTAAAAAAATAGTACTCGATACAAAAGTAGAGTCTAAATATAATTATTTATTTAAAAATATCATTCCATCGCTACATAAGAGTTCTCATGTTTCAAAACAAGTGCCGAAAATTTCAATATAGTTATTTGAATTAAATTGAATTAAAGTACCAAACTCTGTTCCATCTTCAAGCGAATTTTTTATTGATTCCAAAAAAAAAAAAAAAAAATTCGCTTGAAGATGGAACAGAGTTTGGTATTTTAATTCAATTTAATTCAAATAACTATATTGAAATTTTCGGCACTTGTTTTGAAACATGAGAACTCTTATTTAGCGATGGAATCATATTTTTAATAAATAATATATATATATATATATATATATATATATATATATATAACGACCTTGTTTGTTTTACTTTCATCTTCAGTTGGACTTAATTCAAGTCCGGCCATTTTCTTGTAGTTGGACCTTTTAATATTCTACCAGGATTTACACACGTATTTCTAATACAACAAACACGCAAACACACACGCTCCTCTACATTATATTATGTTGTTGGTTAGGCATCTTTTGTCAGATGGGCAATTGTTTTATTCCGACAATTGCATTTATTGTTGTTGTTTTACTGATTTACGTTGTTGTGACTATTGTTGTCTTTGTTGAGTATTTTTTAAAAATGTGTTTGGTTAGTATTTTCACAGTGTTATTCATGCAGCTGTAACTGATTTTTACTGTATTTTTGTTGCTGATTCTTGATACTTTGTTGTGTTTGGGGAAATGCTTTTCAATTATTTTAAAGAATATTTTGTTTTTATTGTATCATTGTAGGGCGGATTGAACCAGATTATGTTTCTTTTTCTATTGTTTGTTTTGTTTTCGGTTGTATATTCTAGTTTCTTCGAATAACAGCTATTTTTTAATGCTGCTTCATATGGTTTTTGTTCTTGTTATGTTGCTGGAATATGTTGATATTCTTTTGTTTATGGAGATCGGTATGGGCTTGAATGCGTCAGGAGGTCGGTAGGGCGGTTAGAGTTTTTGTTCATGTATATAGGGTTGTTTTTCTACATGGTTTCTATGTGTTGTTTAGATTAAACGCTATATATAAGAAGTTTACTATTTTTAGGTCAGACTTTATGTTTATTTTAAATCCTAATGTGTTGAAAGTTTCTATATGTTTTCTTATATATATATATATATATATATATATATATATATATATGTCAGGAAGCACTTACTAAAAAGAAAAAACAAGACCCCCCCAGAAGTTATCATAAAAACTCATGGAGCATGTCCTTACATTCAACTTCAATGGAGCACACTACCTTCAAATAAGAGGTTGTGCCATGGGCACCATTGCAGCTCCATCATATGCTACAATATTTATGGGAAAATTTGAGGAGACCCATATCTATCCAATCATTGGTAGCGACTGCGTATTCTATGCAAGATATATCGATGATATATTCTTTGTATACACGGGTAGTGATGACAAACTTACCCAATTCCTTATGACCCTAAACACAGTGCACGACTCAATTAGGTTTGACTATAAAAAATCCACAACATCAGTAACATTTTTAGACACCCGCATTTACATAGATGAAAACAGGAAAGTACAAACGACACTACACACTAAAATCACCGACACCCACAACTATCTACACTTTAAGTCTTCCCACCCTAAACACGTCAAAGAGAACCTTCCCTATTCACAAGCACTTAGACTCAGAAGGATATGTTCCAACAATGAAGAATTAAATAAACACATTGAAAATCTGGAGCATCAATTCACAACACGTGGCTATAAACAACACCTAATCAGGGAACAAATAAATAATGCAATTTCCACACCTAGAGAAGACACCCTAATGTACAAGATTAAAAATAAATCTAGCCGCATTCCTCTAGTAACCACTTTCAACCCCACTCTGCCTCCACTATTCCAAATAATCAAACGTCGCTTGCAAATACTACATCTCAAACCAGACCTAAAAAAATTGTTTAAGGAACCCGGCCTTCTTGCATATCGTAGAGCTAAGAACCTAAAAGAAATCATAGGTAGTAACCACATTTCAGGGGACAAGGTAATCCGTAATAAACTAAGAACAAAAACGACAGGATTTTTCCAACCATGTAATAACAAAAGAAGTTTATGTTGCAACCATATTAAAAACACGAATTCATTCACGAGCTCAATCACTAAATCTACTTTCAAAATCTACCACGATTCTAACTGTAGAAGTCATAACATAATTTACCTCCTAGAATGCACACTATGCCAGAAACAATATGTAGGAAAATCTGAATGGCCCTTTCACTACAGAATTAATAATTATCGCAATCGAATTAAGTCGACTCCCCATGAAAAATTATTACCTGTAGAACAACATTTCCGCCTGGAAAAACACGATTTCAAAACCCATGTAAAATTCACGATAATTGAGAGAATAGAAAAGTTCAGAGCAGATAACATTAGAAAGATTTTAGAGTTCCATGAAAATAAGTGGATACAACGTCTAAAAACACAATATCCAGCCGGGCTAAACCATAAATTTAACAATATAGATAGTACTAATATATAACTCAACAAATCAAAACCTACCCACATTTCTCACCCACACAAGACAGACATGCTTACGGAGGTGTTGAGGCCTCACACTTATACACACACACACACGAATATACACACTTACACACATCATACTCACTCACTCCCTAATGAGCCAAATGATAACACCCACCCACAGCAATATACACGCTTACACATATCATACTCACTCACTCCTTAAGAACCAAATAACACACACACAAACACTTAACAGAGACACATCCCCTCTCCAGAACCAATAAAACTGTCAAACTGACCAAGGGAATTCAGAGAAGCATAGATCCATCCAGCTCTTATCTCAAATAACAACTTAAAAGAGACTATTTGACCAACACAAGGAATGTTAAAAGATTCATGTTAAAAAGATAAAAAAAAACTACAGACAAAAGTTCATTTTCTCCATCAAGACATTCATTTCTGTAGTTTACTGCTACCAGCATGCAGAAATATTTCTTCTCCCGATGATGGCCATTTTGGACGAAACTAGTCGATATATATACATATATATATGAGTGAACATTGAAATCAACACTCAGAGGCGAGAGACTGTTTTATGCTAGACGCAATCATCAGGCCGCCTAGTGATTGCGTCTCGCATGAACCTGTTGCCTCTGAGTGTTGACTTCAATGTTCACTTTTATACAGGGGTTGGACAAAATAATTGGAACACTTGTTAAATTCCCAGCAAATTTATTTAATACAGAGCCGGTCCTCCTTTAGCCTCACAGACAGCTTTAATACGTCTAGGAATGGAATCATACAGCTTCCCGACTTCATCCAGAGGAATTTCCAGTCATTCTTCCATTAAAACCTTCTTCAGCTCTTTACGACACGACGGTGGAGGATAGCGGCTCCTAACTTGTTGCTCCAAAATGCACCACAAATTTTCAATAATATTGATATCTGGAGATTGGGGAGGCCAATCCATGTGTTTTAGCTCACTTTCATGCTCTTCATACCAATTCTTAACCACTCGAGTGGTATGTATTGGAGCATTATCCTCTTGGAAGATGCAGTCACCATCAGGGAATAAAGTCTTGGCCATTGGATCTCCCAAAATGTTCAGGTAATCTTTGCTGTTGATTCTACCATGTAGAGCAACTATTGGACTGAGACATTTCCATGATATGTCGGCCCAAACTATCACTGATCCACCTCCATGCTTCACTGTTGGACGAAGGCAGTCAGGGTTGTAAGCTTCTTTAGGCTGCCTCCACACATAAACTCACCCTGAAGTTGGGAAAAGAGAAAAACTGAACTTGTTTGAGAATATGACTTGCTTCCATTGGTCTGCAGACCAGGCATTGTGATCTCTGCGCCACTTCAACCTTTCCATGATATGCCGCCTTATGGAGGTCACAGTGAACAGTTTTAATAAAAACGGAACTATTCTGATGGTTATTCAACTCGGCAGTTACTTTGGCCGTATTTGTCCGATGACTTTTTGCCACATTGCGTTTCAATGCACGTCAGTCCCTGTCAGTAAGTTTGCAAGTCCGGCCCGAATTGCTACGGTTGCTAGAGGTCTTGCCCTGTTTCTCGAATCGCATCAGTGTTCTTGATATGGTAGCTCTTGAAAAACCAAACAGTTCAGCAACCTTAGTGATCGAGGCTTCTGCCATGCGAGCTCCAACAATTTGCTCTTTTTCGAACACGGAGAGGTCACACATTTAGCTTAAATTTTACTAAATTCTAAAAATAAATAACCCAAAGACAGTAAATAAGATAAATAAACGTATTTACAATAGATATAACCTGAAATTATAAAGTTTTATATAAAGTTCTTAATATAATAGGTCTTTGAAATTTAGGAGTGGATTTTGCAACTGTTCCAATTATTTTGTCCTGTCGGAGTTACCTCCTCCTTCTATCCTTGAACCGGCAGAGGAACAGGTCATTTCGACCTCGACTTCTCATTCATGCTCCTTACACACTGTTAACACGTCGGAGGGACTAGCAGATCCCCTTTTTAGTTAGGTTATATTACAAACCTAGTTGTAATATACTACTTGTCATTTGTAGACCTTAGTTCTCTTTAGCTAACCTCGTAGTATTTTATTATAGAGACTTTTCGGTTAGCTTAGCCAATTTCTCTTGCTGGTCTCCCTTGTCAGAAGATAGTGATTTCTCGCTAGATTCGAAGAAGCGGTCGGCGACTGAAATGGTCGGCTACGCAGGCCTCTTGGCCTTCAAGGACGCCGATCAACGTATTAAGTTACGCTTTGTTTGATACGGGGCCGCACGGAGTGCCCCCTACAGTCCAACCCCTGTATTTATATTTACATACTCTCTATCTTTGATATTGATCACTTTATCCCATAAATATAGCACACCTTAAAACTATATTTCTTTATATATATTGTTACGTGTTGATAATTGTAACAAAGGAAAAAATGATTTACCACAACACAGAGATAAATCACAAACAAATATTTAATTTACTGAAACACAACATAAAATATACACAAGATAAACAATTGTGGCCTACAAAACAGAAAACACAGTTACTGGCGGAGTGTTACGAGGAAGAAGGAAAGGGAATCAAATATTTTTAGGGCTAGCGAAGTAATCTAAGTGCTATATTTGGAAATCCACAAAGGTGTGTAAATAAATATTAATTTTTTAGTTTGGTCAATGAAAATAGTCAAAACTCTATTTACCAGATTTGTTCCAAGGTGTTTTCTTTTGGGGTTTAGTTGCTTGGCAACTTTTCATAGAGATTCTTTCGGCTGCATATAATAATCCTCGAATCAAAAAGCCGGAGTTGATACTGGCAGAAATTTCCTTTCACCAACAATATTTATTCCTGTAAAATACAGAAAATGTGGCACAAGGCCGAAAAGGGGGAGGGGGAAAAAAGAGACGGTCATCATCTGTCTTAATTTTAAAACTTAGCTAGCCACAATCACTGACCCAATCGTACAAGACAATAATCCTGGCACCAAAACAACACATTCATACTTACCTTTCATACTAAATTCACCAAAATACCTCATTGTCTCAATGAACATCCTAAATAGTCCCCGTATGTACAAATCTTTGTCTGTGGGGGGAGGGGAATAAAAACCAACAAGCTAAAAACACCCCAATGATATATAAACTATTTACAAGAAACTAAACAAAATCATATTAGTAATAACCCCCCACCCCACCACCACCACAAACCTTAAATGTGGCAGAAAATTCAGTTGACTGGACGAAAATCGATGCGGGGCTTTAAGAAAATAGAAAACCATTCATTCATACCAAGCACTCACACAGACATGCACTCATTCTGACACAACAACAAATACGAAAGACACACACGCTAAACGAAAGGCGTCCCGCATCCACCAGAGAACTGACATCACTGACCACCTAACGAGGGAGGGGATGGGGAGTTAAACTAAAGGAAAAAAGGGACAGAAATAAAAGGGGCCAATGAGCAAACACACCCTAGCCAAGTTAACTGGAAAAGAAAAGAAAAACTAAAGCATCAAAAACCTAACTTCTAGCCTAAATCCAGGGATGGGTTGCCCAAGTTCAACCCAGGAAAACAATATCCTAATGCCTAACCGGCATCAAAATGCCACTCAAGGTCAACCCCTTTTACTCGGCACAAACGTGCAAGATTCACCTACCTTTTGCCAAATTCTGATGACGCGAGCCGCATTGCTACAAACAGAACTGGCCTCAAGGACAAGAACTTTCCCTGCAGCATGCGGACCCTGCAATGAAAGAAGGCGTGATCAATGGTCTCGACTTCCCCAAAACAGCGACGGCAGTTTGGAGATTTCTCCAAGCCCGCTGAACAAAGTCTTTTGGCGACCCAGAGGGCCCCACATATCACCAGCCAGGTGAGGGATGCCCCATTGTAATTGAGGCATTTCAACCCAGGCGCCCAAGGCCATATCGAGCGAGCCTCCTGCTTCGTAAGACCGAACTCGTCAATCAGATCATCCTGAACGCCCCCCCTAACTAACACTTGATACAATGCCCTATGAGACAACGCCTGAGCGTTGGAGAGGCCATCCGTCGCCCGTAAGAGGCGTTTCAGAGCACAACGACATTCGCGGTAGAAGGAGCACTCGGCTCGGGGTGTACGGCCGGCCTCCTCTTCGCACGGGTGCATACTTCTCAGGGATGGGAAGTTTCTACGGACGTCTTCCTTCCAGAAGGCGCCCACCTCATCTGATTCGCGACACATTCGGTCTAGGAAGGCGATGCGCAGCATATATTGACGAATCTCAATCTTAGGCACACCCAGACCGCCTTCAGCAGGATGAAGGCAACAGATCTCCCGAGAGACTTTGGCGGCCTTGCCGCCCCACAAGAAGGAGAACAAGAGCCTCACTAACGCCAGTAAAGTGCCAAACGGAAGTGGAAGCACAGAGAGTCGGTAAAGAAGAATCGGTTAGATGTGTGAAACACATACTTCCTCCTTCTCCTCCGAGACCACAAATTAATTGCGATCTCGGCCTTCCTTTGCACCTCCGACAAATTCATATCCAACTGGAGATCAGGACCGAACCAGACGCCGAGAATCTTGATCGGCCCATCCGTCCAGAGGAAAGGTCCGGGAAGAGAAACTCCCTTCCACACACCCAACCGCAAGCCAACAGACTTATCGCGGTTGATCTTGGCACCTGTCACCATCTCATAACCACTGATCACTTTGCTGACTTCGTCAATCTCGGCCCTGCTCGACACAAGACCCGAAACGTCATCAGCATAGGCAGAATACCTGGCTGAGGTGGAAGTCCCAGGCAGGGAAATTCCACGCAGGACCGGATTCGCCTTTAACTTGCGAAGGAAAGGTTCCAACGCAAGAACGTAAAGCAAAGGCGAGAGCGGACAACCTTGACGAATGGAGCGAAACAATACGAAAGGCTTCGATCTTACCCCATTCACCTCCACCAGCGCACAGGGGGTCGCATACAAAAGTCGGATCCAGGAGTGAAAGTCGGCTCCGAAACCGGCCGCCGAAAGGACAGCCTCCAGAAACCGATGGTCAACCCTATCAAAGGCCTTGGACTGATCTAAATTGGTAAGCGCGGCTTAAATAAACGACTTGTTTTAAAATCAAGCGTACCATATGCAGGTTATCCTGAATAGTCCTGCCCTTCACAGCACAAGTCTGCTCGGAGCCAATCAGACTAGACAGGACAAGCTGCAAGCGGTTGGCTAAGATATTCGCCAAAATCTTTAACTCTGTGTTTAACATAGTCAAAGGGCGAAAGTTATCTAACCCATCCCCACCGCTCTTGTCCTTACGCAGCAACTTGATCACACCCCTGGTGAAGCGTTGGGATAGAGACCCCTGCTTCATCCAGTTGTTGAAGACCAGTTCCAGCAAAGGAACAAAAACAGGTGACTGCCTCAAGTAAACTTCGTAGGGAACACCATCTAGTCCCGGAGATTTATCCAGGCCAACCTGTTTCAGCGCTTCCCAGATTTCCGACTCTGTAATGGGACCCTCGCACCTAGCCGCTTCAACTGCCTCGAGGCAGGGGAAGTTGGTCAAATAGGCGTCGAACCGAGCAGGGCTCAGACCGGGAATCCTGGTGAAAAGATCCTGAAAGTAATCCCGAAAGGCCTCGCATATGCCCGCGTTTGTAGTCACGGTCCGATTATCCGGCAATTTGACGCACGCGATATGTCGCCGAGCTGCGCTCCGATTTTCCTCTGCACGCAATTCAGCGGCCATATTCGTCGCCTCAGAAGACATTCTTTTTAACCTAGCCCTCACTACCAGAGCTTGATCCTTCTTGATAAGCAAGGAGGACAACTCTGCCTTAGCTAAGGCTATTTTCCCACTATCACGGGATTTTACTGCGCGATCAACTTTCACCAACTGACAACCCTTTTCCAAAAACCTATTTTTATAGGGGCTAACACCTAATTTGCATATTTCTAGACGTTTCTCGAATCATCTAGATTCTTCTCGAATATACTGGAATGATCTAGAATCTTCCAAACGTTCTATTTCTAATTTCTCTATTGTATATCTACTTCGTGAAAGAAAACTTTTTTGTATTAACAGGTAGGACTCAGTAGAATCCGTTACTATAAATTTTAACCTTATTGAGACTTTCTTATTATAGAAATGCATCCTCGTAACACACACACACACACACACACACACACACACACACACACTCACACACACACACACACACACACACACACACATATATATATATATATATATATATATATATATATATATATTAAATGGATCTTCAGCTTACCCTGCTTATCCGTTTAGGTGAAACCAAGGGAGGTTGTTCCTGGCTCTTTAGGATTTATTTAATTTATCCCAGCTCTACTTACCGTATTGAGCACTCTACGTTTTAGCTTGTTTTTTTTTTCTTTGGACTAAAAACTAAAGGCACTGGACGATTTATTTCGCCCTGTTTGGATGTTTCTAGTTCTTTCTTTTTTTTTTTTCTCAATTTTTCCTCGAGTACCAATTTGTTTTGATAGACTTACAAGCTGTGCTATCCAAGTTTTTTTTCCAACCGAGTATTACTAGTAGTATAATCTATCTATCTATCTATCTATCTATCTATCTATCTATCTATTCCAGCCTCAACTCATATCTATCTATCTATCTATCTATCTATCTATCTATCTATCTATCTATCTATCTATCTATCTATCTATTCCAGCCTCAACTCATATCTATCTATCTATCTATCTATCTATTCCAGCATCTGCTCATGACTATCTATCTATCTATCTATCTATCTATCTATCTATCTATCTATCTATCTTCAACCAGTCAAAAGTTTTGTTTGATAAACAACCGTTACAAGGGGAAAATACCGCCAAACAAAATACTTGCGGGCGTGTTTGTAGACCTACCATGTGTTATTTTTGGACCATTTACAAAATAACAATAATAACTCCCTTCAGCACTCCCGCAAATTTGAGAAAAAGATTTTCGCGAGCCAGTGTGAAATTTCGAACTAATGAAAACCTTGTATTCAAGAAGTCCACATCTACTATGTGAAATTAGATTTCGGATCCCCGTTACAGATATAAAAATGAAATCCTACTGCTTCTCAGAGTTCAAAACAATTTCGGATGTCTGTTTGGTCTACACGTGCGTACACACGCACACGATAGAAGGGATGGCAGCCAACAGCTACCGACTAAGGCGTTGTCCCCGCACTGAAAGCAAAATTGGGCTGACCGTCATAATATTTGTCTATACATTTCACATCGCACTACGAACACTTAATCACCAACTTTACTACAAGGAAAATTGAATATTTTTTGTTATTGTTTATCTCTAAAAAGAATATATAAATGCTATTTCAACTGACGTTCTGCTTCTGTTTTTCCTTCAGAAAATAACCTTTTATGTTTCATTTAAAAGATTTGTTGTAAATTTTTTGGAATCCTGACACTCAACAGCAACAACCTGGGTAGACGAATCCCAACGCTATCATATATGTAAGGTGTCACAAAATTCACGAAGATTATATTCCACCGAGGCCTTTAGTCAGTTGTTGAACAGATTCCCTGTAATCAACCCACTAAAAGGTACGTTTCCTACTTATGCAAGGAAATCTCTTAACTTTGTGGAGACAGTTGTAGATTACTACTATAAATAACAAATTCCTACATAATAATGCCATCCATTAAGTCCTCTTAGTGTTAGCTACAGTACCAACGAGTACAAAAAGCCTTGTTTGAGTGTGTCGCTGTGGAGTCGGTGCCATAACTCAAACTAACAAAACAAGATTGAGAGGCAACACTGAGAGCCGGCGCGTACTACCATCGGGCAGTGTTTTGTGATACTTGTTATTTTATCAACATGTGTTTTTTTTTCTACCTACATTTATATAAGCTACAAATTAAATTAAACACAGCGGACTATTAATAGATTAAAGCATTTAACGTCATTCTTTTTTTCCGTCGAAATCCGTGATTTTTTTTACGAGTCAAACGCGACATTAATCTTCTGTGCCCCACTAGTCGTCTGCCTTGCTTTTTGATCTGAAGCTAATTTGACACTAAACGTTAACAGATGAAAAGAACTTTGTCTCAAAAAATACAACTTGGAAACTTGACAACAAAAGCTCCATCTACCTACTTGTTGAAAAATAGTACTTACAATGTTAGAGCGGAATTTCGGAAGAAATCAGAAAATTGAGATGTAGTAGAGTGGGACGCTCGATATGATAGATTTGGAGGCGGTCTCGAGAACCTTTCACAGGCCTTGGCAACACCCAACGATGAAGATGAGATGTTGTTAGAGTGTAAGATTATTATTATTATTATTATAAATAAAAATAAAATATAACATAATAATAATAATTGAAATTATACATAAAGCCTTGCTTGGGGAGAATTAATTAAATAAAAATGTAACACTCGGTCAGGCACAAGGACACAATAACTGAGCACAATGAGAATCAAACTGGTTATACATGACCTTGTGATACAACATATTTCAACATCACTCTACAGCTGATATCTTAACAGATTTGAAAAACTTCCATTATTTACATTATTCGAACTGTTATCCTCATCTTCATCGCCATATTCACAACGTTTCGGCCGTTGTACGCTCCGGCTTTCATCAGGTGATTGGATTTTTTTTCAATATCTGTCTATATCTCTGAGATGAGGTATCATGATTACTTGCATTATTTACATTATTCGGACAGTTATCCTCATCTTCATTGCCATATTCACGACGTTTCGGCCGTTGTACGCTCCGGCCTTCTTCTAGTGATTGGAATTTCCAACTGAACCCATTATTTCGTCCACCGAAAATGTTTTGAATATGGTAATGGATATAAGGATAACAGTCCGAATAATGTAAATAATGCAAGTAATCATAATACCTCATCTCAGAGATATAGACAGATATATAGAGAGACATAGACATAAAGGTCGGAGTGTACATTTCAGGCATTGAAACGTTGTGAATATGGCAATGAAGATGAGGATAACAGTCCGAATAATGTAAATAATGCAAGTAATCATAATACCTCATCTCAGAGATATAGACAGATATATAGAGAGACATAGACATAAAGGTCGGAGTGTACATTTCAGGCATTGAAACGTTGTGAATATGGCAATGAAGATGAGGATAACAGCCCGAATAATGTATATAATGCAAGTAACCATAATACCTCATCTCAGAGATATAGACACATATATATATAGAGAGACATAGACATAAAGGCCGGAGCGCACAACGGCCGAAACGTTGTGAATATGGCAAGGAAAGATAAGAATAACAGTCCGAATAATGTAAATAATGCAAGTAATCATAATACCTCATCTCAGAGATATAGACAGATATATAGAGTGATATAGGCATAAAAGCCGGAGCGTAGAACGGCCGAAATGTTGTGAATATGGCAATGAAGATGAGGATAACAGTCTGAATAATGTAAAAATAATACAAGTAATCACAATACCTACTCTCAGAGATATAGACAGATATATAAACTTTGTCAGGCAAAAGGCCACAATATCTGAGCACTTGGTGACGAATAAACTCACAACACATGCTTTTGATGGTCTTTTTCATCATCATGCACACGAGATATCCTTACAAAACTTAGTCAGGCACAAGGCAATAGTAAATGAGCTCTCAGTGAGAATCCGGCTCACAACACAATCAATACCTTTGACTACAATTTCTCAATCATCATTCGACAGTTGATATGCTATTTACAAAACCGGGTCAGATACAAAACTACTTGGTGCGGATCAAATTCACTTACCATGGCCTTTGAGACTACTTTTTTCAACGTCACTTGTCACTAGAAATATTTGTCTGCCACAAGATCACGGTTTTTGTGGTCTCAGTGACGATTAGATTTATTCAATATATCGTTTTAGTTGTCTTTGTTAAGCGTATGCCCTGTTTGTGCTAAAAAGGAATATCGGGTTTGTTCAACATTTTATAAATGTTTTGAAGTTTCTTGGGTTGAGGTGAGACATATTGAAAGGTTTTTTCGGCTCTGTAGTAAAGCCTTATACTGTTTTCCCCCTCATCCTCCGTCTTTCCGATAACGCAATGATATTCAACTGCAGACGACATTCACTCACTAAGTTATGGCGCCTGCTTGTTACTCTCTTTCTATTTGCTGAGCTTTTCATCCTGGATGGAATAACTTTTTACACCAACTCGTCGGAATTTATTTCCAAAAAAAGCAGACAACAAAGGCAAAAAGGGGGCCCTTAAAAATATGGGGCAAGGCACTTACCCGCCTTGAAATCAACCCTGGCTTCTTTTACTGACCATGCCGTTGTTCAAGAGAAAACCAGGTAAAAGAAAAAAACCCTCCCCTTTTTGCTTAGATTCCGAAATGGGGGATCAATTTATTATTGTTTTTATTATATAAATTGATCCCCCATTTTCGAACCGCCGTGTTTCGAGATTTGTATTTTTTTGTAAATTGACCACTTTTTTATGTTTTTAAATAATTAAATTATTAAAGGTTAATGAAATTTCAAGAAATTTTATTTCGAGTTTAAATATTTTTCCTATTTAGAATTTTTATTTAATTTTTCTTTTACAAAATGTAATTAAAAAAAAATTCGTTTGTTTTTATAATTATTTTTTAGTTTGAAGGAATTTAATTTAAAATTAATTCCTTTTTTGAACTTTTATTTTGTGTTTTTTAAGTTTAAATTTGTTTTATTTATAGATTTTTGGTAAAACGTTTTTTGTTTTTCTTTTTATTGCAAATAAAAGAAAAAAATCCAAACTTTTTTTTCATCCGGGAAAAAAATAATTTTTAAAAATTAATTCTTAAAAAATTAGTTTTTTTTAATGAAAATATTAAAAAAACAAACAAAAAATGGGAAAGTTTTTAATTCTGGTTTTTATTTTAAAGTAATTTATATTTTCAAATTCATTAAAATAAAAATTAATGTATTCAAAAAAAAAAGGGAAAATGACTTTCATGCCTTTTTTTTACTTTTTATTAACAATTAATTTAAATCTTGTGTTAGTTAAAATCTCTAAATGAGGGACAAAATTTAGAACCTGAATAAACAAAACTAATATTTTTTCAACTTAAAGGGTATTTTTTAAAATTATATTTTGTGACAAAATATAATTAAAAAAAAATACTAACCCTTTAAGTTGAAAAAAATATTTTTTTTAAAAAAACTCAAAATTTTTGTTTGAGTTTTGTCAAAAAAATTATTCTTCATCAATATTTTTTTTTAAATTTAGTTAATGAACATTAAAAAAATATACAAAAAATGACACTTGTTGTAATTTTTCTTTATGGTAACAAATATTCCTAAAAATTTACGAACTTGTTTTTAAAATTTGATTTTTTTTTTATTTTTTTTTTTTTTTTTACGTAAATTAAGTTCTAAAATTTGATTTTTAAAATTTTGATTTAAATTATTTTAATTTTAAATAATAAAAAACTTTCAAATTAAACAGTAAAGTTGTTTTGTGTACAATGAAATGCTTTTCCACCAATGTTTTTTTAGTTTTAGTGTTTTTATTTATTCACAATAAAAAATAAAACAGTTATTTTAATAACAATCTCTTAAATTTTTATTCACAAAAAAAATAATAAATTAATCCCTTGATTTAATTAAGATTTTTTTTAATTTAATTTTATTTTAATTGTCCCATGTTATTAATTATGAAATATTCATAAAAATATTTTTATTCTAAATTTTAAAAATAAAATGTATTTTTCTTTTTTTTTTTTTTTTAAATTTGTTTTTAGATTATAAATAAGTTTTAATACATTTTTCTACACCAGTTTGTTTTTTAATTTCTTTCTTTTTTGTGTATTTTTAAATCCAAGGATTGTAGATGGGATAAAAAAAAGGACGGTTTTGTTTTGTTTTTTATATTGGAGTTTTAAGCATAAGGGATGATTTTTATGTTCCATGTCGATAGCTATGAACCAGCAACAAAGTTATATATATATATATATATATATATATATATATATATATATATATATATATAGTCTGTAAAATTAAAGTAAGTTTTTCTTTTTTGGTTTGTTGCTGAAGGAGTCAAATTTTGGTGCACCACCCTCTAATAACCTCCACTCCGCAAAATTGCTTTTTACGTCTTTCGAAGTATTTAAAAATAGATAAATTTCGTTTGTTACGTATATTGACATATGAAATTATTAAATTTCTTTTTTATTCTTTTTTTTTTTTTAATTAATTTTTGGGTATAAAAAGGACTTTTAGTTTTAAACTTAAAGGTAAAAAGTAAATCATTAAACTTAAACATTTCATTTTTTAACCGATGTCAGAATTTTGCTACTTTCACAATTAAAAAAAAATAAATAAAAATAAACAGGAAGTATTTCCTTTTTTAAAAGAAGCCTCCTCACCTGATGGGCGTTAAAAATAATTAAAAAAAAAAAAAAATTCTGAACAGTAAAAAATAAAAGTCAAAGCCCAAACCCTTTAATGACCACATCTTCTCGACAGAACTATTTACGCAATATAGTCACATGGCCTAACACGCTTCTCTCTTCTTATGCAGATGTTTTGTTGGGATGTTTGCGGATTAGGTCTGATGATCGCTTAAGGCGTTAAACTGCCAGTCACCATGAGGTGTTGAGTTCTATGTCTACACACCACTAGTCTACACTTACACTGTTTTTAAGTTAGTTACCTTAAAAAAGTTCTATTCCCCCCGAAGCATTCCTTCCTCACAACTATAGCACGTTTTAAACTTAAAATGTCGATGTAGAAATCAACACTGCATGGTGACTGTCAATTTCACGCATCCAAGCAGTCCTTCAAAAAATAAAGTACATGGCCGCCTAACGATTGTGTTTAACTTTGAACATGAAACAGGTTTATTGACTGTCTGGTTGTTAACTTCATGTTCAGTGTCTGGTTTTATACTCTATGCCTGATAACCCATAAACGTAGCATACAGATCAGTTCTCTGAAAAAGGTGAATTTAAGGAGAGTTTTTCGCAATATGAGGCGAAAAATCTTTTAAAAGTTTTACTTTTTAGCAGGTGCGTCGTTTTGTCAAATCAAATGGACGGACATTCAAATAAAAAGACATTTGTTTGAATAGAATATATAGTGAAAATAAATATTTTTTAATTTAAATATTTAAAAATAGTTTTTTTTTTATTTTTAATTATTTTAAAAAAATATTTTTAACAACAAAGCATTAAAAATGTATTTGTCCAAAAACCCGGAACAAATCAATGGCTCATTTATTTTACAATGAATAATTCTCTTTTTCACTTCATATTTTATTTAACAATGCATATCGTATCGTTTATGAGTTTAACTGCCTTTTGGCAAAAAAAAAAAAATAAGCAAAAAACCTGCTCCAAATCAATCATAAAAGTAAAACTAAAAAAAATGAGAACACACGATCATGTTTTGTTGAAAATTGTTTTTATTGACATTTTATTTTTTAGCTTGTTTAAGTCACGACCATTTCTAGTAGCAGTGGTGTTTTAGTTACTGTTTAAAAAAAAAAATCATTCGTTAGTTTAGCAAATTTTACTTGATTTTATTTTTATATGAAAACAATTTTTTTAAAAAATGTGACTGTGACAGTATTTTTGAGTTTCTTTGGGCCCCAAACAAAATAAAATGCCTGATATGTTTGTTAACAAAACAAAAATAAAAACAAGAAATGTATTTTGTAAGGTGGTAATTTTTTAGCCTAAGTTGACCTGATTTAACTTTTATGTTCCCGTTTTACTCTCTCTCTCTCTCTCACACACACACAAGGGATATTTTTTGTGGCTTATGAAAAAAAAAAAAAATCTGTCAAAATCTTTTCAGAAAGTCTACTACTTTGAAAATATGAAATAAAAAAAAAATTATTTCAAATATTGTTTCATTCGTAATTTTCAACCGTTGTCATCTGACGGGTTGGTTTCACTTTTTAAAAATTCATTGTCATTCATAAATTCTCTGTAAAAACAAAACAAAAAAAATACTTTTAATTTTTTTAAAACTTCTACACTTATTAATATTTTATATTTATTTTTATCATACAAAATATTTTTTATTTTTACAAAACAATTGTAAGAATTGTTAAATTTCCTGATAAGAAAAAAAAAAAAGTTTGTATTTTTCTACCTAGTAGAGTACCCGTAAAAAATGGCGGAATTATTTACATGTTGAAGCTGAAAATTTATTAACCTGACCAAATAACAAAACGCTGGGATATCTTTTTTGAACGTCATCCTGTATGGGTCAATAATACTATTTTTGTATTGCTCTGTCCAGTTCAGTGAGTTGTTCTCCTGCACTTGATATTCGATATTGACTATAGCACGGTTCATTGAACAGTGTTTATCAGAGGCAAAAATTAAGAATGATAATCTTATCTCGGTTTTATTAAATTCAACCATCAAGATCTGTCACTTTCATTTTTTTTTTCCATTTTATTTTTCCAATTTTCAAATAAGATATCAGGCTTTAAATTGTGGATAAAGTCTGAAGTTCATTTTTGTTCTGTTGTTTTTGTTCAACAATTATCAACCATCTCAATCATTATCAAGAACCATGTGCTGTCAATATAGTAGGCAAGATACTGTTATCTATGTTCTGGTATTTTATATGTAGCCAAGAGTTTGAATCATTCTAAAGTAGATACAATGGTTTTTAAAAACTGACAGAAAGTCTTGTCCTAAACACTCTCCTCCTAGAATCCTTGATAACAATATTTCATCACTTCTTGTGATTCCTTATCTAAGGAATAACTAGATTTGCATGAAGGCTAAACTCTGTCAGATCTTTCTATAGGGTTGGAAGGGGACTACAAGACTTTCTCTTTATTTTCATAAGCTCCTATCAATAAAGTTTTGCAACTCACAGAACATTGCTTTTTTGTTTCTTTTTATCCAGATGGACTCTAAGAGACAACTTTTTAGGAGTTTCATGTAACACTTAAAGAAACACAAATGGCTTAATTTTCAAGTTGTTGTTTCCCCACCCCCAAGCCCTGAAATCTAGACATCATGATCTCTCACACACACACACTCACACAATGAGAGTGAACCTATTGTTGTATAATCAATATTCATAAACAACTGATTATGTAATTCACATATAAAAAATTTCCTTTATTCTCATACAAACAGTAACAAATCAAATTATGCCAGGAGAGGAGAAAAAAAATGAAATTGCTACAGTTGAGAACCAACTGCATTTGAATTGTGTAGAGACAGTTTTATTATTACTCACCATTAACTTAACCACTATGCCACATACTATTTTATTATCAGTAATTTTTTTTTTTTTTTTGCATTAATATAAATATTTCTTTCTGGTAAGAGGGAAATTGATAATGGCATTCTTTACTTCAGGCCAACTCCTGGTGCAGCTGAGGGCCAGAACTGGAGGGTTTTTTTCAAATCTTGTTGTTCAACAGGGTGTGACACATTTTTAGTTTCAGTTTGGGTTTGCGATAGTTTGCTGCTGTAGTCGGCTTAAGAAATATTTGTTTTTTTACATTTGGAATAACTTATTTCCTTTGGACTTGCAATATTATTTTATGTTTTCATTGCAAAAACTAACTTTTTGTGTGAAATTTACTAAAAAAATATAATTTAGGAATTATAGTCTTCTTACTTAGAAGTTAATTTAACATGTTTCACTTGAAAGTTAATTTAATATTCTTCTCTATTAAATTTTTTTTCATAAAAACAAATAGATTAACAATTAATATAATATTTTTTTCGCAAAATGTTGAAAAAATCTTGACCCATGACAAAAATATCCGTGACAGTGAAGGCCAGAAAAATGAACAAAAGTACTTACCTTAAGTTGCAAAAAAAATATCCACTTCCGTGACCTAGTTTCTCTGTCAGATAACTTGCGTTGTATAATAAAAGTAAAAAAATTAGGAAAAAAACATTTCCTTTATATAAGTACTTCAGTGATTATGTGATAACAAGTCATGAACTTTGTAAGTATCAAAAATTGGTAAAAAGAAGGTAACAACTTTTAATGTCCAGAACAACAACAACCCAAGTAAGTAACTTACTCCTCCTCCCACCTGAACCATCAATTTTTTCATAGATATAAGCACATTGGATGTAATAACAGTTCTACCTGCCCAGAAAATGCTGGTTTGAATCCTGCCAGAGAGTACATATCCCTAACCCTTCACTTTCTTGAGTTTTCAAATCAGTGGACAAAAATAGACTGTTTAATAAATAAAGTGTGTCTACTCTAATATGAGTATCCACTAAAAATAATGTTTAAAATGATAAAATGCATATTGTATAATCTGTATTTGTTTAAAACAGGTAAAAAGTATGTTAAATTTTTACCATGCTTTTTACGCTATAATGTAACATTTTATTTGATTTAAATAAAACCTTTTTTTTTCATGTCTTACAAAGTCTCTCTCAAAAATGTTAATAATGATTTATGTTTAATCTTCAACAGACTTTTCATAGATTCTGTCTTTCATTGGGGAAGCATAAGTGCTAGTATAGGATAGATTTCGGTTGGGTACATGTTATGGGATTAATATTTAAAATATAAAAAACATTTGGATTAAACTATGCAAGAAAGAGACCAGCTTACCATGTTAGGAATCTGGGGAAAATCACTTGAATCCAAACCAGATGAAATAAAAAGACGTCAGTATATAGGAGGAGGGCGTGAAAAGACTTTTTTGATTGGTTGATGATGACTGACATATGTCAGTAAGAACTGTCAAACTCCTAGCCATGTTAGAGTATTCTTTTACAATGTTGAGGTGCATAGCATGACTCTTTCAAGGAGTCAACGTTAATCATCCAGAGTCACGTCAGGGTTGCTGTTGGAGCCAATATGATGCAAAACCCAGAATCAGCAATGAGGACAGTGCATCACGGAAGACCACCCTTGATGCATCTAAAGTGTATTATGCAACTAACATTTAATTTAAATAAAACCTTTTTTTCTCTTCTTATAAATGTTATAAAGTCTCTCTTGAGAATGTTAATAATGATTTATGTTTACTTTTCAACAGACTTTTCATCAATTCTGTTTTGCATTGCAAAATTTAAAAATGCCATTGTCACATGAAGTTAATTAAATATTTTTCTCCAAGAATTTAAATTTTTCATGAGTAATTTGTGTTTTTCTTTCTAAAAAGTATTTTAAAATAAGTATGTTAAATTTTAGTTTACCATTACAAAACCTTAATTTCATAGATGGGCTGAAAATTTTATAGGCTGACTATGAAGGACTGTTGCTGGAGCTTTGAAATCTTGCAAGCATTAATTCCAACTCCTCTTATCAATAACTGCATTGTTTCTTTCCAGGTAAACTGACCTCTGACTGCTCAAAGAAGACTTGAAAAGTAACTAGTAGCGACAAGATTTGGCATTGAGTATTTGATATGAAGTACCTGCAGAAAAAAGTTTTCGCCTGCCCGCAAGGATAGTCATTCTTACATGGTTGTTACATTCAGGGATAATGCTACAACAGTAGAAAAGTGGGCAGCTGAATTTAGGAAGGGAAGGAATTTTTTAAGATGACCCTAGTTCTGGATATCCTGCAGCTGCCACTACTGAGAAAAATATCGATTGTGTTCACTACACAGTGATGGATGACAGGTAATTGACTATAAATCAAATAGCCAATGCTATTAGCATATCATGTGAGAAAGTTGAGAATATTCTGCACAATGGACTTGGCATGATGAAAGTTTTGTCTCGGTGGGTGCCACATCTTCTCACACCTAATCAAAGCACACCAGGCTGATCACATCATGGAGAAATCTGACATTGTTTAAAGCAGATCCAACTGTTTTCCTTGAATGTTTCCTAACCCAGGATGATTGTTGGGTTCATCATTTTGAACCAGAGACAGATACTATCCAGGCAGTGGAAACAGCCCTCTTCAACTGTCCCAAAGAAGGCCAAGGTTGTTTTATCTGCAGGGAAAATGATGGCCTCAGATCAAGGGCCATACTATCAATGGAGTGTACTATGTCAACTTGCTGAGGCAGTTACGAAAGGCTATCAAGACCAAATACCAAATACTCCAACACACAAGTTTAATCATTACCACACTGCAGATGAAAATTGTCACTGTAGAATTCTCTCCCTTTGTTACTCTAGGTTCATTCTGTTGCCTTGAGACGGTTGCTATAAATAAACACTTGTCAACTGTTATTTCTGTTATTTTAAGCTGGAAATCGCCTACTACTACTTTGGAAAAAGGTTAAACTTCTGTTTTCCAATGCCATTTTGAATTCTTCTAGACTCTACACTAGGTGTAACAATGATTAAACCCACGTTAATTTTTTTGCGATCTTTTATAGACAAAAATAGCTGCATCAATATTCAACAAAGACTTTATTCAGGAGTTTATCCTGATGATAATGATGATTTTTGAAGGCTTTATTCGAGTGGATACTGACAGTGAAATGGTCAAAGATGATAACCATACTAGTGACATGGAGGAAAGTGATGATGACCATTAGCGGTTACTATCAACCATGCCTGACTAATTTTATGGAAGCTACTGGTGATTATTGATACACCAATTCTGAAGGTCAATTATTTTGTCTATTTATAAACGCCGAAATAATTTTATTCATCAATGAGAATATATGTCAACAAAACAAATACAAGTTAGGTGAAAGAAAGACCAATTAAATGCCAGTGTCTTCTTGCATCTAAACACGAGGAAACATGTCACTTTTTTGATGAAATGAAAGCCTTCTTAGCGATTTTGTTTCTTATTGTACCCCCAGAACTCCACAAGGAGTAATAAAAGTTAAAGTACATTTTTATGTATTTTTTAATGTATCTGTTTTTTATTTCGCGTTTCAATATTTTTGTTTTCAACATCAAAACATGCATGTAAAATCACATAAATTACATCAAAATATTACTCATTCATTCTTTTATTAGTGTACAAAAATTAAATTGTATATGCACAATACAAAGAAAGTTATAGCAATTTTAAAAAAAGTAGGTGTTCATGTTTTTGCACCATCAAATGAATGCAGTAGCAGGAGGAAGAATTCTAGAAAGAAATTAATGTGATAAAGTGTTATATAGGAATAAAGTGTCACTGCTAACACTTTGAGTCTGAATATAGATTGCCAGTAAGCAAACACAGGTGATCCCATGACTAATGATTGCTATTTCTTGTCTCTCCTCTATTAATATACAGATTGCTATTTCTAGTCCATCCTCTATTCAGGTCACCATTTCTACTCTATTGTCTATTACTATATAGATCACTATTCTCTATACTATTCTCCATATGGATTACTATTTGAGCAAGTACTATTAGTGCGAGTTATTTGAAGGTGTCCAACACCAGTATTGTTCAATGGTGTACTATCGTTGCATCTGCGATTACAAAGTCTCTATTACAATGAGCATTACAAAAGTGAAAACGAGTCGTTGACATCAGAAAATAAAGGTTAAAATACTTCTGTGCATGGCTGTGGCTTTGAACTGGTTCATCACCCTCCCTATTCTCTGGATTTGGCTATCATCTGTTCCCCAACATAAAAAATCACTTGGCTGGGAACAAGTATCATACTGCTGTTGATGACTTTTTTGATCAACAAGATGAACAGTCTTCTTTTTGAACAGTAAACTGTCAGTTTACCTGGATAGAAACAATGCAGTTTAGAAACATAAGAAAAGTTGAAATTAATGCATGCAAGATTTCACAGCTCTAGCCTCACTCCTTCATAGACAGCCTATGAACTTTTCAGCTCAACCTTGTATTTGTGTTCCAGGATTCATAGTTCTGATATGCTTTTATTTTCATAAAAGCAATTTTAAATTGGATATTTAATTTGAAAATACGTATAACATTTTGTACAACTTTGTTAATGGTGTGGTGGTGATGGATCTGACACTCCTCCAAATTATATATTGTAATAAGACCTTAGAAAAGAAAAACATGTACCAAAACAAAGGGGATTATCTTTTTAAGCTAAATTGATTAAGCTTTTAATCTTTACTTTTTTTCTTTCAATTTCTTAAGCTGACGACTGCAGTGAACTACTGCAAGCACAAAAGGAACTAAAAATCATTGCTCCCAGTTGGATGAAAAGATTTGAAATAGGCTTCCAGTTTTAACCCTTAGTTGCATCATTAGTTGGACTGAAGTATAGGATGCCATGAAATTGATTTTACACTTCTGGACTTAAATTTGAGCAATTTTCCTCTTTTAATCCACATTACTTCTATTATTTAAAGAAATTGTCATTGACAGGAATGAAGCCAAACATGATAGAATAGAGTTATTATGTACTATATATATATATATATATATATATATATATATATATATATATATATATATTAAAATGGAGGATGTTTGTGTGTCTGTCTGTATGATACTTTTTCACTTGAGATCCATCCAACCAATTTTGACCATACTTGGCACATACATTGTACCATGTAAGAGATAGGTTCTTAGCATAAAAAATCGATAATTTGAAAAAAAAATTTCATTCATACTCAGTATGTAGGTTACTTACATCATGACAAGCTCAATGATACCACATTTTTATTTCTACACCACTGCTTTTAGCGAAAAACCTTGAAACACAAAAAATCGATTTCAACACAAATTTTAAATTAAAAACTCCCTCAGTTTTCAAGCGATTTTATACAAACTTCACTCAGTTGTAGCCAACAAGTTGATTGTTTAACAATCATATAACTTGATAATTAAGTCCACCCATATAGTGAAAACCTGTGTAAATAGTGAAAAATGGTAATTTTTTTATGGTTTATTATTTTTTGTTGATCTTTCAACCAGTTTTCATCAAACTTAACAATTGCTTTATAAATGTATCCTCTTTTACATCCCTGGTAGCACACCGACAAATTGAATGTCAAAAACTCCAAAATAATAGTGGTCTGAAGTGGGTCTTCATGTTGCCTGTTTCACCCCTTCATGTCCTTGGCTAACTTCGATTGAATAAATACTGACTACTTCTGTTATATCAGTAACTGCATTAATTCAAAATGTTTTTTTTTTTTAATGAAAGTACTTTAAAGTAATTGAAGAAGACAGACTCTGTTACATCTAAACATGATGCTGTTTTTGCTCCATTCTAATTGAACGCTTTTTCTGATCAACCAGCTGGGTATGGTTGCTAGTGATAAAGAACAAATAAGAAACATTTATCAATCTAACATGCTTCACTTTTACTAAAGCTTTTTCAGAGACAGATATAAAGGAAAAAGAAATTCTGGTATTTTTACTTTTGTGTTTGCTTTTCATATGTTTCACATGCATTTGACTTTTTAAATCAACATTAGTATCTTTTGTAATGAATTCAATGAGAGATGATACATCCATCTGAATTTGCAAGAAATTAACATATTCCAAGCCTATGTAAGTGTATAAAGATTCTAATTTGTCTATTTGGGCACCAGATGATAATGTATATTTATAATTATGTGGGTATGTGTGTGTGTGTCAAGTAGACATTGTTGGTTTTTCACATGTTGATTTGGGAACATTATTCTCTTGATCATGTAGATGTGTAGTCACAACAATGTAAACAAATCCAATCTGATGAAGTCCAAACAGTTGAAATGTTTTACCAAAACCTTTTCCAATTTGTCATACATTTTTTTCTTATATATAATGTAAGGATTATAAGTGTGTTGTACTATTTCTATCTGCAGCTGTTTGCATATACTGTGTCACTTATTTCTTTTATTCGAAAGAAGTTTTAGTCATTGTGCATTTTTTTCAGGCTGATACAAGTGGCCAGGCTGTTGGGGAGTAGGTGGTATTTATAGAGCGGTTATCTCTAGATAGATTAGCCACTGTGGCTAAAGGGCGTCTCTCCTCTCTGTCTATTAGGTGACCATTTGTAACTACATACCAGCACAACCATCAAGAGATTCTGAACACTTTCACCAACCCAGTTTCTCTCACAAGGCTTGGGTCAACCTGTGGTATGGTTTTCAAGCACTTCATGATGGTGTCACATGCTCGATTGATTGATTTATCTTTGATGGCTTACCAACTCTTTGTGGATTATTTAAAGCCGAAACATATTTCGGATTGTAGGAGGTTGCTTAAAGTACCTGATGTTCCCAAGCGGTCACCCATATAAGGACTGACCAAGCTCAATGCTGCCTAACTCTGATGACTGAACTGGAAGTGGTGTGACTTGAATAATAAAATCTGACAGTGTAATAATTCTAGGGGGATCAGTTTATTACTTTATAATAATATAACATTGATCCCTCACTTTATGCCCAGTAGTAACATTAATACTTAATGTAAAATTATTTTGACTATTTTCTCGATATTGCCTGGTTAGCACCAATTTTATTGTGAAAATATTCTTGTATTAATTGGTTGATTTGATTTTTTTTCTTTTTTTTTTTTTTTTTTATGACTTATCAACCCTTTGTGGGTTATTTAAAACCAAAACACATTTCAGATTGTAAGAGGTTGCTTAAAACACCTGCTGTTCTCAAGTGGTTACCCATATAAGGACTGACCAAGATCAATGCTGCTTAACTTTGGTGGTTGAGAACTGGTGCTTATAACCGTTATTTGGTCGTAGACTTCCTAATTGGAATTTGATTCTTCTTTTTGGATTCTCTTCTTATGCCATGAATTTTATTCTCAAAGAATTCTTTCAATAGGACAAAACGTTTAATGCTTATTTTCCACAAGGTGCCATTTGAAAGCAAAATCAGATTGATTTGGATTTTTTATGGCTTAGCAACCTTTTGCAGGTTAGTTAAAGACAGAAAATGATTTAGATTGTAATAATTTCGGGGTGGGGATAATAATGATACTGACACAAATTGGGTGGTTAGAGGTGGATTCGTACCCTTCTCAAGGGTATTTGCATGTAAGTAAATATAACAAACCCAACTGGAATTAGAACTTTGCTCTCTGATTTCCAATTTTGAGATGTTACCCATTTCACCACCCACACATCCAAACTTACAGCATTTGATATTTCCAAGTGGTCACCCATTTAGGAATTGACCAGGTTTGACATTGCTTAATTTCAGTGATCATATATGTATCAGGCATAAGCAGGTTCAAGCATTGACATACACACTGAAATCATCTCCCCTAGGGCTGATATTATGAAGACGTTACCTGTTCGATTAGTCAACCAAGATGAGATTAACCCAGCTTTCATAGTTAGGACACTAGTGCTCTTACAATTTTAAAACATGATCATAGAATCTAGGATTGTATTAAAATTCAAGAAGAAAGGGATTATCAAAGGTCAGGAATTGATGCAAGCTTCTCTGTGCTTTTTCTATAAATACTTTCATGGTAATTGTTCTGATGAACTTCCTGCTATGGTACCTAGACTTTATGAATTTAAGTGCAGTGCTAGATTGGCAGCTAGGTCACATCATTTTACACTTGAAATGGTTACATATAACTGTATGTAATAGACGTGACAGTGACTTACCAGGAGCAAAATGAATTCGCTGCCTCGTGTGTCGAACCATTCTCTGAAAGTTGGTCACGCGTGCGTACACCTGCTGCCATTTTTATGCAGCAGGCTTATTTGCATAAGAGAACAATGCTACCTGTTAAAAACTAGGCAAGTGGACTTGGGGGACCACTGCTCTTCTAGGCTTCGGTGAGACTAGACGTATTGCTGAAAGAAAACGACATCAATTTCTGGACACCTGACACTGTAAGTTCTATGTTAAGTGTTTCTTCTCTTGCCACTTTTGGAACTCTCTTCTGGCTTCTTGTTTCCCAGTCAACTTTGAGCTTCAAAAATTTAAATGCAATGTCAGTCTTTATCTTCTGCCTTCTTAATTTCTGTTCTTTTATTGTCCTCTCTCTTTAATAGTAGTTTTTCTCATATTCTCTAACACTAAGTAACCCCCTTGCGTCCTAGTGGCTTTATTGCCTTGCTTGAGGTGAAATGATTAAAAATATCATTATTTACAGTTGAGCCATCATGTTTTGTTTTTATTTTATTATTTTTCAGCCATTCTGCTTTTTGGCCTTTTTTCAGGTGTTTATCATTGCAGATAAACATTAGAGAATTTAGAACTTAACCCTTTATTTAATTAATTATTCTTGTTTAGTACCTGCTCAGTTATTGCTTGACCTGTTGACCTAGGTACCTCTAAAAAAAAAATAAAACACAATACTTAAAGTTTAAAATGAACTTTTAAAAATGAAAAATCTTTCTTGAAACTTTTATTTTAGTTTTAAAATAATAGATTAAATTTAATATTTCCAATAATCTTGAATAGGAGTAGGTAGACCCTCCTACTGCCCGGTCAACACTCCTCCCCCTTCTCCTGGACATGAGCAGAGGCTCACACCTTGTTTCTTGTCTAAGAAGGGGTTTCCGGTACTCCCTCTCTCTTTCTCTCTCTCTCTGGCCTCTGTACTAGTGCTGATGTGTTTCTCCCGTGATGTGTGCAGTCTGTGGCATTGCCTCTTCATTTTGAGTGTACACAGTTGAAAGTTCACTGGTGGCTGTTTCCGACTGGTAGTTAGGAGCCCTAACTCTTGCGTAGCATCTTGAGCGGCCGCTCTGATCAACAGTTGTATAATACCGGGGTGTTTGTAGTGCCATGACGCGCATGGAAAGGTGTCCCTGCAGTCACCTCCAGTGGGCAACCCTGAGGCCACATTATGATGCAGGCTGTGCCAACTCCTCTCTGCTCATGTCGTGTCTAAAAACCATCTGCTTCTCTTACTTCAGGCCTTCTCATCTTCCAACAATTACTCCACATGAAGACTCAAAAGAACCAAAAAGTAAACCTAAACCAGCCCCTCAAAAATCACCTAAACCCCTCAACATTTTCGTTCTCTCCAACATCCGTGGCATTAGAACAAATTTCAGCAGTATGGAATCTTTCCTCACTGCAAACTGCCCGGATATACTGGCTCTGTGTGAGACAAACCTTGTCTTGTCTATTCCCTCCTCTGATCTCTCGATCCCCGGCTACCTTCCTCTCCTCAGGAAAGACTCTCTAACCCACATGCACGGCCTTGATGTCTATGTCAAAGACCATCTACCTCTGGCCAGAGAGTTGTCTCTCGAATTGCCAGACCATTCGTACATGTGTCAAACAAAAGCTTTTCTAATTAAATAATGTATTAGTTTGATTGCATTTTTTATTTTACGATTCAGAGCAGATTTTCGGTAAATGAGTTATACTGTTTGAAAAAAAAAAAAGTTGACGATTTACTTTCTCCAAGATCTCTTGCTATTAATGAATATAGATATGAAGCAGGACACAATTTAATTTCTTGAAAATGTAAGGTGGACAGGTAACAGATGAAAAAAAAAAAAATATTTCTAGCAAAATTTTCTAAAAAAAAAAAAAAAATTTCTAAAATTATTTCATTCATTTGTAAAAGTTTTATTAAAATCCAGCAATTATTTGATTTTTACAAGAATTTCCAAATCAATTTGTTTTTTACCAGAAAAAAAGCTGCTAAGTTTCCTAATACTAATCTTTGCTGCCCCCACTGATGCAAGAAAGACAAAATTATGAATGTACTAGAAAGGATTAAAAAAAATTAATAAAAAATATACTTTGGTCTTTTCTTTTAATAATAATAAACATTTTGATGATACTACTTTATTTTTATCAAGTTTGAGGCTCTTTTTTTTCTTTTCTTTTTTTTTTTTTTTTTTTCCAGCAAATTATTGGAGGTACCTAGTTTACACTGAGCCTAAGTGTGCACTACCCAGGTTAGGGATTGAACTCAAAATTACTGAGAATTTTCTAAACAAAAAATGCTATCTTTCTTTAGTGTTCAAAAATTAATAGCAACAATTTCTTTGTTAAAAAAAAAAAAAAAATACACCATCTGCACCTGTGAAATTAGTTACATTCACATGTGCAAATATCCATGGGGAAGGTATAAATTCACAACCCACAGCTATGAAAAATCCTTGTTATCTGGTAATCTGGAAAAATCCTTGTTATCTCCCCAAAATTTGTTATTGCAATATTCACTTGAAAAAGAATTATTCTTAGAATCCAAAATATGTTCCAATTTGAATAACCCACAAAGGATAAAAAAAAAGATCTATCTATGGCAGATTGTGTAACTCACATGACTTAAAAATTTCAGTCATTGTGTGTTTTAACAGGCCAGCACATCCCCCACATGTGGTGTAGGCTGCTAGGTGTTTTTATTATCTATCATCTCTAGATAGTTTGCTAACCAATGTTAACTGTTTTGTCTGCCCAATTTCACTCTAAAACATTTTAGTCAACCCATGGTATAATTTTCAGTCACTTCCCAACGGTGCTGCCTGCTGGAATTGTTTCCCCAGGACAACATTACCAAGAAGTAAATTTCTTGACTTAATTGAAGTTGGTAACTCATTCTCTAAACACAAATGTTCTTAACCATTCAAACATGTTCCCAAAATGTTCTCATATGTTCATTTACTCAGATTTAGTGTTTTTGCTTTGTCATAACTCATTGTCCATTCTGCTCTAGTGTCTGCTTAAGTTGGTCACCCCCCCCCCTGCAAGTTTTCAAACTGGTCCTTTTGATCCTCCCAGTTGTGGTCTCATTCTGTCAACAATGCCAGATGGTAATTTCACAAATCTTTCTAATTTATCCTTGTGTTGCTCACACGTCTCTTGTACTGAAGAATATGATTCTATACACGACTAGCAGTATAACCTGTCTTTGACTGGGTGTTTCATTACTGGGAATTTTTACTGTTCAATTGGAGCAGTTTAAGTTTAAAGTCAGCGCACCCGAAAATCAGTAACAACAATTGGGTGCAACTAAGGCACATTCCTAAATGGGTGGGGTGTAGCAATTTGAAACTTGCAAGGAAGGAACCTCTTCCATGGACTGTCATAATAATAATAATCTTTTGCGTTAGATTTCAACGGTCTAAATTGATTGTACGCTGTTTTTTACAGACATTAAATTTTGCCTTTGATTTTGCACAAAGTCTAAAAAAAATCAGTTTTTTTATTTTTTTTTTTTTTTTTCTCACCTTCAGGGTTGTAATTTTTTTCAAGTCAGTTTGAACTAAAAACTGGAACTGAAGAATTATCTATCAAACAAAAAATTTCATTAAAATCAGATGAAAACTGTGGAAATGCATAAACAACATCCGATCTTACACACACACACACATTACATATATATATTATATATATATATATGCAAACCTTGGATTGAACTCTTAAAGATTCAGAAAAAAATAATTTTCTCATTAATTGTATGCAAATTTGTTTAGTTATAAACATTTATATATAAAAACTTGTATCTAGATATAAACATTATTTAAAAATGGCAGTTATGATTTTTTTTTTTTTCATTGTAATTGAAATTTATCAATTTGGTGTTTTTGTTATGATCATTAGTGAATTCATGAGTAGTAAGGTAAGTTGAGAATGTAATGTGACCTGTACATTTTTTGTGTAAAGGACATTCTGCTTGAATATTGAAAGTGTTAGTTACATTGTAATTACATGCATGAGTAAAACCATTAATAGATCCTTGGTTAGTAAGCGGTGACAGTAGACTCTGGATCTCGAAAGAATTTAAAAGAATTATCTTGCTTTTTATCACAACTTTTTTAGTGAAATTTCTGGGGCATGTAAGGAGAAAGGAGGGCTTGGAAAATTTGATACTCACAGGACAGATTGAAGGCAAGAGGGACAGAGGAAATCAGCACATAATGTACTTGATCAGCATGAGCAAATGGATGGCAGAAATGGGTTTGTGAGAAATACCAAAACGACAAAACTTATTAAGAGCTACAAGGGAACAGGAAAATGTGGAGGGCTATGATTGCATATGTCCTGACGGGACATGTCATAAAAAAAAAAAAGTATCAATGAGTTCTGTTAGTTTATCTTGCCCTGGACACACCTACTATTGACACAGCTGCAGTAAATGTGCTTGTATGAACTATAGGACTCAGGATAATGATTAAGACTACATTTCAAGAATACAGGTTCTTAATGATCCTTCACTTCACTAACTATAGAGACATCTCTTTTGCCCTAAGATAGACTGTATAGCTGTCAGCAAGAGGAACGGCCTTAAATATAAAGTAAAACATAGCAAAAGATGCCTTCCAAAAATCCAGTCTATTAAGAAACAGGAACATTTTATTTGTTCAAGCACCCTATTCTTTGTTTCTATCTCCTTACAGAAGAAGAGGCTTCAGGCTACATGGTTCTACCAAAGGATACCGAGAATTCTATGGAAAGAGCATGTGACTAATGAGGAAGTTTTAAAGGAGATCGAAACAGAAAAGATGCTTATACTTAAAATCAGAAAAATGAAATTGAAATTTGTAGGCCACAGAATAAAGAAAGGGTTTGGAGAATTTAACACTCAGAAGGCATATTGAAGGCAAGAGGGGGAGAAGAAAGCAGCAAGTAATTTATTTTGTAGATGGATGGCAGAATAAAGGCTGTCAAAAGATAAGAAGTTGTAGAGAGTTGTGATCACCCACGTCCTGAAGGGACATGGCACAAAGAAGAAGAAAAATTATAATCAAAGAATCTTATCTGCGTGTGCATTTGCTTGTGTCTACGTGCACTGATATTGTAGGCTATTGTATAAAGGCTAATGTGATTATTTGCCTTTTATCTACAATTTTTCAAAATAAACTGACCACCTTCACTCGGCCTTGGGAAGTTAAATTATCTGACCCACTTTTTAACATTTAAATTAAATAGAAGACAATTTTGGCAGTTGTTTTTCTTTGATTGATTTCAATATTTTGAATATGTTTGTGATCTTAGATCTAAACTTTACATTTACATTTTTTTTTCACCTCCAGCAAGGCAAAAATGCTGCAAAGACACATGTCGTTACTGAGCATTAGAGTCTATGAGAAAAAGAAAAAGACATTATTAAGGAGAGAGAACAATAAAAGAACAGGAATTAAGAAGACAATGATTGAAAAATTGTCTAGCTCAGCACAGTGTACTAATTAGCAGCAAAACCTGGCAATTTAATATGATCTTTCCACTTGATGTTAGTGGAGAATGTTAGACTGGGAAGGCACAGTGAGTCGCTCTCCTGGAGGTTAATCATGTTGATGGAAGCCAAAAAGGTTTCTCTCAAAGAATTAACCCCGAGTATTTTTGTATTGGAGGTGTTAAGGTTAACGAGCCGTTCCTGGCCACAGTTAACAACCGATTGCAGGTCATTTTTTTTAGATTAGCTGCCATTTTGATCTTATTGAAACAATCAGACTTACTATTAAGACTGGTAAATAGTTGAGAAATGGCAACATCAGGAAGGTCATTGATAAAAACTAGCAACAATGTAGGTTGAATGATAGAGCCCTGATGAACGTCTGCATTAATGCAAAAAGATCTAGAAGAGTGGCCATTCAAGATAACTTTCATTTTGCAATTTGATATGAAAAACTGAATCAGTTGAAAAATTTGCCCAGAAATACCATAACCTTTCAACTTGTAAAGAAGACCAATATGCCAAACTCTGTCAAATGCCTTTGAGATCAGCAACAGCCCAAGTGTCACCATTCTTATCGAAAGCTTGACAGACTCTTTCAGCAATAATTATTAACAATCATTTAACCGACATAAATATGGTGAGTTGTAATAATGAAATTATTTAGTCTGTTGGGACTGTTCTGTCTGCTCATCTTCAAAGGAACATTTCTACCCCCCTCCCCCAAATAAATAATTCCCCAAATACTAGCTGAGCTGCAAGATCCACTAAAGATAGACAGTTACTGACCAAGTTTGTATGCATGCAAGAGGGGGGAAGTAGGTGCAGATTATGAGGATATGTAGGTTCAACAATGGTTGACCCTATACTTAAAAAGGTTAAGATTGTAGTGATTAGAGAAGCATCCTCTCAGGAGTCTGTTCCACAAAATAGTGTTTCTAGAAAAGATGCTTTCTGAATGGAACTTCCTCTTTACTAATGGAATATGAAGAGATGGAGGAAGATTCAGTCTTGTGAATGTGATGTGTCAGGTTTTAGTATCACCCCCCCCCCCTCTGCAACCTGTAAATACCAGCTCTCAGTGTTCAACCCACTATAACCTGCCCCATGTGTATACTCTGCCATAATATATGACAACATCATCACAAATATGTTTGCTCAAACAGGGAGACTTTGACCACAGTTAAACTTTGAGAGCTGATATTTACGGGGCATTGTTGTGTGTGTTGAATGCTAAAAGGTTAAAGGTCAGAATTGATCGAACTTAGGAATGTAGATTATCTGAATATTTGCCTGGAAATAGCGATATAATAGCGACATGCTTGCAATGTTTCATCTATGGGAAGGAGGTTGTGTGTGTGGGGGGGAGAGATAATCACCCACAAGGCCACATAAATGCTCTTGAACTGGAAAATGAGGATTGGGAAGAAATACCCCATTTTTTTTTGTCTGTCTCACAAAGATAGAGCCTGGTAGGAGGAATCAGGTTCTTCCTGGAGCAGTACAAAGAACTGACCATTTTTCCTGCATCTTTAATAATAGATCTTATATATGAGTTTCATTTATTTCTGTCATCCATATTGCTATTCATTTCTTCCTTTCCTATTCCAGTATTGTCTGCGATTTGAGTCATGAAAGTTCTTACTAGCTTACTTCTTGATCTTTTCTCAATAACTTAGATTCCATCGTATAAGCTGATACACGACATTTTGTTTACTTCTCCAGCAATTAGCCTCGTAAACCACAACTTGCCTTTCACAAACTGTGTCCATAATCTTTGGTATGCTCCAATATAGTTCTTCATTGTGTATCTAGTATTTCCAGCTGACGTCAATATTCTCTGTAGTCAAGTCTATATACCATTTGGTATTTTTTTTTCCATTGACTTTGTTAATGTCCACCTGTTTGATGTGTATAAGAGAACTGTTTCTAATGTTGACCAAAATTTTTTTTTTCTCTTGGCTGCATTTTTTGAATGAAAATTTGCTCACCTGCAATCCTCTTCCGCCTCACCTTTGAGGTGCATCAAATCATTTGGGAAAAGAGTTGCACTTTTTTCCCCCCATTTTTGAATTCCAGACGATATTTATTTTTGACAATGATCTTCCTATCATTTCAATTCTAATATCTTTGGCTTGTGAGCAATTCAACCAGGAATTCAATCCACTTTATATAAATTTTCATTGTGGTTGTTTATACATTTCATAGACCAGAGATTTCCAAGTTGCTCCTCCTCAAATAAACACTTCTGTCCAGCCATTTCCGTAATCTATATCTCTATCCATTTCTTCCTTTCCGATTCCAGTATTGTCTGCGAGTTGAACCATAAAAATTCTTACTGGCCCTTCTCTTGATCTTCGACCAGTAACTTGGATCACATAGTATAAGCTAATGGCCAACTCTTCGTTCACTATTTAAGCTTTGTCCCCCCAAAAAAAAACCACACTTGACTTTCAGAAATTCTGTCTGTAATCTTTGCTAGGCTCCCTTATAGTTCTTTATTGGGCATCTGATGTTTCCAGCTGACAGTGACGCTCTTTGTAGTTGAGTGGATATGCCATTTCGTATTTTGCCCCCCACCACTGACTTTGTTAATGTCTACATGTTGGGCGTATATAACGAGACTGTTGCACTCTGTTTTCCATTTTTGAATTCCAGACGGTATTTATTTTTGACAATGATCTTCATACCATTTCAATTCTAATATCTTTGTCTTATGATCAACTCAACCATGATCCCAAATATTAAAAAAATCATCTACTTGGGTTAAATTTTCAACTTTGAATGTTTATAATATCTTCTGTTTCAATGAACAGTATGCCTTCTGTTTTAATTTCCTTTTATTGCATTCAAATTGTATTGCATCAGATTCTAATCTGACAAGAAATAGTTGTTTGTTCAAGGTCCTGCATGATCACCAAAATGGATGCTCTTTGATAACAGTATGATAATAGGCAAGGTTATATGCAAATGAATCACCAAAACAATACCTAAACCCTCCACTGCACCCTAAAAAGTTAATGGTTACTCTATGGTGGTCTTTCAAAGGGGTTATTCATTATTCTTGCCGCAAGCAAAAAAAATAACAGCAACTTCATATTGTAGAGAAATTGAAAGTATGCATGAAAAACTGGAAATGAAACATGAAATGAAAATTTTGCTGTATGACAACACACGGCTACATGCTTCCCAATCAACTGTCTACAAGTGCATAGCCTGAATTATGTAATTTTACCTTATCCCCCATTTCCCATCGTATGTAATGATTCAATGCAAAAATGGTTCTTTTTTCCCACTTTGTACGCATACAGTAAGATTACTCAACATTATTTCATTGTAATCATTTTCACTGGACTTATGTGTAGCAATAGATTGGAAGAAAAATTATTGGAATAAGTCAAGATGTTTTTTATATTATAAGGAGCTTACTTCATTAGAGGTTCGGATCAACAACCAAGCAAAAAAGGCGTCATTTCGTGTGTGCCAACCTAATACTCGCTATTTTGGAAATCTGAATCAAGCTATTATTCAATCACATTGTTCTCATTCTGCTTTCCAGATCAGTTAATACCAGTTTTATTTGTTTTATGTTGCTTGTGCATTAGGGATTGAACCCACAACTTTTAGGGAACAAGATATGTTTTAACCAACATCTTTAACCTGTTAAACTCTTGAACAGTCCACTACTATAATTTTGTAATATCAAACCTAACATTTGTATTTGAGTAGTGGAGTTTTATAGGTGACTTTTCTTAATCAGTGGCATTCATATCTATGCTAGGTTTATTGCCAGCAACTAAAACATGAACTGAATTTTTGTCTTCTTATCTTTTTGTGTTGTTCTTTTACCTTGACTTCATTCTACAGGGATTGATGACTACCTTTTTCTCTATGTACATGATCAGCCATGCCTGATTTCAGTATTTACTCTTAGGATACAGCAGTTTGATGTTCTTCCACCCTTAGATTTAGGGAGTGGATTGTCTTAAAAATTCCATTATCTGAGTATTAGGTGTAAGGCTTCAAAATTATCCAATTAGATTATCGATTGGACACATAGTGGTTTAAAGCGTTAATTAATGGACAAGTGATACTAGAGGCAAATTAAACTGGAGAGTATTTTTTTTAAATTTTTTTTAATCAGTATCACTCCTAGCAAGGCAGTACAGCCACTAACACACAAGGGTTTACAGGGTATAGAGGAATTAGGAACAGAAACATTAGTAATGAGTAGAAAGAAGGGAGGAGAGTTGATAGATTGACATTGCTTTTAAATTTTTGCAGATTAAAGTTGGCTGGAAAACAAAGCCAGAAGGGACTTCCACAAACAAAAAGTGTGAGAAAAGAAATTGTTAGCATAGAACTTACGGATAAATCTAGCCACATCTAGATTTATCCGTAGGTTCTATGCTAACAATTTTCTTTCTAAACTGATGAGATCTTGATGCCAGTCTAGTACTGTGCTTAAATTCATAAAGTCTAGGTACCATAGCAAAGAGCTCATCCAAACAATTACCATGAAAGTATTTATAAAAAAGGCACAGAGAGGTAGCCTTAAGGCAATAGGCAAGTGACTGAAGGCAAGCTGCCATATCAGGACCAATAATATTGCTGATTCTTCTTTGGATCTTATGAAAGAGCTCCAGAGAAGTTTAGTTTTGGTGATGTTAAAATTGACAAGCCATCTTTTGCCACAGTTAATGACTGTTTTGAGGTTGTTTTGGACATCAGGTACAATTTGGATGTTGTAAGACCAATCAGCCTTACTATCAAGGCAGGAATAAATGGTAATGTTGTTAGCATAGATGCCATTGCAAAGGTCATTAATGAAGATTAAAAACAGTATAGGACAAAGGGTGGAGACACCTGCATTAGTACGAAAGGATGTAGACGAGTGGCCATTCAGGGCAACTTTCATTTCAAGATTTGATAGGAACAATTGGATCAACTCAAAAAAGTATCCAGAGACATAACTTTTCAGCTTGTGGAGGTGAACTAAATGCCAGACCCTGTCAAAGGCCTTTGAGATATCCAATGCTACAGCCCATGCTTCACCGTTTTTATCTAGAGCATGATAGACTCTTTCTGCAATTATTGTTACTACATCTGCAGTTGACCTGGAAAAAAATGAAAGACATATTGCTTGTTTGAGAAAAGACCCTGTGATGAGAGATGATGAACTAATTCAGCATTGATTAGGGCCTCTAGGAGTTTCCCAAAAAGAATTAGAAGGCTAATAGGCTGATAGTTGGAAGGGTTGATTGGTTCACCAGAGTTCTTAAAACCTAGAACAACAGATGATGACTTTTAGCAGGCAGGAGGCAGTGAGGCCTTTATTATACAGTTTAGAGAGAACAGGAGCCAGTTTGGGAGCATACTTCTTAATGACAATTATAGGGTCCACATGCTTTGTGGGGATCCAGGTTAGAGATGATAGCAGAAACCATGGAAGGGGTTAAATGCATATCATTCAACAGAGGATCCGTTCTAGGTGGGAAGTTAGGCAGGGATACTCCAGATGAGTCTAGAGTAGAGTTTGAGAAGAATTTCAGCTTTATCAGCAAAGGATAAAGATGGAGGTAAATAGAGACCTTGTACTTATTTAGTACCCTATTACAGAGACGCCAGTAATCACAAGAGCCATAGTTTTTAGAGGCTATATGGTGCCTCATTCTCTCAGCAAACAGGGACTTAGTTCCTTTGAGGACTCACATTTGTTATGAGCAGTTGCAAATAGGCCCCTATTATGATGAGATCTATCATACTGGTATTGCCAGAAATAGTGGTTCCTGTAAGTTATGGCGGTCGAGCATGCTAGTGTGAACCATGGAGAGGATTGCAGTTTCACCTGGTATTTCTGAGAAAGGTTGAAAACGTCCATACTTGCTTTGACCCAAAAAGAAACCTCAGTGGCACAATTTTCAATTGGTAGGTTAAGATGTCAGTATAAGGGACATCACAAAGAAAATCTCTGAACAAGTTCCAATCAGCCTGCTGGTAACAGAAAGAGAGATATGAGAAATTCCAAAAAAAATAAAAGAATGAGAGTGGTCTACTCTGTGGATTGAATAAAGTGTTTGTTTTAAAAATTACTAAGTACAACAGACACCTAAGAAAGGCTTGGTGGTAGGGGGAGGCAAAACGACTGAAATGTGAGTATAACAGTGAAGGTGAAATGCCAGTCCCAAGGTAAAAACATATTACAAAGATAGAAAACCATGACCTGGGATTTTTATCTGGAGCCCTTATCCTGATTCCACTTTCATCTTGTCTAAAGTGCTGTAGAGGATAAACCCATGAGCAAATGGTTCGAAATCGGAGAGGTCCATGGTGCTGTTCTCTGTCCCAGTCTTGTATTTGTTAAAACTATTGTATTAAGCCCAAGAGTCCATTATTTTCTGTCGTGGATTGAAGTAGTGGGGCCAGTTTCTTTCTTTGAGACGACATGTGAGGTGGATTTATTTTTGAAGTTACCTTCTTCTAGCCTTTGCCTAAAGAGGCAGGACCTACAAAGCATCAAGTGGTTGTAATTCAATTTTCCTTCTCTTAGACTAGTTTCCAAACCAGGCTATAGTGTCCAATCTCTCCTGTTATTTATCCATAGCTGGGAGGAAAGAGATAGATTGATACTTTTCCCAAGAGGCATGTAGGTGAATGCAATGAACCCAACTGGAAATCACTCAACTCTCTGATTCCTCAGTCCAGGCCACTATATTTTACACTACTGTACACTCACTTTAAAGTGAAATTCCACATTAGCCGTCATTAATAAAAACTTGAGGGTCTTTTGTTATTAGTAGGAGTTATTGAAAATGAGTTTAATTGCATTCTTGCTAATGTTAAAATGAATTCACCGAGTAGAGACTTGCACAACATTACCCTCATATTCATCTTTTATTCTGCACTAGTAAAAACTGGAAGGGCATGGGGGGTAACTTGAACTGCTGTCTGTCTCGAAATGTTGGATGTTCAGTTCTGTTCAAATAAAAATAAACATTTTCTTTGAAATGTTTGACTCTGTCTTTTTTAGCAAAATTAGAAGCGAATGAATACATTTGCTTTTTCAAAAGATTTTCTCTTTGTTTAATCTATCAGATTGCTTACTTCTACCAGCTTACACACACACAAATGATGGGGAGAGTGGGTATAAATTTGTTGTTGTTGTTCTAAATGTTTGCAGAAATCGTTTTTTTTAATCTGTAGATCTTTTGTGCACATATTAATCCTAAGATTATAGTTTGTATCTCTGTATAATCTGTTTTTAGCAATCTAGGAATAGCTCTAAAGTTATATATATATATATATATATATATATATATATATATATATATACACACACACACACTCTCACTCTCTCTCTCTGCGTCCAGAAAAGAAAACACTTGTTCGAACACAAGAAAAATTAAATAAATACTTAATCACAGTACCTTGTTCTGTTGTCTTTAATGAAACATACATACACACACACACACACACACACACATATATATATATATATATATATATATATATATATATATATATATATATATATATACACACATCACTTAGCTGATTAATGTTATATTCAGCACCTCAACTCCAGAGTTTCATAGATGAACTTTTTTTGTAATTGTTCAGTCCACTCGTCAGGAGTTTTCAGCAATTGGTTACAGTTATTCCCATTTTTCATGATTTTTAGACTAAGTTTGATGTAATTAATTTATGCGCTAATTGGGATTATTGGTGTTAGGTGCATGTATGTGTGGTACCTTGCTACCAGGATGATATTCTTAATTGTTGACAGATACTTCAAATTCCCAAAGCAATTAAAATCCATACTATTAAAGAATCACTCTGATTCTCTGTATGTCACACACTCTGCATGATTTTGCATTCATGTATACAATGTCTATGCATATGTCTGTGTTGTGCATGAGTGATTTGCATGTGCTTGTGCCATTTTAATGTACACATATGCACACACACACACACACACAATTTGATGGAGTTTAACATAAGATATTAGAATTATACATTCATCTCAGTCTGGACAGCTCTCTGCCCTGGGCTGAGCAATAAAATCTTTGAGAGGGGGAAGAAGAAAGTAAAACATATTGACAACTACATGTCTATCAAACTTTTTACTTTACACGTATGTTTGGCTGTTGAATTAAAAATAAAAATAATTGGCTTTTCTTTCTCTTACCTATAATGAGATCTTGAGTATTTTATTGATAATTATTTTACTTTTTTCCTATCTTCAGCTATTTCTCTATTTGTCCACATGCCCCCGGTGTCGCTCCATTTGTCCACATGCCCCCGGTGTCGCTCCATTTGTCCATATAATGAATGATGGAAATAACAGTGAATTATGGGTAGAAAAGTGGCTATATTAGACAATGAAAAGTCAATTGGTGGGGAAGTTGGATCAAGTATCAAGCAACTTGACGTTTGAACAGAATGGACAGACAGACAGACAAACAAAGGTCAGTAAAAGAGGAAAAACAAAGGAAAGCAAGAAGCATGTAAGAAAGGAAGAAAAACAAATTGTTTTAACCCCTAAAGCTACAAGCTATTTCGGCTTCAATTTGGTTTCTTTTACCTCCTAAAACTACAGATATCACTCTATTCGTATCTATTTCAATTTATGCAAGTCTAACAATGTCAGTCTATTTGCATCTGCTGTATATCAGTGTCAGTCTGTTTGCATCCATTTATTGGTGTCTAGAACCTGTCAGCATAGAGATGGCTAAAAAGTAAATGTCCTAGTTATTACTTTATTGAATCTAAGGTCAAACTTTTTAAAAAATGACTGGCCCCATATCGTGTTTTCAGATAAAAATGACAAAAAATGAATTAGAAAAAATAATGCCACAATTAACTTCTCAACAAAAAATACATTATTTAAATGATAAAACAATCAGACAATTCTAAAATTTTATTGACACTTTTGAAAATTATTGATTTATATTTGAAATTATTTAAAAAAAATTTTGTAGAAATATTTTTAAGTTTGTCATTGAATTAAGTATACACTATTTGAATGGAGATGAAATGGATATCAGTGTCACAATGGTTAATTTCCTTTTTTGGTCTGGTAACAACTCCTGGGCAACAGGAAACGAGTACAAGATGAAATGTGTAAACCTTTGAATTCATTGGACAATTTTGCTTTAAATATTTTTAATAATTAACAAAAAAAAAAAATATATTCTAATAACAGGAATTTTCCAAATCCCAATATTACGGTGCTAAAGATGCTGTTATAAAACCAATGATCTTCCTTAACTTTTCATTATGTCTTGTAATGTAAACCTTTTCATACCATAATGTTCTCTAACAGAAACACCAATATGATATCAGTTTAAATTCTTCATCTCACCTTCTAACAAATATCACCAATGTCTTATTTCTGAGGAAGACCAAAGAATGGCCGAAAGCATTATTACTGATGACAACAACTATGGATAATTTCTGCATGGCCTTGAACCAACCATTTGTTTCCTTGTATAAAAACAAGAGAAAAGTATTCTGTCTTCCATATTAATACAATACACACACACACTTGTATGTATATGTATGTACACATCCAATCTGTTAGCAATTTGAATGACTAAATCACAGTAATTATGTTGCTAACGACGCTGAAATTAAATCAACAATTTTCCCTTATTTTCTATTGTGTCTTATGATGTAAACATGCTATAACATGATTTACTAATTCATTTTTTATGGCTTATCAACCCTTTGCAGGTTATTTAAAGCCAGAATTTTTTTTTTTTTTTTCTTTTAAGATAATGATTTAGTGATATGGGTCTTACTAATTAATCCATAGTTGGGGGTAGAAAACGTGGATTCATACTCAATCAGAATTTGATAAACAAATTATGTGGATATAAAGTGGGGGTTAAATTCTATATGACAATCAATACATAAACTGACCACTCACTTTGTAGCCATGGCAGTTTCTATACATTTATATTCCAGAGAATTTAAATAACTCTAAAAGACACAGTTGTGTAGCTAATCAGTATTTCATTGATTGATTAATTCATTTTCTATGGCTTATCAACCTTTTGCAGGTTATTTAAAGCCAGAAAATATTTTTAGATTGTAAGTATTTTAAAAAATATATTTAGATAATGATATAGTGATACAAGTCTTACTAATTAGCCCATAGCTGGTGGGGGAAAGAGGGGGAACCATACTCTTCACAATGGTATTTGCATGTAAGTGAATATAATGAACCCAACTAGAACTGAAACTCATCCCCCCACCTAACAATTTCGAGTCATTATCTGTTACACCACCTGCAAGTTTATAGCATCTGGTATTCCCTTTCATCTAGGTACTGACTGAGATTGACATTGCTTAAATTCAGTGTTTCTTTTCTTTAGTGTATTGGTATGTATGCTGCACACACATATACTAATATATATATATGTATATATATATTATATATATATATATATATATATATAATATATATATATATATATATATAATATATATATATATATATATATATATATATATATATAATATATATATATATATATATATATATATATATATATATTATATATATATATATATATATATATATATATATATATATATATATATATATATATATATATATATATATATATATATATATAATATATATATATATATATATAATATATATATATATATATATATATATATATATATATATATATATATATATATATATATATATATATAATATATATATATATATAATATATATATATATATATAAATATATATATATATATATATATATATATATATATATATATATATATATATATAATATATAATATATATATATATATATATATTACATGAATCAATTTATAAACAAATCATTCAAAAGCAAAGGTTAATGATTTAATTGGCAAGAAATCCCTCATAGCAAACAATTCAAATAATATACAAAAACCTCCGAATCCGTTATGAATGAAAAAGATCCTTGTTTCCATAAATTTCTGCCGTATTAGTTCTTATTTTTACTACAAGCTTTTCTCTGTTCCTACAGACATCTTCAGGTATAGAATAGATGTTGTTCTTGTTTTTTTTGGTTTTTGTATATTATTTGAATTGTTTGCAATGATGGATTTCACGCCAATTAAATCATTAACCTTGTTTTTTGTGTGAATGATTCATGAATTTGTAAATTGATTGCACATTTATCGTAATTTAAATAACTGATCCAAGTGCGACTTTTTGGATAATAAGTGCTTATTACTGTAATTATTGAACAATATAGTTCATTCCACTTTGACAGAAAATTTACTAGTAAAAATTCGTTCATCACCATATTTATATGAACGCACAACCTTTAAAATTTAAAATCAAACTCAAAGGCTACTGGCGGCGCTCAAAAAAACAATAACTCATTTTCAATAGCATTTTCGGATACAACAATACATATATTTTCGTTGTCCTCTTATTACTAAGAGAAAAAACAAGAACAACATCTGTGTTTATCCACTGTGCCATGTGTCCTTGAATGAATTTCTGGGTATTATAAACCTAATGTCTTCAATCATTTTTACCAGTGCTTATATTGCAATTTTTGCTGTTATCATTACATGTTTTTACCATAGCTCATATTGCAACTTTTGTTGTTATCACTTTTCTCTGGCACTCATTACCTTATCTCAGAAATATAAACATATATATATATATTCATCTCATTAGAATGACAACCTGCTTCACAAATGGAAAAACTACACTAGATGGATACTTTAGCTTGGTAGTGGGGAAGGAAGGTGAGAGAAAGGGGTTGGGTAAAGATAAGGCTTAGAGATTGGGAGTTAGTAGTGGTCGGTTTCCTCAACCAAGAATTTACTCAAACCTTTTGGATTTTAACATTAGTTTGAATGTTATTCTGACCGACACCATTTGTAGTTTTTACGTAGGATAAATTAGGTTGATTTGAGTTAATTTAATTGAATGGATCTTAATCTAAGTAAAAGTGATCTGCTCTCAGACAAGCAATATGGCTTCTGCTTTGCCTGTTCTACAGCCGATGTGCTTACGACCATCACTGAAACTATCTACCAAGCTCTTCAAAATGACGGGGAAGCTCGTGCCGTGGCCCTAGACATCTCCAAAGGGTTTGATAGGGTTTGGCATGCCGGCCTTCTTAGCAAGCTCCAGGGCTCTGGTATTACGGGTCGATTGTTTGACCTAATACAATCATTCCTGTCAAACCATGAATTGAAGGTTGTTCTCAACAGATTCTCCTCCAGTTCCTATCCCACGAACACAGGTGTTCCTCAAGGCTCTATCCTGGGCCCCACTCTATTCCTTATCTACATAAATGACCTTCCTGATGCCATAAATTCCCAAGTTGGCATCTATGCGGATGACACCACAATTTACTCCTGCCTCAAAAACAAATCTAGTGTCGGTGACAAAACTAACCTGGCTGTGCATCTCGAAAAGGACCTCCAATCGATTGTGAACTGGGGCAGGAATTGGCTGGTCAACTTTAATGCCTCAAAAACAAAACTGCTCTCTATTAATCACCACAGAGATCATTCCCTGCCCTCCATTAGAATGTCTGACGCTCAACTCCCTGTGGCTGCTCAGTCTCACGTTGACTACTGACCTGAGATGGAACAAATACATTGAGTCAATTGCTTCGTCCACCACAAGGAAAGTTGGCTTTCTGTGCTGTGCAAGGAAATTTTTCTCCCCAGAATCGATCTTTCAGATCTACAAATCAACAATTTGCCCTTGCTTGGAGTATTGCTGCCATATATGGTCTGGAGCCCCTCCTGTTTGTCTCAGGGTTCTTGATAAGCTCCAGAGGCGGATATGCAATGTAATTGGCCCTGTTCTGGCATCTCGTCTACAATTGCTCTCTCACAGACGCGCCATCGCATCTCTCTGTCTTTTTTACAAATACTTTCATGGTAATTGCTCTGAGGAGCTGCATTCGCTGGTTCCCAGACTTCATGAATTCAAGCGTCCTACGAGGCTGGCATCCTGCTCTTACCTTTTCACTGCTGACACTATTAAATGTAGCCGTCTCTTCTACTCCAATAGCTTCATATCTCGCACCTCTTGCCTGTGGAACTCCCTTTTCTATTCCAGTTTTCTTGATAGCTATAATCTCCAACTATTCAAATGTAATGTCAATCGACATCTCCAGTTGACTTGATCTATCCGCTATCCTTCTCCTCATTCTTTCTTCTATCACTCCTATCTGATCTTGCTCCAAATCTTCTGTAACCCCTTGCGTCCTAGTGACTTCCCGCCTTGCTTGGGGTGAAACGCTTAAAAACACATTTGTTTTTTGGCCAAAGTCTTATAGTCATTGGAGACCATTATAGAGGGAGTGGAAGGGTTGGGGAAGAGGAGGGTGAGAAGGGAAAATTTTAGATTAGCAGCCCTGCCCTACTTAGATACTTCTTAATTTTTGGAATTATATAAATGGGTTTATATCGTAGGTTGTTGATTGTTATGAGGTGGTCACTAGTACAGGCAATAATTAGAAATCACAATAATATGTCGGATATGATAGGTGGATGCAGTCAATGACTTTGGAGAATTGATAGACATTCAAAAAACAAATACCAAACTTAGGGAGAGAGCTATGGATTATGGAATGCCTGATGGTTACTGGGGACATTGAGATGAGGGCAACATAAAAGGGAAATATAGAAGGAGTGGGAAGCTTAGAGAGGAAGAGGGTGAGAAGGAAAAGGCGGGGTAATGGTAGCTTAGCAGCCTGACCTGCCTAGATATTTCTTAACTTTTGGAACTATGTAAATGGGTTTATACAGTGCGTTGATTGTTAGTAATAGTCATTGGTGCAGTTTATAATACGAATCAATATGATATTGTCAGATACAATAGGTGGATGCGGCAAATAACTTTAGAGAATTAAGAGGTGAATAAACATTTCAAAAATAAATGCCAAACTTAAGAAAGAAGCTATGGATTATGGAAATGTTATAAAATGTGTTAATTTGGAAACATGAGTAAGGTGTAACTCAGCAAGATAGTCTTAGGTCTCAACATGTATCTAGAAGTTCATAAAAATACTTACTATCACGTACGCTGTCTATATTTCTGAGATGAGGTATTATGTACATTATTTACATTATTTGGACTATTGTCCCCATCTTTCTTGACCAAGCATAGAAATAAATACAATATGGAAACCAGTAATAAGGAGTGCCAGAGAAAAGCAATGATAACACCAAATTTACAAGATGAGCTCTGGTAAAAACATGCAATGATAACAGCAAAATTGCAATATGAGCACTGGTAAAAATGGTTGCTGAAGACATTAGGTTTATAATACCCAGAAATTCATACCCAGATGTCTTCAAGGACACATGGCACAGTGGATAAAGGCGTTGGTTAGAGTGTGAGTTCAATACCCGGTTAAGGCAGTGGAGAACTTGAAGAGGGAAATTAGCAGGAGATGGCTGATGACTGATATCCATCATGGCACGTGGAACTGGAACACTCTGCCCCAATGAGCGAAATAAAGGGTTCAGTTCGACATTCTAACCACAACGATAAATATGGCAACAAAGATGAGGACAATAGTCCAAATAATGTAAATAATGTATCACGTATGCACTTACAACTACGTGTCTAAATCGACACATGGGTATGCTCCCATATGTGGTACTACCCTTATCAACGAAACACCACTTCCTATGTCATCCTACAAAAATCTACAAGAAAAATATAAAAACAAAGAAAACCAAAAACAAAAAAATCTTGATGTCTTCCTTATGGCAACTATTACAGATAATAAGTTTTAGCTTATTGTTTTGTTTTGTATCAATTAAGTCTTTTATTGTTTTAGACACAGTTGTGACAAATTTTATGTTGAGTTAAGATAAACTCTTTGTAGTTATGATAGAGTTAGTGGGTGGGACAATGTATTTTTTGGGATTCATTAGGTTTGTCAAGGACTGCTTTTTTTTTTATTTTGAAATGTTTTGTTTTGAATGTGAAATAGTTTGGGTACAGGAGGAGCTTGAAAGTGTTTTCAATGTATTTTTTTCCTTTATGTCAATACCTTTGCAAACTCTGAGTTCTCTTAAGTAGAATCCGATGATTATTAAGGATTTTATTTTGTTGTTATGATGAGAATAGAAATTTGAGATCATTTTTGTTGGTTGATTTTCCGTGGACACTAAGTTTTAAGTTACTGTTAACATAGTGTAGGAAAAGTAATGTTTGCACTTCATATGTCGATTCTATATTAATACAGCATCATCAATATATTAGAAGTATTTTGATCATTTAGAGAAGATACTTTTTTTTATGTGTGATGAGCTGATTGTTCTAAGAAGAGGGGTTAAAATTTTTCTTATGGCGTTTGTCAGTTTGTGGGGTGGGTTGTCTATTTCTGAAATAAAGCAGCGTATTGGGATGGCTCTTTTGTGGGTTTTAAGGAAACCATAAAGTTTGGGTATCCTAGGGTGATATCAATCTATATACCTGTACCTGTAACGACATTCACCCGGGGTGGGTTGAGCCCCGGCTCCAATATTAGAGTTTCATGGGAAATTGGAATTCACAAGCGGTCCCCAAACCCACATGTATAGGCTTTAGATCAGTTCCCAGGAAACTGACAGCCCAACAACAGCACATGAGATTTGATTATAGTGGTGAAGGTTTCGTGCGGGACCATCCACACTTTTTGAAGGGCCAATTACAGAGACCTGGTGCACTACATGCCTCAAGGTCCCCAAACGACCCTCCGCAGGTTTTGAATTCAGAGTTTTCCTTCTCCTAGACCAGTTGCCATCCAAGGCTATAGAACTCAATCTGTCCTGCTATTTACCCATAGCTGGAGGGAGAAGAAGAGGATTCACACCTTTCCCAAGGGTATTAGCATGTAAGGGAATGTAATGGATTCGACTGGAATTTGAACTCGGCTCTCCGATTCCTCAGTCCAAGCTGCTATCCATTACTCCACCATGCCTATATTTATATCGTGATTTGTGTTCATTTTTAATTAGTTTCATAATTGCTTTGTTAAATATTTGTGTTTCAGCAATTATTTACTCTTTTATTTTTTCATCATATAAGTTCTTATTCATCATGACAATCCCATCTCCCTTGTCCGAGGAGGTAACGTAGATTTCTTTCTTTATTGTTAGGTTCCTTAGTATGTTTAAGTATGTCTGTGGTAAAGTTCTTTTGGTGTTGATTTCTAAAGTGCCAGTGATTATTCCTTTGGAGCCTTTGGTGAAATCTGTGTAATTTTGTTTGTTTTTTTACAATTGTATTAACTGGATTACCTTTATTAATCCCAGTTGCAAACCTATATATTATTCTGGTTAATGACATTAGCATCCTATATAGCTCCTGTTACCAAAAACATCTTGCTGTAAGAGAGGCCTTTACATAAAACATCTGGCAACCAGTATAAATCTCACCTTATTCAGCAGCAGAAATGGTGTGTTGAAGGTTTTTTTAAAAAAAAAAAAGAAAGATATCGACTTGAATTCATGCCCTGCTCAAATTGCAAAGCTCAGAATAAATGCTACTACTATTATTCAAACAGAATAAAAATACATCTTAAACAGTCAAACATGAAAAGAAATTAACAATACCTAAAAGCAAACCCTCTTGAAAATGGTTAAAGAAGTGTTCAAAAGCACTTGGGACAATATAGACAATTTTTGCATTACCTTACTCCCATGAAATATAAGAATGTTGGAAAAACTAGATTAAAAAAAAAAAAAAAATGAATCAAATTTTCCTTGCGTGCCATATTCAATGAAACATAGACAAGGAAAGTCTGCCTACCACACAGACACTACATTGGTTCTTGATAATGACTGTAATGGTCGAAAGTACTTGAAAATAAAAAAAAAAAAAAACAATTTTGGAACAGTTTATTCATAACTTTGAACACAATACGCAACAATTGGAAATATATAATAAAAATTTAAACAGTCAGTTCTTTTAAATCACACACACACACACACACACACACACACACATATATATATATATATATATATGACACACACATACCCCTATGCACAATCCTTCCTTCAAAGATGTGAGAGTGTATATGAATCTATGTAAGTGTGTATATATTTATATATTTTGTGTGTGTTTCTGTGTAATGCTTGCATGTAAAATTTATTAGAGGGTGGCTACCTAATGCAATCGCTTGCTTGTATATATTTTTTCTTTGCTAGATGTTAGATGCACATATAAAATCTCTCATTTCCATTAAAGAAAAAAAATTCAAAAGTCAGTAATGCTCTTTAGTTATTGCAAATGTTTTTATAAGTTTCAGAAACTGTCACTTGCCTGTTGTTGATAAACGCTGAAAAAGAACTGGTTGTAACGATGGAAAGCATAACAATTGATATAAGAAAACCCACAACAATAATAACGCCTCCAGTCTTGCTGAATAGGAGAGGAGGGGATTGTTCGGTGTGGGTGGGGGGGTTCTTTTTGTGGGGAGAGGGATTCTTCTTGTAAGTATGGAAACTCTTTAAATTGGTATTCATTGTGCATGCTTTAAAAACAAAAAAAAATTCTTTCGCGTCAGCAAGATTCCCCAGTGTTGCCAAGGACAAAGTAATTTTTGTTGTTAGTAATCTGAATTCATTTTGATGTTTACTAAAGTTATCTTAAGGTCAAATGATAGGAAGAAAATAAGAGGGTAGGAAGATTTTGAAAAGAGAGAACCTGCTGAGTGAATAAGCATTGTCAGCTGAACCCCATTTTAAATTAGACTTGTTTTAGCGATGGATATTTTAAAGTTTAATACAATTTTGATATATTTTCTTTAATGATGCATTATAAAGTTGTATAAAGTAAAATTATTTATTGTATCTTGTACAAACTTATGTTTGAGTCATTTTCACCTTTTGGCTCTTGTTTTTATGCATTTAAAAACAAAAACATTAAACTGAATTCATCTGGTAAATTAAAAACAATATTTTCAGTCCTTTAAATTTCACTTATATTTGTCTGTAAAGTAAAATAATTTAAAAAAAAAAAAGTATCCAGTTTTCCTTTTAAAATTGTCATTCATTTCAATTACATTTGTAATTTTCTCTCCTTCTTGAGATTTGGGAATTAAATTGAAAATTATTTACATTTTTTTAAAAAAGAATGGGTACATTTTATAAATGAGAAAATAAAAAAAAAATTAGATGGATGTGTTTTAACTTTACTTTTTATGGATTCATAAAAAATTAAAATGTAATCAGTTTCCTTGTTTTGTTTTTCCTTTTAATGATTATTTATTTACTAATCCTAGGGATTAGGGTCCTATTTCCTGTTTCACAGGTTAAAATAAAATTGTTACATTTGCTTTATTTAATGAATTTGACTACTGCTCATATGTGATGTTTCACCATTTCTTTTATAGTCAAGTAGTTTGAAGGAGAGACAACTATGGCTGCCTTCCACCTGATACATTTTTTATAATTCTTCAACTTTTGCAAATATGCGTTGTCTTTTTATTCTCTTAAGTCATTATGAAAGATAATAAGCATAATATGGTCTCTTTTTTTTTTTTTACTTTTTTTTTTGTATTAGTGCTTTCTATATCGGAAGACCCTACTCAGGTGTTTAATAAAATTTACATTTAATCTTCTGTTCAGTGGATGATTAATTTTATACTTTTTCTTGCAATGTATGAAAAAGTTGCTGATACAGGTAAAAATTGTGTGATGAAGGGAATAGACATTACACTGAAAACTTGTAATAGAATTTCATCTCCACCTGTAAAGGAACAAAAGAAAGAAAGGAAGGCACTCTGTGAATACAGTTCTAGCATTTGTGATGAAGAAGAACTCAAATGGTTTCCAGTTACAAGCACCAAATCCAATGGCTCACAGTATACTATTACTTCAACTTTTAAATTGACTAATTCGTTGTTATTATATCTCCGTCCCATGCCGTAATCAAAAGTTTGGTTCCAATCAAAGGCAAAAATGATTACTTTTTGATGGTCTTCATTGCACAAGTGGCATCAACATTTATCTTTAGATGAGACTTTTTATATAATACCACTTTTAAGAGATGATAAGATATTGAGTGTTCCAGGAATATTCATTATGGCAGCGGCTTATAAACAATTTCAGATTGCAAATCATCATTAGAAGAGGAAATGCAGGAGAAATATTCCAACTGTCCAGAATAACTTTTCATACATCAGTTCTTATCAGTTTTATAAAAGGTCATTCACTTGTGCTCCTTTTCTTGTTGTTGTTTCCTTTTTAGAGAGTTCAGAGATAATAAAGTAATTAAAATGAGTCTTTAATGAAATAATATAATTTAAATGAGCTGTTATGAACCCACACGAGTTACAATAAAACATAGTATCCGAAATGGCTAAGCCAACCTGATACGATGGAAAAAAAAAACAAAAATTTCACTGCCGATGTTCAAATGTCCTTCTGAATACATTTATTCGAAATACTACATATAGAATTTGCTCGTCTGACATTAAATGAATAGCCTCAGCCTGTAAATGAATTTAAGAGAATTTTATAAATTTAAATGGAAAATAGCACTAAGCTGGTTGGTCAGTGAGTGTTGAATGATTCCTTATAAGGAAATGGCTAAGATTATCATTACCATGGGGCTGTTGAATAAGTTGATGACTGTTTTCAAGGAAGTAGAATCTGGTGGTAGTTAGAGACAAACCAGAGAATATTTTACTATGGACACCAAAAACTGTCAAAAACAAAGTATGTAAGAACTGAAAATAAATAGAAACTGTGAGAAATGAGTACTCAAAACCAGGTTCCAGTATATTAAGTATTTTATTTGGGGCCTTACCTGCTCTGTCTGGGTGGATAGGATAGATGACAACTTCTGCCATGTCAGCTTAGTTAACCGATCAACTTTTTCTCTATGGCTTTTCTCCTACCAACTCTCTGCTCATCCCAACAGCTTGCAACACGAACAGACAGCATCATAACTACAAAGGGACAGTCTGTTCACATTAACAGGTAGTTTAGAATTTAACTGCATCTCTTAATATATATAATTGGACATTATCTGTTCATCTTGAAAGACAACTGGATGGAACATATACAAATCTATTTAGAAAAATCCAGAACATTAGTTTTGAGATCGCATGCAACGCTTAACACAATTTATGCAGAACTGAGACCAATTTCTCTTAAGCTCAAACAAAAATGATTACATTTTGCAGGTCACCACCACCAAATGAAGAGGAAAATTGTCTCGTCCTTACTCCTATGGTATCCTTCTGGAAGTGTCTTCTCATGAAAATTGACTTTCCCAGACACCATAGCTCGGAACTCAAGGTTGACATTGGAGATTTGGGGGCAGCAATGCAGGACTGAACACTGTATAAAGGGATTGTCAGTGGAGTTCCGAACAACCATAGCGAGGTTGAAAGATGTTGATAAATATAGATCTATGACCATAAATGCTCAATGTCCAATTACGTTGTTACTTGTTCTGAAAAGTTTTCTTTATTATTTATACTTTCGTTCCCTTTCTCTTAAGTGGGTGTTGCTTAAAAGACCTGACTTCGAAGATATTATCTGCCAGCCATAAATACACTCAACATTTCAAACTCTATTATCATAATTTTGAGCCCACTTGATTTCATGTGTGTTCAGGCTTACAGCCATGTCACTGGTTCTCATGCAAACACCAAATTTAAGCAACATCAAACCTGGTCAGTACCTAGATGGGTAACTACTTGGGAATACCAAGTGCTATAAGCTTGTATGTATGGGTGGTGTAATGGATAACTGCTCAGAATTAGAAATTGGAGAACTGTGTTCAAATTCAAGTCAGGTTTTTTATATTCACATACACATAAATACAATCAGAAAAGATATGAATGCATTTCTCCCCCCCCCCATTGATTAATATGTAAGACTTGTATCAATAAAATCATTATCATCTCCAAAAAATTCTTAATACTTTCTGGCTTTAAATAACCTACAAAGGGTTGATAATCCGTAAAAGTTGAATTCTCTTTTAATGAAAGATGCATGTAGGCAGTGGTTTAATGGTTTGGACTGTTTCAAGCAATAAAAAGCAGATGGTATGCAAACTATTCTTGGTTAAGAATGTCATTCTCTTCAAAGGTCATAAATGTCTGGAGTGATGAATCATTGGAGATCTAAAACTTCAGAAAACTTTTTTTCCTCTCTCTTCATTGTTTTTCTGCCTATACACAATGAAGAGTTGTGCACAGGGTTTGTAACCCCTTATCAAAGGGTTCATTTATTTTTTGTTGATTTGTATTGATTTATATTTGCTAGTTTTTCTTACAGTTTTGGTATTGGAACTTGCTATTGTCTTCAAAACCATTGTGCACCCCCTGACTCTTCTCTCCTGGTTCCATTTTAGGGCAAATCTTGAATTCCTGGCTTCCACGTCTAAAAGCCTCCTATGACTCGTCTGGTAAGCTGACTTTTCAATTCCTGAAATTTTCCATTATCTAAACTTTATACTCGAATGTTTACCTGGCACAAACCTTTCTTGTTTGTAAAACCATCTTCAATCAAGAGAGGCAACTTTTCACATTTGGTTGGCTTGCTTATTTTTATTTTTTTTATTATTACATTTTACATTGTAAACTTTAGTAAATCTTCTGCTGTTAGATATTCGCTTGTTGGAGCTTCAGTTTTGTTAACAATTTCTTCTATTTAATACTGCTGGAGGGAACACTTTCAACTTTGTAAAAGCTAAGATCAGTTCTTCATTACTCAAAAAATTCAGCCTTTTAAATGTTTTTGCAAGGCTTTTTACCAAAGATTATAGTGCAGTATCTGTCTAATCTCTGGCTTTTCTGAGCTGGAAGCAGTTAACTTTCTGACAAGGAATCCCTAATATTCTTCTTTTATGATCCCTATTCCAATTATGTTATTACAAGATTCCATCTTATTATTGATGCTTTTTGATATAATGGAATATGCATACACCTGTGTTCCTCCTCACTGGAATATGATTGGCTGGTGCTCATCATAAATACCGATGGATGCGTAGGAGAGTCAGAGCCTTAGTCTGAGAGCTAAGTCTATAATAACGCCCATTGGACTACACCATTAATCTACACTTCTTACTTGCGACTACGATGCGTACCAGTCGATTACTGTTACCGTATTCTACTTGGTTATAGTAGCCAAAACCGCTTAGCTACTTCGTTCAAATATATCCCTTTCCAGGACATATCATTTTTTATCTTAACTCTCTGGCCAGATTCACTCTTCATTATTCCTATTATTTTATTACTAGTTTGATTCCATTTTGTTATTGATGCTTTTTATCCCAACCCTCTGGCCAGATCCACTCTTCATTATTCCTATTATTTTATTACTAGTTTCATTACATTTTGTTATTGATGCTTTTTATCTTAACCCTCTGGACAGAAACACTCTTTATTATTCCTATTATTTTATTACTAGTTTGATTCCATCTTCTTAATGCTTTTTATCCTAAGCCTCTAATCAAAGGCAACTCTTCATTATTACTATTATTTTCATTATTTACATTATTCAGACTATTGTCCTCATCTTTGTTGCCATATTTATTACAACATTTTGGCTGTTGTACACTCCGGCCTTCTTGATTGGAATGTCGAATTGAACCCTTTATTTCTTGTGCCATGTTTAATGGATGTCAGTTATCTCCTGTTAATTTCCCTCTGAATGTTCTCTGCTGCCTTAACCGGGTATTGAACTCACATTCTTTGGGTCCTGTCACTGGATCTAACCAACGCCTTTATCCGCTGTGCCATGTATCCTTGAGGAGGACATCTGTGTATAAATTTCTGGGTATTATAAACCTAATGTCTCCAGCAACCGTTTTTTACCAGTGCTCATATTGCAATTTTTGCTGTTATCAATACATGTTTTTACCAGAGCTCATATTGCAATTTTGTTGTTATTATCGCTTTTTCTCTGGCATTCCTTATTACTGGTTCCCCATATTGTATTCATTTCTATGCTTGGTCGGCTCAGGAAATTTTTGTGGTCTTCTTTATATGTGCTGATTCCTTAAGTTTACAAATTTTCCAATGGTGTTCTTTCGTCTATGATCTCAACCTGATCCCACAGAGGGCGGTCTCCTTCTCTCTCCATATGTGGTCAAAATACACTTGATTTTTTTCCACTTCCCCTCATATTACAGCTTTCTGGTGTTCTTGAAGCCTTACCTTAAGGGGACAATCTGTCTCTCCTTTATATTTATTTCCGCAGCTGCACAGAATAGTGTACACATAGTCCTTCGTCATGTTCTCTTCTATGGGGAGTCTTACATGGGAGATATATCTGCGAAGTGTCATCAAGCTTTTGAAGGTTGTTCTGATGTTATATGGGCCATAGATCCTTTGTTTTTTCTCTGATAACCCCTTCACATAAGGTAGGCAGATTGTTTTCTGAGTGTTGTTATCCTCCTCTTGTACCCGCCTATCCCAGTTTTTTGGGACTGCTGCCATGTACCCAGAGTTGTTGTTACGTTGTAGAGGAGAACAGGACCTGTGTGTACGCTATCCCATGCAGCTGTGGAAAGAAATATAAAGGGGAGATAGGCCACTCCCTTATGGTAAGGCTTCACGAACACCAGAAAGCTGTAACATGAAGGGAAGTGGGAAAATCGGGCATGGCTGACCACATATGGAGAGAGAAGGGAGATCACCGCCCTCTGTGTGGATCAGGTTGAGATCATAGATAAAGAACACCATTGGAAAATTTGTAAACTAAGGAATCAACACATATGCTAGGCCACAAAAATCTCCTGAGCCGACCAAGCATAGAAATGAATACAATATGGGAACCAGTAATAAGGAGTGCCAGAGAAAAGCAATAATAACAAAAAAATTGCAATATGAGCTCTGGTAAAAAATGATTACTGAAGACATTAGGTTTATAATACCCAGAAATTCATACACAGATGTCCTCAAGAACACATGGCACAGTGGATAAAGAAGTGTGTTCACCCAGCTAAGGCAGTGGAGAACTTTCAGAGGGAAATTAACAGGAGATATCTGATAACTGACATCCATTAAACATGGCACGTGGAACTAGAACAGTTTACCCCAGTGAGTGAAATAAAGTGTTAAGTTTGACATTCCAACCACCTGAAGAAGGCTGGAGCGTACAATGGCCGAAATGTAATAAATATGGCGATAAAGATGAGGACAATAGTCCGAATAATTTAAATAATGTACATAATACCACATTTCATAAATATAGACAGATACTATTATTTTATTACTAGTTTGATTCCTTCTTATTATTGATGCTTTTTATTCTAACCCTCTGGCCAGACAATGCCAGCATGTACTACCTCCATAATTCTTGACTAGGTGGGGGTGTTTTCCTGATGCTGCTCCTTGGGCAGTTCTTTGTGTCCTTCGTTATCTCATCAACGTTTCCTATTTTTTCTACCTACATATATAAATGTTATAAATTGAACTAAGCACCACTGTTGAAGAATCAAAAAAATTCTTAAGTTATTTTGATACCATTTTTTTTTCTCGTGCTGCACATGAAATTGCAGGAGAAAATGCTATTGATGAAAAGTTTGAGTTAAAAATGTATTTCAATACGAGTCCTGCGATAAAGTTCAAACACCTGAAGATTGTTTTTGTCATGTGTTCAAGTATTGGATATAGTAGCTTGATTGCGAAGTGAAATAAACAAATTGCTAGTCCAAACTCGAAGATCCATGGGCAGAGTGATTTGTCAAAATCATGAATTGTAGTTTTAATGTTAAAAATCACTATATACGCAAACAGTCAGAAATTCCCTGCAGAAGCCAACAGACGAGGTAGAAAAATAAACAAGCACCTAATTGAAACTGCTTTTCTCGACAAACAATATTCGCATATCTGAGATGCATTTATGGCAACAGCTGCGACTGTCTTGTTTCTATTTTGGTTATTTTGTCTTAGGCATATTGTACAGAACACATTGTAGTAATTGTAAGAATAAACAGAACTCAGGACAACAGTAAAAGTGCTAAGCTTTATTCAACTAAACAAAACTCGGCTACAAAAGGAAAATAGGAGTTACAAGTTTCATTACCATCCATCCATAACAATCTGGGAGTCTTGGTGTCTGTTCAGATCTCTTGACCTGTTGGACTCCAGTGTCATCTCCTTTATGTGGTGTGTCCTCCTCTGATATGGGGAAACCCAGGGCACTCTGATTTTGTTCTACAGTGGGGGACTCGGGAGTTACTCTGCTTCTGGGCAGGGTGCTAAATCCCGAACAGATACCGTAAACTCCTTCCATCTGGATACTTTATGTTGGCATAAGTTGGATGACTTTCTAAGAGTTTGACTTGGTCCACATAAGGATTGGTTTTACAATTTCTTACAAACCTCGTTAATAATATGGAATATTAGCCAGGATGAGAGAGACCTCCCATGTGATGAATGATGAGGGAATGCAAAGAAATGCTTGTGAGGGGTTGTATTTGTAGAAGTACATAGCAACAATATTACAGAGTGTAGCACTTCAGGAAGCATCAATTCCCAGTACTCCTCAGCTATGTTTCGTGATCTAACATCTAACTAAATTATCTTCCATATAGTGCTGTTGAATCATTCAACCTGTGTGTTCCTGGTTGGATGATATGGAGTGGTTTTACTTGTCATGACCCCTTTTTTGGGAGCGGTAGTCTCTCAATTCCTTAGACATGAAAGGCACACATGTCAGAGTGTGTATACAGCTGAGCATCCTAGCTAAGCTGAACAAATGATTTAAGGATTTGATTACTGAGGTAGTGTGCATGTTTGGACATGAGAAGACAAATGGAAACCATGAATATTCGTCAATTACTACCAGTAAATATGTATTGCATGTCCCTTAAAGTCAATATTTAGTCGTTCCATGGGTCTGGTCACCTTGATAAGAGTGTTTTCTGACAAGTTATAAAAACGATGTTTAATTTCCACACAGATTCTGCAAGAAGCATACACCTTTTTTACCTCCTCTGTAGAAAAAGGAAGTTTTTTCCCTTTAGTAAAATGTAAGAGTCTAGTAACTCCCTGGTGGCAATGCCCATTGTGAATATTGGTAAGTGCAGAATTGGTAATTGTTGAACAAGTGTAAGCTCAACTAAGTGCATTGAAAACTACGTGCTCTTTGCGGTATTTTATTGTGTAGTCAAAGGCTGAAAGTTCTAACCCCCAATCTTGCAGGCCAACAATCTCTGATCAGTAATTAGGGTAAAATGTTGCTGTGACCAAATAGTGACTCCACTTCTAAACTGCCTCAATAATTGCCTTGGCTTTCTTCTTTATTATCTGATACTTTGATTCACTTCTCTGTAGTGTTTTTGGCATGAATGCTACTGGGCGTCTACTTTTGCTAGGGGCTGCAGAAATAGCCACATCTGATGTCACATACCCCACACTGAAAGGTAAGCTTTCATCTCTTGGTTCTAGTTTGGCCTCCATTAGTCCCCCTTTTTTCTTTTTTTTAATTGATTCAAAAGTTCGAGTGCCTTTTTCTCGAGTGGGAATTTTTTATTTTTTACTAAAGGTTAAATTTTATAAGAAAAATTATGTCTCTATTTAGCACAATACACGAACATGCCCTTTTTACTGATTTTAAGTTTTCTGGAAGTGATAGCTTTTTTAAGGGGCAAAATCTTTCTGGGTCGGGCTTAATGATTCCACTGCCGACATGGTATCCTAAAACATTGATGGAAGGTACCAAAATCACAGACTTCGATTTATTGAGTATAATTTTGGTTTCTGCCATTGCCTGCAGGAACCTTTTCATATTTTGGTCATGTTCTGTCTGTGTGCATCCTGCAATAATGTCATTAATGTAAGGGAAAGAACTGTGGAGATTATCTTTCTTTATTATTTTGTCTATAGCTCTTTGGAATGAAGCAGCCCCGTATCTGACCCCAAACAGAGTTCTGCAGAACTGGAACAGGTGACCATTCGCCTCAAAAGCTGTGTATTTTCTATTTGATACTTTAAGCGGCACCTGGTGGTAGGCATTTTTGAGGTCAAATGTAGAAAAAACACTGTATCTAGGAAGGTCATTAATCATTTTATCAATTCTTGGTAGAGGATAAGCGTCCAGTTCTGTATACAGATTTATCATTTGTAAGTAATCTATGCACATTACTTTTTTATGACGGTGAGTGGGGGGTTCCCTTACCACTACCAGCTGGGCTCATAATGGAGAAACACTTTCTTTGATTATGACATCAGAAAGCAGGTTCCACATTTCTTTACCGATGAAGGACTGAGCCTCTTTGTTAAAGTGCCTCAACTTGACGGCAATGGGTTTACAGTTTGGTGATAAATTGGGAAATAGTGAAGGGTTTTTTTATTTCTGCCACGTTTAATGCACAAACCTGATGACTACTGTCCACAGTTAATTCAGGGGTCCTGTAGTTGAATGTTGTTTTTTAATGCTGATGCAGAAAATCCTGACCAAGTATCACGTTAGAACATAAATCTTTCAAAACACCTAGACGGGTGGTAACATACGATCGACTGTTAAGGCAAAGGGTTAGATTTACAACTACATAGCCCCCCTTGAGTTAGCGTTTAAAGTTTTCTGGGCTATGGTGATACCTTTACTGGATGAGTGGATTCCAAGTTCACTTCTCACATGATTCTTCTGCTGATATAACTATCAGTGCTACAGGAATTGAGTAGAGCACTTAGCTTTTTTTATTTTTTATTTTATTAACCACTACATGTGTTGTAGTGGGATAGAGCTCTCGTGGTACGTTAGCAAGTGTGGTCAGTATATGAGAACAGCCACTGCTGCTAATGAAGATTTGGACCTACATGCACAATTGTATTGTCCTTCCTTTGAGCATTTTTTACAAATAGCTCTACAAAAAATTTGTCCAGAGACTCTCTCAGCTTCTGTTGTCTTGTGGTCAACAGGTGCCTTGCAAACACCTCGTTAGGGGTTTAATAAATAATGCATTCAATTATCTCATACTCAAATACACTGGGACTTATACAACTCAAAAGTGCCCAGTATTTATTTTGTATTCTTTCCTGGTAATCATCTATATATTATTTAGTAGGCTAGTTCACAAATGACAGTAGTCTCTGGCAGCTGTTGGTGAATAAAATTTGACATCCAAGCATTTTGGCTTCCATGCTAGATTTTATCTACGTGTTTAGCTGAATAAATTGTAGTAATTGTAAGAGTAAACAGAACTCAGGACAACAGTAAAAGTGCTAAGCTTTATTCAACTAAATGAAACTCGGCTACAAAAGGAAAATAGGAGTTACAAGTTAAATAGCCAACTAGGGTGAGTCCATTGCTTGTACATAGTGAATATAGTATACGACTATTACACACATCCCCTTTTCTTGGTGTAACGAAGTAGTTGTAGAGAGAAGGCATCATTGTTGTTGGGAATCTGCCATAATGGTGGCTTTCTTACATCACTGCACACAATCAAACAATTCAACAGAAAGAATACACATGAGAAAGACAAAAATGGATACACAAATACAGCAATGATGAACGTATACAAAGTGTAACACTTACTGTTGATCAATATAACTTGAAATCAGCTGACATGAAAACGTCCCGAACTAGCAAAATAAAATGACTCTCAATTCAGGAACACCAACTGCTTTTATTGACGGGACAATTTTTTATTGGTCGATGGCTGGAGAGGACAAACTATATTAGCATATTGGAGATGCATTTATGGCAACAGCTGCCACTGACTTGTTTCTATTTTGGTTATATTGTCTTCAGTATATCGCATAAAACACACGTCCTCTTTTTCTTGGTAAATGACTTTCTCTTTTGTCACATGTTTTTTTTGTCTCTTTTGTGGACTAATTAATTACTCGGGTTTTCAATTAACTCTAGTTTTCTCAGAAATTAAATTCATGAATCCATTCAGAATTCAGACTCACTTTTCAATACAGTGGAAACAATTTCACAAAATAGTGATGTTGAAGTGGAAAAATTGCCCCATGTGATAAATAGATTTGCCTCAATTTTGCAACATGAATTGGAGATCAGGAACAAAAAAAAGGGAGCTAAAAACTGTCTGTAATTTTTTTTTAAATTATAATTTGCAGAATCATTTTGTTGATAGTTACCCAAACATGTATATTGTATTGCTTTTATTGTTAACTACACCAGTGACTGTTGGAAATACTGAAAGAAAACTAAAACTTATAAAAGATTATCTGTGTTCTAGATGAAAGGTTATCTGGGTTAATAATAATTTCCATTGAAAATGAATGTGCTCAAAGTTGTGAATATATTTGCTCATGCTAAGTCTCAAAAAAACACTGTATAAAATTCACTATTTTTATCCATAATGTTGAATGTGTTAAAATTATTCAACTTTTTAACGAGAAAAAATCTCAAGTTGATGTTGAAACTTGAAAGTGTTTAGAAGTATTAAAACCTGTGAAATTATTCAACGTAGATTCAAGAGACAAATGAATTTTCTCAATATTTATTTATGTATATGTAGATAAAATGTGGCAGCAGGCTGGCTGCTGATCACCGTTCTTGAACTTGAATTCTGCCCGCCACATTCACTGACCCAGTCACACTTTAATAATCCTTAAACCATAATAGCACATACATACCCTCATGTTTACTGTGTTTATCATATTACGCCCCATACAGACATGTGGAGGCGGGGGGGGGGGAATATACTTTCTTTTTCTTTTTTTTTTCTTTTTGCATAATTATCAAAAAGTAAAGCCTATAATGTGAATTAAAACTATACAATGAAGATATTAGTATGGGACCCTTCCCATGGAAGAAAAAGCAAGTTGGCAAATAATATGGTAGGGATGTGTAGAAAAATTAAAATGAAAACATAAAAAGAAAAAACAAAATGAAATGTTCCCCCTGCTCCAGAGAACTATGTCTTCTGTCACTTGAGAGGTGGGGATAAAAACTCTGGAAAATCAAAAAGGGCCAATGACAATTCACATGTTTGCTTAGTTAACCAATTCCCTGAAAAGACAAAAAGCTTCTACACTAACTAGGTTAAACGGGCATGTCTTTCATGGAAGAACTAGTCCTTCAACCAGTCAGTTTGAGATGCCAATCAAGGTTAGCACCGCTTACTCACCAGTCGTGCAACAGTCATGCACCTTTCAGCGAAAATTTCCTGTGTATGGTGCACACCACTTTTTCTGTGTATAAAAATCTGATCATAAAAACCCACGCTGTAGTCTAGTATATGTAGTATGTGAGACTTGCAGCTAGCCGCTTCAGTCCTTTTGAGCCGAGGAAAGTCATTCAAATAGTTGTCAGACTCAGACCGGGCTTCCTGGTGAAAAGCTTCTGGAAGTAATCACAAAACTCTTTACATATAGCCTCGTCTGTTGTCAAAGTTCTTCTGTCTGGCTATGTGACACATGTTTGATATGTACTAAAATCAGAGACACTACAAAGTTCCTCTGCATGCAGTTCTGTAGCTATATTTGTTGCCTTGGCAGACATTCACTTTAATCTAATTACCTGAGCTTAGTCCTTCTTTGTTAAGCAAGTGGGCCAGATTCAGCCTTAGCTATAGCTACCTTCTCACTATCTTCTAATTTGACAGCACCCCTCTATTCTAGATTCTATTGACTTTTGTGCCACTGGTATGTCCAGTTTGGATTGTCTGTTATAATTGGTGACAAAAAACCTAATGATGTCCTCAAGGTATCCACACTGCTTATTTCCCAACACAGAACCCGTCACTTTTCTGGTCCCGGAAATCCATCACATTTAACAAAGAAGTGTTGAATCTCCAGTAGCCAACTGATGTTCGATAAAGTTGATGTGGATACTGACAAGCTTGTGGTTCAAATAAACTACACTATGGAAACTTAGACAATATAAGAGCCCTAAATAAATTCTCCTGTCTAAAACCTGGTCAGAGTCACTGCACTGTGTCTGGGTCACCTCTATCTGTCCAATCCACTCTTCCCATTTCAGATATTCATTTCGAGTCTGGTGACAAACCCACAAAAGTTTTTTTTTTTTTTTTTTTTTTTTTTTTTTTTTAGAAGGAATGTTAGTATACTTCTAAAATCCCTCATAGTATAAATTGGGATCAAGGACAGCATTCCAATCACCCACTAAAACTACTCATTTTGACAGTATCACAAATTGATTAATCTGACCCACATTGGTCACTGAGCACATAAACCCTAATGAGTTGGAACACTTTCTCCTGTATGGTAACATTCAGCATGCATGAACCGACTGTCAGGTTTGGGAAGAGAAGCAAAAAAATTTGCGTCCAATGAACAACTTTACTAATAAACACCCCTTGAACAGTTATCACTGCTGAGAAGAGGCAGAACCTCTTTGACAGCACACATCCTCATAGTCACTTGCAATAAGGTGGGTCTCTTGAACGCAATAGATATTCACACCGACACATTGGAGATCACAAGTGAGTGAAGCTTTTTCAACTCAGAACTCAACACTTGGCCATTTAAAGTTGCTAACAAGAGAACCATGATTGAAGCTCACTGGTGTTGCACAACCTGGACAAACATGCTGAGGGTCAAGACACTGATGGCCATCATGTAGATCCTTGGCCCATTTCAGTCTTGATAGTGCTGTCCAGGGACAGCCCACTGATGTCTATTGGGAATGTTAATTTTACTGCTTTATAAAGAGAAGGATGCATGAAAATGGGGACACCCTCCCAGAATAGTATTAAGGCAAAACAGTAGAGGAGAAATTTTAAAATGAAGACTTTGTCTCTCCCAGCATTGACCCAATTTGCTGTGTGCTTGGACCAACTCCGACCACTATCAGTCCTCTCTGCACCCAACAGAAGTTTCAACAATGCTCCACATTTTTCACCCCCCACTCTACTTTTTTTAAGTTTTGGAGGGCCCTTAATCCCTTCAGGCTCTGAGGCTACATATTCTTTTTTTTCTGAGGATGTCATGTTCATATAGTAAATGTCCACCTTACTGTTCTTGTTACTTTTCAATCCACTAGTCTTTTTTATGTGTTTTTTTTTTGTTTTGACTTTTTACAGTAAAGTTTACCCTGTACAAAGGAGCCACTTCATGTACAGTGTTATGTTAAGCTGTAGTTTATATGGATAAGAGGGAAAGATAATGGTTAACACTAGACAGGTCAGAATTTTTTAGAGAGGAGCTTTCTTGTTTGTTTTGAGGTGGCTGTGGGGGAAAGGGTGGTAAACTGGGTAGTGAGGGGAGAGAATACTTCTTTTTTTTTTTTTTCTTTTCTGACAGGATTTTGGACCAGCTGAAGAAGGTGATCAAGGTGGAAAGGAGACAGATTTTTTTTTCTGGTTTTTGTCCAGTTATACCATGGTGGTGGTGGTGACAATAAAGTCATATTTACCTTACAGGGAAGACAATATGCTGGAGAAGTTAGATCCTTCCACTGGTCTGTCATTGTCACCTTATGAATGTAGATATTTAAAATTAATCAGTTTTTTTTTTGTCTCCTTTTAGGGACTTGAATAATTCTCCGCTGTCTTGACAGTGTTAGCAAATGGTTTTGCGGATTCCTTTTGGATAGATAGATAAATAGATGGATATATAATGTGCAGTCTGAAATAGATAGATATGAGCATAGGCTGTAATAGATAGATATGAGCAGATGAAATAGATAATGAGCAGATGAAATAGATATGAGCAGAGACTGTAATAGATAATGTGAAGATGAAATAGATAGGTAGATAGATAGAAAGACAGATAATGTGCATACTGAAATAGATAGATAATGAGCAGAGACAGACAGATAGATAGATAGACAGACTTAATTACTGGCACTTTTTGTCCATTGTTGACTATCCAGTCAGGTGTGGTATAAAAAGCCTTGTGGTCCACCATAATATAGAACTGCCATTCCTCCACTTTTCTGTCCGGGGTGATTAGAGCAAAATTAACTTCTAACTTGTTGACCGGACATGAAGCTGGTCACTTAGCATACACACCTGTATGCTGCAGTCGTTGATGATGATCTTCATTTTGTAAGCCCCTTTTCATTCAGGTTACACATTCTTAGGGTGAAACCAACAATATTTCCCACATTGAAAAATCCCTCCTTCATACTATTTGTCGGATGTTAACACCCCCTACTTCGTCTAGTGTTTTAATACCAGATTCTTTACTTGTCTTTACCATCTTTTACAAAAACTGTTGCGATCCATTTCTCCATGGCTTCCATTTCAGGAATATTAACAATCAGTCCGTCTGGTTTAACCAGATGCAATTATTGCTTTGCCTGTCTAATAAATTCCTCTACGTCAGGGGTGTCCAAATTTTTTTTCAAAAGAGGGTGAAATTTGATGAGGTGAACCTGCATGTGGGCCAACCATTCTGTCTGGCATTCTTTGAACCATTAAAATTAAATGCAAATGGCATATTTTCATTTCTTCACATGAATGACATATAAATTTAAACAGGTCTTACCAAAAATCCCTCAGCCTGTCATAACTAAAGCCCATATAAGAAGATGAAGTAAAATATATCTGAGGAAAAAAAAAACTTCCAGGAAGCTATAATATATATCAGGTTAATCTTAAACGTTACATATTATCGGTAATTAATGTTGTCTGTCAACTTTTGAGTTAAAAACATATGAATAGGAACATCACACCAACATTCATCTTATTAAGAAGTTGAAAACAAAGTGACACAAGTTCGTGTGTCCAAATAGATTTATAACTGATTTTGACCAACACAAAACAAATTTAATTCACTAAGATTTTAGAATTTATTCATGTCAGATGACCAAAACAAATCACTTGCCTGCATTAATGTGAAGACTGAGATCTGAACTGCAGTATGGAGGCCAAGTCGGGTTCAAAGGAAGTAATTTTAGAAATTGGCTGGAAAAGGCTGAGGTCAGTGTCACACTGCCAGAGGGTGGCTACACAGTGATGCTGCCATCTTTTTGTAAAACAAAAAATTGCATTTATTAGGTATGTACTTTACATTGATTGACAATACTGGCGGGGACCATAAGTGATATATTCTACGACAGAGGATGGGGCCATATGTAATTTGATCATGGGTCATAATTGGTCCACAGGCTGGACTTTAGACATGACTGCTCTACATCATTGTGGGGAGGGAGTGCTTTCTGAGTTGAAGAAGTGGTCTCAGTAATAGGTTCGTTTTGGTCCTGTTTGTTTTTTTTTTCTATTCCCACCATTTGGAGGCATCATGGTTAGGTTTTCCCTTCCATGTTCAGTACTCCCTTTTTGGGGGGGTTTTTAAATAAGGCCTTTGAAAAAGATAGGAAATGGTAAAATCAAAAGTAAATAAAAAAAAAAAAACACTTTTCAAGTGACGTATCCCTGGGTATGATGATAAACTACATCTGGCAGCAAGGCCTCTGATCAGGGGAATGAAGGTTTTGAGGAGCAAAGAACCACTTCTTAATTGCTGTTGGTTCCAGGTCCACCATGATCCAGGGTGGTAACACTTGTTAGGATCCCATCTATGAGCAAATAGTGGACCCCAAACAAAACACTATGAAAATATAAAATACATTTTTATAGTAAAAATAGCAACAAAAAAAAAAAAAAAATTAAAAGATTAGTAACAATATCTATTGATAGTAAAAATACCAACAATATATTTGTATGTAAAAAAAAAAAAATAATTAAAAGATTAGTAACAATATCTATTTATAGTAAAATTAGTAATACTACCTTTTTAAAGCAACGTGATTAGTAAAACATTTTATATATAGTTGAATCCATAAAATTGTGTTCAAAATATCTACATTTCAGTATTAAATAACCCATAGAGGTGTTGGTATGCCGCTAAACAAAACCAATCAATCAACCTAGTGACATATCCTTACAACAAAAAAAAAACAAGTAAATTCTCTTTGCATTGTCGATGTAAATGAAAATGAATCCTGGTCGATTGAGGTCAAATGCAAAAATCATGTTTTTCCAAAAGTAAAAATTAAAAACCAGACACAATGACCTTGCAAAGTTCTCTGGGCAAATTAATTTTCTCTCATGAACAAATTATTAGAAAATGCTCATGGAAAAAGGTGAGCTCATTAATTAGCAGGTGAGAGGGTAATTTCACCTTATTTATTGGCCAAAGAAGAAGAGTTCAATCCTTGGGAGCATAGTTAACTATGTACATTTCAGGTTTCAGTTTTCGTTTTGTAAAAATTTTCTTTCTTTTCTAATTATTCCTATTTTTGCTCTTAAATCTTTATTTGGTAATAAACATATCTTTTAACTTTTACATGTCTGACTGCAATAGACGTCTCTTTGCCTCCGCCCGTAACGAATGTAAGCGTGTCCTCAATGATGCTAAGTCACTATTAGCGGCTCGAATGAAGGAACGCATTGCATCTCGCAACTTTGGCTCCAAAGATTATTGGCGTCTCTGCAAGAGCATATTGAACAATTGCAAAGCCTCTATACCTCCTTTAGTCAACCAGTTCGAAGTCCTGACCTCCTCTACCGACAAGGCTGAATGCTTTGTTCGGAAATTTTCATTCAACTCGACGCTCAACTCTTCCGGTGTACCCATACCCGACTTCCCTCTTAGAACTGAGGCCATATTGAGTGGGTTAAACATAACTTCATCTTTGGTACTGGGCGTTATCTCTAATTTAGATCCCAACAAAGCTAGTGGTGGAGATGGGATACCAGCCATTGTCTTGAAGAAATGCGCGCCTGAACTGGCCCCCCCTTCGAAACTTATACAACTACTGCCACAAGGAATCTTGTTTTCCTGACTGCTGGAAGTCCTCTTTGATCGTTCCTGTCTTCAAGAACTCTGGCGACCCCTCTGACCCTTCCAACTACCGTCCTATCAGTCTCCTTCCCCTCTTCGGCAAAGTCTTGAAACTCTAATCAATACCAGGGTGGTTAACCATCTCACATCCATAATCTGCTCTCAGACAAGCAATATGGTTTCCGCTTTGCCGATCTACAGCCGATGTGCTTACAGCCATCACTGAAATAGTCTACCAGAGCTCTCCAAAATAACGGGAAGCCCGAGCCGTGGCACTAGACATCTCAAAGCATTTAATAGGGTTTGGCATGCCCCCTTCTTCGCAAGCTCAGGGTTATGGCATTTCGGTCGATTATATAACCTAATACAATCATTCCTGTCAAACCGTGAATTGAAGGTTGTTCTCAACGGATTCTCCTCCAGTTCCTATCCCACGAACACAGGTGTTCCTCAAGGCTCTATCCTGGGCCCCACTCTATTCCTTATCTACATAAATGACCTTCCTGACGCCATAACTTCCCAAGTTGGCATCTATGCGGATGACACCACAATTTATTCCTGCCTCAAAAACAAATCTAGTCTCGCTGACAAAACTCACCTGGCCGTACGTCTCGAAAAGGACCTCTAATCGATTGTGAACTGGGGCATGAATTGGCTAGTCAACTTCAACGCTTCGAAGACAAAACTGCTCTCTATTAATCACCACAGAGATCCTTCCCTCCATTAGAATGTCTGATGCTCAACTTCTAAACAGAGCAACTCTCTGCTTTCTCGGTCTCCGTTGACTACTGACCTGAGATGGAACAAATACATTGAGTCAATTGCTTGGTCCACCGCAAAGGAAAGTTGGCTCCCCTGAGCCGCACTAGGAAGCTTTTCTCCCCGGAGTCGATCCTCCAGATCTACAAATCAACAATTCGCCCTTGCATGAAGTATTGCTGCCATATATGGTCTGGTGCCCCTTCTGTTTGCCTTGGGGTTCTTTATAGGCTCCAGAGACGGATATGCAATGTGGTTGGCCCTGCCCTGGCGTCTTGTCTACAGTCACTTTCTCACAGACGCGCCGTCACTTCCCCGTGTCTGTTCTACAAATATTTCATGGAAATTGCTCCGAGGAGCTGCATTCGCTGGTTCCCAGATGTCATGAGTTCCAGCACCCTATGAGGCTGGCATCCCGCTCTCACCCCTTCACTGTCGAAACTCCTAAATGTTGCCATCTCTTCTACTCTAATAGCTTCATGTCTCGCACCTCTCACCTGTGGAACTCCCTTCCCTTCTCCTGTTTCCCTGTGAGTTACAATCTCCAGCTATTCAAGTGTAATGTCAATCGACGTTTCCACTTGCCTTGATCTATCCACTACCCTCATCCTTTCTTCTATCACTCCTCTCTGATCTTGCTCTAAATTTTCTGTAACCCCTTGCGTCCTAGTGGCCACCCGCCTTGCTTGGGGTGAAATGCTTAAAAAAAAATATATATATAGTTCCAAGTTATTGAATTTTATCTTGTTAGTGTTACAATTTATTCTGACCAGCTATTCATTGTAGATTTTACTTCCTTGTAAAATCCCCATTGGTGGTAGTGGGCACCATTTTTACTTCAAACATTTATTTAGTAAAAATAAAAGCTCCTACGTCCTGGGTATGATGAAAAACTACATTTGGCAACAAGACCTCTGATCAGGAGGTTTTAGGAAGCATGGAACCACATCTTAATTGCTGGTGTTCCCAGGTCCACCTTAACTCAGAGTGGTATCCCCTGTTAGGGTCCCAGCTATGGGCAAATAGTTAACCCCAAACTGGTGTTCTAAACACTATGAAAATATAAAAACAGATTTTTATAGTAAAAATACCAGCAATACATTTCTGAAAAATACTTCAATGAAACCTGATCAACAATAGATATTCTATTCATACGAATATACTCTAAAAAATCTTGTTGGCATTAAATAACTCACTAAGGCTGTAAAACATAATAATCCAAACTAAACCAAAATCTCCCTATTTGGACAATGATCTTCATCTTTGTTATTTTAATCCAATACGTCCTTCTGCTTTTCACAGGTATATTTTGTATTTGACACATACAATTGGTTGTGGTACCAAATATACACCTGTAATCAGTTGTAATGCCAAATTCTACCTCTTAGCATCAATTGCACCAAATACAAAATGAGGAGTAATCCATATTTTTATCCCCTGCTGGTCTCTGCATATAATTGTCTAGTGTAGTGTCATTGTTCATTAGCTGGGATTGGGTTTTAACACATCCTTCTGTATATTCCACCAAGCCATGGTTTTCTTTTGACTGGAGACTTCTTCAAAAGGCAAAAAAGATTATGAGTAGAGAGCAAAAATAAACATCAATGTAAAAGTTATCAAAAATTTACTCCCATATGCTGTCAAAAGGTTATAGCTCTTCTTTAACCTTTGAGGTAACGAGAAAGGAGGGTTAACTGCTCAGTTAGATGGTGATGTCTATGTGCTTTTACTTATATAGATAATCCATCTGCAGGAATGACATTGATAGATATTATCTCCAAACAATTTCCTGTTACTGATGCATATCAATGTGCTTCTAAAATACTTGGGACCAACCTTGGTGTGTTTTTAAAAAGTGGATTGTCAGATTCTGGCTTTGCACATTTTCTCTCTAGTTGGATGGTACAAAAAATAAACATTTCCCTAATTTGTTTGTGGTTTGCAAATTTCAGTAAACACATTTGTCACCACAGCTTCCTTGGTAGTTGATATGGAAAATTCAGTTGATTTTTTTAAAAATTTTTCTTTTTTAATCCTTTCACCCCAAGTAAGGCAATAAAGCCACTAAGACACTGAGCATTAAAGAATACAAAAATATACTATTAAAAAGAAAAGAGAATAAAAGAACAACAGTTAAGAAAATAGAAGATAATGATTGACATTGCATTTAAATTTTTGAAGATCAAAATTGACAGGGAAGTGTGATAGAAGAAACTGTTAGCATAGAACTTACGGTTGCATCTAGCAGCCATTACAAGTGTAAAATGACGAGACTTTGTTGCTAATCTAGTATTGCACTTAAATTCATAAAGTCTAGGTGCCATAAGGGAAAGTTCATCAGAACAATTATCATGAATAGAAAAGACACAAAAAGAAGTTATGTTACAACAGTAGAAAAGGGACTGAAGCCAAGATGCCAGGTCAGAATCAATAACATTGCAGATTCTTCTTTGAATTTTATTAAGCATCTCTGAATATATAGCAGGAGCTTCAAACCAGATATGGCAACAATGTTCAATGCAAGGATATGAATGGTAGTCTTTATAAATATATAATATCTCTCTATATTTCTAAGATGAGATATTGTAATTATTTACACTATTTACAATGTTCAAACCGTTACCCTCATCTTTGACATGAATATGGTAACAGAGATGAAGATAACAGTCTGAACATTATAAATATGTAAGTTGTAATGAATTTACTAAATCAATAGAAGTAGGGAAATTTTCTTATTTTATTTGATTTTAATTTTTTTATCTTGTATTTTTTTTCCATGCCTGATTTTATTTAAGTATTTATTTTTTTGAATGTGTAAGTGCACATTTTGGCTTGTAACTATTTTCTGCTTCCATTTTCTGAAAAGTTGCTGAGCAAAATTAGGACAGAACAGTGAAATGTTTGTACATATATTTTCTTGTCTATTTTTCACCAAAAATGTTAAAACATTTGTCATTGGGCAGAAGATTGTTTTAACTTTGCAGTTGTGTATGAGGGGGGAAGGACAAGAGATATTTGGAACTTGTAAAAAAAAAACAAAGCCAAAAGTGATAATTAGGGCTGTTAATTTTCCACTCAATTTTATCTTCAAACTTAATCTACTGGCCATGTTCCCCTATTGCACCACTGCCAAAATATATGCACTTTAGTCAACCCTACATGTAGAACTCCATTGCTTCCATTCTGATTTTATTAATCTTAATCTCATTACTGTTATATATTGGAGGATTGAGGTTGGGTGAAAAGGAGGATAAAAATGAAAAGTGGGGGAAGGAAGAAAAATTAAATGGAAAGAGGAAAAATTGTTATTTTAAGCAGTAACAGCATGAATGACTCACCATAGTTGACAAACTACCCAGTTCATCCTCCTCTTTGGTCTTTTGAAGTCAAGGTTTATCCTTTGTTTCCTGTTTAAGATTGGGAATTATACTTTTAATGTCTCTGCCTAAACACTAACATTTTATTTACTATTATTTTTACTTTTTTTTTTTTTTCCTCAATTGGAGTAGAGAAGTTCACACTCCTCCTTGTTCTTTTGAACAGGACTAAGAGGTTTATACCTTGTTTCCATTTCCTTCTAAAGTCTACTTCAACTCTATACTTTAAACATCCCTTCCTAAAATCTGAAATTTTATTTATTTTTTTTTTAAACAGGAGTTGACAGGTTTGCTTATCGTCTGGTTCACACTCATCTCTAGTCTTTTGAACAGGAGTAAAGGGTTATCCCTTGTTTCCTGTTTAGAAATGGGTTTCCTGTTCCTTCTAAAGTCTTTTCATTCTCTTTCACTTCTAGTAACCCCTTGTGTTATCATCTTGCTTGGGGTGAATTCATTAAAAAAACAAAATAAAAAATCTTACTGGTTTTATTTTGGGTTCAAATTCCACCAATAGCATTCTGTGAAGCATTTTATAGATTCTGGTTAGTATTTTTAATCTGTACAGTCTTCTATTAGGTTCCAGTCTGATTAGCCTGCTATCATTTTTTTTCACTTGTCATTTTTATTCTGTCACCTAGAATTCTTGACTCTCTCAATACCTCAAGTCACTAAATGGTATTTCATGCATTATTATGACTTCATCAGGGTCATTCTTGCAGTATAGATATTTACTAAATTTACCTTAAGCTGGCACAAGGCTACTGGAGCACCCAGTGAGGAATAAACATAGAAGTGCACCTTATATCTTAGTCTTTGAAAGAAAGGTTTAACACAATAAAAACCACTCAATGCCACAACCACCAGAGGAAGGTCAAAGATTGCCTCAACCAAACTGTTAATCTACTTGATAAAAACAGTATTTAGCCACAGACAGTAATAAATAATCAGACTATTTTTTTTAATCTTTTCACCCCAAGCAAGGCAATAAAGCCACTAAGACACAAGAGGGTTAGTGAGAGTGAAAGAAACTGAGAAAACACTATTGAGGAAAGAAGACAATGGAAGGACAGCATTGAAAAAGACAGATAATGATAATTCAGGTTGCATTTAAACTTTTGAAGATCATAGTTGACAGTAAAGCAAGAAGCCAGAAGAGAATTTCACAGGTGATAAGTGCAAGAGAAGAACCTGTTAGCTTAGAACTTGTGGTTACATCTATCTATTTCAACAATAAAATGATGAGACCTAGCTGCCAATCCAGTACTGCATTTAAATTTGTGAACTCTAGGTTCCAAAGAGGAAAGCTCGTCAGAAAATATTTGTAGAAAAGATACAGGTAATCTGTCACGGCAGTGGGAAAGTGATTGATGCCAGGTTAAGATTGATAATATTGCAGATTTTCCTTTGGATTTTGTGAAGAATCTCGAGATACTCAACAAAAGCACCAGACTTTTTATATTGAATACATTCAAAGTTGTATTCAATATGGAAATTGGAAAAATGTGCTGTGGAATTTGCTGTATATTTTTGTGCAAATAATAAATATTACTTCTGTTGTAGCATTAACCTTAACTGAATCCCGCCACATTTATGGCCTTGTGCCAGACTAACCTCTGTAAAAGTTCTGTGAAACATTAGAAAGGTGATTTCCCCAAGTTGTTTAACATTTGAATGTGTCAAGTGTCATAATTTCTGTTATCAATCAATCAATTCTTCAATGGTTGACATCAATGGATGACTGTGATATTTTCAAGGTAAATTTTGTGTCTGTCCTTTTATTTGTCCAGTTTATATCCATCAGTCTCTTTGTGGCCTTCAGCTGCAATGCCTGAAATATGTACAAGGTGTAGCTGTTAATAAGCACTTGTATGGGAGGTGCAAAGTGACACAGTGATTATTAATAATGAACCACAGTTCAAATACTGGATGTGGCCGTACATGTCTACTTTACGCTAATATCTTTAGGAAAGGCACAAATCCTCTTTTTGCTGCACTTAGATACCATGACAAAAGTCTCATCACTGACATGTCGCAGAAAAGAGCATAGTCTGAATGCAGATTTTTATTCCCTCCTACTTATGTTCTTGCTTCTAGATATGATGGATCCTGCTAAGTATGATATCAGACCATAAAAAAAAAAAACAGAGCAAGGTACTGTAATGATCTTGTCTGGGTTTATGGTACCAACCAGTGTTACGGAATGCAGCAAAGGCTAGGGCCAGAATGCCTTGTGGACATGGTATTCTGACAGTGATGGAGTGTCTTTGTTTGGGTTTAATGTATGTCCAAAATGGCCCAAATTCAATAGAGGAGGGAGGAGCACAAGGAATTTGCACATGTGTTCTGGTGACGTCATTTCTCTTGCTGCCTCTTAGATTCCAAGATGCCATATTGGTCCCTCACTTCTAGTAAAAAACAAAAGAGAAATTGTGGGTGAGTCTATTGCTTGCACAACAAAAGTGTAAGATATGACACTTCAATTTCTTTGTAAACCAGTGTTACTTAATTTGTTCACTTATTTTAGATGTTTTTGGTTTATTTTTATTTATATTTTTCCTTGGTTTCTTTATTTGTTAAAGCTATGCTGAAGGTAACATCAATCAGCTAAGTGACAAACCTTTTACTTACATATAGTAAGGTAAATAATCCATTGGTATATAATCCAAGTGGATCCTTGTATTATGGAAATATTAGAACTGATTCACAAAAAAGAGCTCTGTGACAAGGTTGGAAGTGGCCAAGAATAGAGCCAGAATTAATTGGTTAATAAATAACCTGGCAGGGTTGAGACAAGAGGTAATTAATGATACAGAAACTGTAATGATGGAATTACAGGAAATGAGTGGATTTATGCAAAGATATTTCCAACTAATGACAATTATGAATAAGGTACGACAAACTAGTCAGTCGTTGACGACCTTGCTGGAACATGTGAGAGTGCAATTAGACATGTTGTCATTGGGACACCTCTCCCCAAGCATAGTAAACCCGAGTTACTTAAGGGAAGTGTTACTCGGAATACAGACCGAGTTACCACATCATTTAAGACTGCCAGTGGATCCCACCAAAGAATTGTTGAAATATTATAATGCGCTGGGATGTGTGATCTTGTTGGAAAATAGAAAACTATTACTTTTGATGTTTATTCCATTGTTGGATAGAGAGAGTATATTCGAGATATACCAGGTTATAAATTTACCTATTCTCTGTCCCAGAAGAGATCAAGGTTTGGGAATGGTTGCAAGGTACAAGATGGAAACAGAATACATAGCTTTAAATTCGGGTAGAAGAAGCTAGAAAGTGTAGAAATGATGCTCTGGGGACTTGTACATCATTGAGCCCCATCTATGTAGCTGGTAACCACAAAATGTGCATACTAGAATTGTTCGACGGGAAGAAAGAGGGAATTAAGAGAATTTGTCAAGTAGAGGTATTAGCAAACACGGCATTATTACAAGCTATCAGTGTTTCAGACGGGGTGTGGGCAGTGGCCACACAGAAACCCATCAGCTTGTCTAGGGTATGTGGGAGAGAGTTACCCCTGGGATGTTCGGCATTTGGGAGAAGAAAGATATGAAGAGAAAGATTCAATTATAGAATTGATTGGCAGAAGCTTAGTCAATTGTACAGAGTTGTGGGAGCCAATAATGAGGGGATTCCCTAATGTTACCTTGAATAAAATGCCAGTACTAATGAAGCCGATAGAAAAGATCGATATGGATCAATTGAGGGAGAAGTTAAGTGCATTGGGAAGGGAAGGTATGGCTTGGGAGGATGATGAGCAGATTGTGATAAGTTGGTCAGCAATGATGGGTACATTCATAATTATTGCCATAGGGGGTATGGCAGTATGGAAAATTAGAAGTAGGAGAGAATTAATTCATGGTAATCAAATGAGCATGCAGCAACTCGAGAGGGAGATGCCGAGCAGTGTTCTTTACCCATACAGAATCAACGAGGAAATTGCAGAAAAGCTGACAGAAGAAGCTAAAGTGGAACCGACATGTACGGCGGAAAGAGAATGGGAAGGGTCCAGCCAGGAACACCCAGGTGGAGTAAACGAAGAACTCCCCTAGATGAGGAGGATGATGAGGCTTCCTGTGAGAATCAGAAAATTGAGAAGTACCCAGAACTTCTGCATAATGCCCAGTCTGTGTACAGAGGCAATCTTGGGAGAAGATTGGCTTCAGAGCCAGAGGGCTCACGTAGAGTTTAACCCTACTGTGTTACTAGTAAATGGCAAGAGAACGCCATTGGGAGATCCACCAGAAGAAGTTATAACAGTGGTGCTAGAGGAAGATATAAGGCTACCCCCTAGAACAGTGGTGTCAGGTAAGGGTAGGCTGATGACAGGGAAGAGAATGAGGAAGGGAACCCTGCAATTGGTCCCCGTAGAAGAAAAGGGCCCGGAAGGGAATGAGGTAGCTCTGTGTGAGGCAGTAGTAGAGGCAGCTGAAATAGTGCTCATTATGATGGTCAACCAGGCCCACAAGACAATAAAGGTTAAGAGAGGAGAGGCGGTAGGAAAGGCACTACCCCTGTGAACTCTGAATCGAGTGAAATTCAATGAGAAGCAAAGAAAATACATAGAACAACTAGAAGGAATAGCAGACAAAGAGATATTGGCACCTGATGAATTCAGGGTCAGAGTGGGAGGGTCTGCTAAGAAATATTCGGGATGTGGTGGCCAAATCAGATAAGGAATTAGGCCAGACTCACACAGTAAAAATGAAGATCGATACCGGCGATCAACCCCCTGTGAAATTGAAGCCTTATAGAACACCTGTTCATAAAAGGCCCCTAGTGGAAGAGGCAGTGAAAGAGATGTTGGAAGCTGGGATGATAGAAAGATCAATTTCCCCTTGGAGCTTCCCAATTGTGATAGTAGGCAAGAAAGATGGCAGGCACCATTTTTGTGTGGATTTTAGGAAACTGATTTCCATATCTAAGCCTAATTGATGACATATTGGCATTATTAGGGAAGGCGAAGTACTTCTCCACATTGGACTTGAGGTCCGGGTATTGGCAGGTAGCCCTTGATGAGGCTGACAAGGAAAAGGCCGCATTTGTGTGTCATGTGGGACTATTTCAGTTCAGGGTGATGGAATTTGGTTTGGCTAATGCCCCGGGAATCTTCCAGCAACTTATGTCAATAGTGTTATGGTGATGCGAGAGTTTTGCCACGGCATATTTAGACGATATTCTGATATTTTCAGAAACAGCAGAACAACACTTTTTCCATCTAAAACAAGTGTTGGGAAGACTAAGAAAGCACAGTTTAAAATTAAAATTATCAAAATGTGTGACTAGATATTTGGGCTTTGTTATAAACAGTGAAGGTATTAAGCCTGACATAGATAAGGTGAAAGTTATAAGGGAAATGCCAGAACCTAAGTCAGTGATACAAGTAAGAGGGTTTATAGGGGCTATAGGGTACTACAGATGATTCATCCTGGCATTCTTAAGAATTGCCATACCCCTAGTAGCACTGACGAAGAAATACACTAGGTTCAAATGGACAGAAGACTGCCAACGGGCATTTGATACCTTAAAAGAACAGCTGACAGCCATTCCACTGCTGACATACCCAGACCTCAGCAAGCCTATGGTACTATACACTGATGCCAGTGAGCAGTGTGTAGGAGCAGTTCTCACCCAGCCATGTCCCGATAAAGAAGGACCAGTTCCAGGCATACCGGAGGAGGTACCGATATACTTTCTCTCTCATAAGCTCTCAGAGACACAACAGAGATGGCCAGTAATAGAAAGAAAGGCATATGCTATCATGTATGCTCTTCAAAACCTGGACTACTACTTGAATGATGCGGTCTTTACTATAACGACAGACCACCTGCCTCTGCAGTACCTACTGCAGGCAGAATGGATGAATAATAAGAAGATTCAACAGTGGACGCTAAAGTTAAGTGGCTACCACTGTAAGATAGAGTATTTGGCAGGGAAAGAAAATACCTGTGCTGATTTACTCTCAAGAATACTGAAACAACTAGAAGAAAGATCTATAAAAGTAGAACAGGGAGTATATGATAAAGCTTACAGAATCAGAGTAATTAACTCCAATAACTTAAAGGATCGCCCTATGTTAGAATCAGATGAAGAAGGGGACACACCAATGATGACCGATCCTTATTGGACAGAAGGGATTGAGAAAGAGCAGGCAGACAGTGAGATAGCTGCTCTTAGAGAAAAGGTGGGGACAGAAGAGAGAGTTCGATGTTTGCAGTCAGTTCCAGACAGTTCGAGTTTGGAGAGATCGGAATTGCAGTTGGAGACCAGCCTCATAGAAACTGACCGAAAGATTTCCACATCTTCTCGACTTAGTCTTCCTACCAAAAGCAAGTTTTTTATTGACAAATGACTTAAGATACCATAACTCACTGAAGAAACGCAAAAAGTGTCACAAATCCATAGAAACGGGCCAAGCGAGAAACACACTCCTGTATTCAACAGATAGATAAAGATAATTGTTATTTCTCAACATATTTGAACCTCTTGAGTTGTTTTATTATTTTCTTATACTTACGCTTGTGCGATATCACCTTGTGGTGGACATGAGACAGAACCTGGGACGAGCTTTATTTGCCTCACACCTTTACCCCAGATTCAGCTTGTACTATGGCTCGACGCCTGATTGATTTCGTCTACCTAAGATCAAAATCACAACGTGGGTAGGTTACACTTGAGATCAAAGTAGTTACTTCGGTAACCAGACGTTGGAAGTGAGCTGAGAACGACAAGATGGTATCGAACCGGGAACAACCAGATCGACCGAGACACAAGCTGGTGGCAGCGACAAAGAGTCAACCTCAAACGCTGGCGGAAGAAACCTTACAGCTTCGCGCTGCAATTGGGAGTTGACCACGGGACGACGGTGCAGTGTCATATGTTGACGTCGCGACCAGTGGACGTCAACATGTTGGCGCTGGACCGTGACCGGTGGGTGTCACAGCTCGATGTGTCAACATTTGAACACAAATTCGTTTTTATATCAACATTTAAAAACAAATTTGTGTCGACATAAAAATGGATTCAAATTTCCATAATATAGTTGTACATTAATGAGCTACCCAAAATCCATCCTTTAACTCTTCAAATGTTGACATAAAAAACAAAAACTAATTCTAATCCCCATAGTGAAATTTTTCCTTATTTAGCTCCCCTAAGTAACTCCTATCTCCCCTCTAAAACCGTTCATACTCTATGGGATTATAATTTATAAACTTAATCCCCCTTCTGTTAATTGCCCTTTATCTTCTTTTAAATTTATTTTCAGGTTCATTCTTAATTTCTACTTTAATTTTAAATTTAGGTCAAAAACTGGTGTTTTTCTTCGTTGTCATAAGGTCAACTGTAACAGTGAAAAGTGGAAACTCTGTATTAAGGGTTACCAGCAAGTTTAGCTTCCAATAACAATTCCTCACGGGTAACTCCTTTTATATTCCACTTCCTCATGAAGTTCATTCCACACTGGGGTTGAAAAGACAGATGACCACTTTCATCATCTGCCAAAATAGATTATTCTCCATATGAGGTAAAAGGATTTGTTAGATTCTTAATTATACACTGCGTGCCAAATTATTATCAAGGTAACTTTTTTTCTAATATTTCAAAAACCGTCCAATCAATTCACACAAAATTTTCACACAATGTTGGCAAAACTGACCTACGCAATCACTGAAATTTTCATACTGATCTACGCAATTATACACACAATTATTTGGCGCCAAATTATTATTGAGTAAACAAACTGAACCAACCGTTTATTAATTTGCCGTTAATAAAAGAGGCCAATAAATTAAAAAAACAAATTAATCATTACTTTTCCATAGAATTTTATTAATTGTAATGCCAAAATTTTCAAGAATATGATTTTCTTTCATGGTGCTCCAAAAGTTTTCGATTGGGTTCAACTGGAGAATTTGGCCACTCATTTTCGAGGTCCATATGCCTAACTGTTTCAAATATTCCAAACTCTTGTGAGCAGTTTTCATCTTTAATGATTCTGAAGGCAATGTTGCCTTTTCATCCACAGTTCAAATGCATAAGCGCTATGTACATCAAAAAATTTTGGCGAATTTATTAAAACATTCATTCCACAAAACTTGTTCTATCATTTACCCAGCCTTTGCTTTATCTGGCCCATCAAGTGTTTGCTTGAGTTTTTTTCATAAACTTTAATAAAATATTGTCCTCGGCCCATATTTTGAATGTGATATATGGAGACTATAAAAATTTTCTCAGATATACTTTTATATGATTCCCAAATAAAAGACTGGTAAGTCAGGGTTCTTTCCTCCTATATTTTTTAATAAGAATGTTTGATGACATTAATTTTATTTATTCTAATTTTTCATAAATATATATTTTAAATTTAATATTTCTAAAACTGTCCAATCACATTGCGCAGATCTTTTAGTTTATGCAAAATGAATTTTAATTGAATGAAAAAAAATCTCGATTTTTGAAAACGCCATAAGATTTTATATATATTTAATTATCATCAATCTGTATCACAGCTCATCAGTGTGGCTTCAACAAATTGAAAAACTGATTTGGTATCAGTCATTTTCCCTCGGCTATATTTCAAATTTTACGTGTTACTTTGTGAATAAATATGCCAATGACTCAATGCTCATATTTCAAAATAATTTTATACCAATGGCTTCCTCATAAATAACTATGTGTGATAGGTTTTCATTTCATTGCTTGGAAATTATTTATCATTATTGTTTTGTCTGTAAAAATTAATTGTCATCTTTTGAAATGGCTTATAAATTTAAATATTAAAAAAACATGTATCAATCTTTCATCTTTCAATGATAATTGACAATAAAGAATTTACAAAATAAATAGACAAAACTTGTCTATATTATTTAAAAAGACATGCATCAATATATATATATATATATATATATATATATATATATATATGAGAAAAAGAGCCTCTAATTAAAATGAATTTTTAAAATGAAAAAATTTTTCTTGAAGATTTTATTTTGATTTTAATTTCAAACTAATAGATTAAATTTAATATTTCTAAGGAGCAAAATAACTTGCTGTATTTCAAAATGAATTTTAATTAACTAGAAGGAGTTTTCATTTTTAAATTATTAAAAAATCAATCTGTTTAGGCGCCATTTTATGGCATCCATCATCACTTTAATTCTCTATATTAAAAAATCCTGCAAAAATAAAATATAGTTTTCTGAGATGTTATTTGAGAAAAATTAGCTGAATTAAGTTTAATTAATCTGATTTGAAACAAATATTACTTAATTTTAGTTTAAAATATCACAGAAATGCATTTTATTTTAACATGGTGGTAGGTTTTTTATAATAAGTAATATAGTCAGTAATAAGTAATGGTATGTGTTTATATAAGGTGTTGACAACTTGACTGACAGACAGAAGTTTAGCTAATATTTTTCTATCATGGACATATTGGTAAAAAATTACTTGAGGAATATAAAGTGAGTCCCCTTTTTTTATATAATCTTTTAACTACTCAGTAATCTTAAAAATTTAGAAAAATATTCTCTGTAATCTAATGTTTTATTGAATTTTAGGTACTCTGACTTTAAATGTACTATAGTTATCGCTTTTATTTTCTGATAATGTTGTGTATGGACATCCATATTTACAAAAATGGACACATTTATACACAAAAAGAATTACAAATTCTTTTTAAGATACTGGGTGTTGCTGAATTGTACAAAGCTTTTTCATTGATGATTTGTAAATATACTTTTCACTTAATAACGATATCATCTACCCGGTATCTGTCTATATTTCTGAGATGAGGTATTATGTACATTATTTGGACTATTGTCCTCATCTTTGCTGCCATGTTTATTACAATGTTTCAGCCGTTGTATGCTCCGGCCTTCTTCAGGTGGTTGGAATGTCGAACTGAACCCTTTATTTCACTCACTGGAGTAGACTGTTCTAGTTCCACGTGCCATGTTTAATGGATGTCAGTTATCTCCTGTTAATTCACCTCTCCAAGTTCTCCACTGCCTTAACCGAGTATTGAACTCCCACTCTTCGGTTCCTGTCACTGGATCTAACTAACGCCTTTATCTACTTTGCCATAGTTAAATCCAGTGACAGGACCCAAAGAATGAGAGTTCAATACCTGGTTAAGGCGGTGGCGAACTTGGAGAGGGGAATTAACAGGAGATAACTGATAACTGACATCCATCAGACATGGCACGTGGAACTAGAAGAGTCTACCCCAGTGAGCAAAATAAAGGGTTCAGTTCGACATTCCAACCATTTGAAGAAGGTCGGAGCATACAACGGATGAAATGTTGTAAAAAAAGTCCAAATAATGTAAATAATATATCAGCTAACTGGATTGAAGTAATGCAGAATTGTAAACAATTTAAGTTGTTATAATTAAAATTTTAAAAAATGAAAATAATTCTTGTAAAAATTCATTTCTTTGAATTTTTTATTTCTTAATACAATAGTGCCCATAATATGTTATTCATAAAAACAATTAAAAACTCTTTTAATTAAAAGAATGTCTTCGTTTTATTGCATTTCTTATTTCACAATTCAGTACAGATTTCTTATTTCACAATTCAATACAGATTTCAGGGATCCTGCTTTACCAAAAAAAAAAAAAAAAAAAAATGTTTTAAATTCTTGAAGGAGTTCTGCATATATAACTAATATAAACAATAAGCAATAAGAAATTTACTTTCTCAAAATTTCATAAAATTAATTGGGAGGCAGGGATGTAACAGATATTAAAAAAAAAAAAAAAAAAAAAAAAAAAATTATTTTTACTGAGATTTTCTAAAAAAAGAATTATTTCTAAAATAAATTAATTTGTGAAGAAGTCCTGAAAGTTTCATTAAAGTCCAGCAATTATTTACTTTTTGCAAAAATTTTCAAATCAATCTGTTTTCAACACAAAAAGACAATCAAATTTCCTATATTTATCTTTGGGTAACACCACCCCTGATGCAAGAAAAACAAAATTTTTTAAACATCAAGTATAATTTAGTAATCAAAAAATCCTTTGGTCTTTCTTCTTAATAATAACAAATATTTATTTTTCTATTAAGTTTGGGATATTTTTTCATGATGGTATGCTAATTTTTTTAGCAAATCTGCAAATGTACCTAATATAATGTGTGTATATCCATGTGTTTTGCTTGAAGCTACTGATTTCTTTGGAATTTCCAACAAATTTAATTTGGAAAAAGCATCTAACAGGAAAACAACAACGACAGCAAAAAAGCAAACATGACTGAACATCATTCACGTCTTCTTGTCTTGCAGATCGGAAGTCTGGAGAAACTTCCCCAGCTGTTGATCAGACGACTTCCCCTAAACCGTCTCAGATCAGCAGTGTGGATCGTCTACTGACTCCAAATGGAGATTTGGGTAAGTCCCTCCTCCCTGACCTCTAACCTTCCTAAATGCTTAGTCTCTACCTAGATGCTTATATTTGCCATGAACATAAACTCAGCTGTGAATTGATGTTTACTCATTTTATTTGAAAATTTCAAGGTTTTCCAATTTGAATTTTCTGATGAATCTTAATTCTTCAGCTAACGATTGAATAAGCTGATGGCATGTTCTAAGACAATAAAATATCTGTAGAAATTGCCATATTGTATTGTTAAATATTTGAGTTTAACAACTTTAACAAAATATAGCAATAACAATCATAAATATGAATCCTGGTCATTATTTTAAGAAGTAAGGGGGTACAAATGAAAAGATTTGAAATTGATAACATTTTCCACTTCACTGAAACAGACGTTAAACACTTCTATCTTTGCTTCTTCCTCTCACTGAAACCAAGTAGCCTCTTTTCATATGTATTTTGTCTTCTTACGTGAGCAAAATCAAATAGTCCATTATACATGAGACATTAAACGCTTCTATGTCTCTTTCTTTCACTGAAATCAAGCAGCATTTCTGATAAGTCTTTTTGTCATTCCATGCCATCAAAATAGAATCATCCATTATTTATGCGGTATTGACATGATACAATGGTCGTGTGGTTAATGAAGGGCAGAACAAGCACAATTATAATAGGATTGTTTTGATCTTACGATTTACAAGAGGTTTGCCATTGCCTGCAACTGGCATTCATTTTTTTTTTCTTTGATGATAATGTTCACCTTGTACAAGGTCTAAGAGTCACTCAAGATAGAGCATTACAAAGTAACCTTTGAGATATGTGGGAAAGATACTGGTTAAGATACAGGAGTCAGTTCCACAAAGTATCAGACCATTGGAGAAAGCTTGTGTGTAACTAACATCACACCAATGGAATATGAAGGGACTGAGGATGGTTCACTACAATGTGAATGGTATGGTAGGTCGTAGCTGTGAAGTTTAAAACTGGTGGAACTTAGGAATGTAGTTCATCTGAACATTTGCCCTTTTTTTTTTTTTTTTTTTTTACAGCAAGGTTCAACCTTTACAAAGCCCTGAAGCCATTTTGTGTGTATAGGAGTGGAAGATAATGGTTAACTCTGGCCTTGAATGGTTTAAGATTCAGTGGTTCACACAAAGAAGCTGTTCAAGTGGAACTTACTTCTCACTAATGGAATACTGAGGCAATGTGGGTCGTTTGCTACTATGTAACTGGCATGGCATGTTTTTTGCCATAAAGGTTTTTCTTGGCAAGACCATAGAATGTAGTTCGTCCAAGAACCTTCGATGGAAGTAGTGGTAGAACAGCAAGAGGCTTGCCGCATCCAGCCTGCAGGAGAAGGGCTGAAGAGTGAAGAATAATTTGTCACCCACAAGGGCTTGGAGACACTTTTGAACCCTATCAAGGCTGGAGAGTGAGGCCTGGGTAGCTTCCACCCAAATATGATAACAATACTCCATTTTTGGTCTGATCTGGCTCTTGTAAAGGTAGAAGATAACAGGAGTCGGGTACTTACTTTAGGGGTACAGAGAGCTGACCATTTTACCTGCATCCTTGGATTGTATGTACAAGTTTCAGGTTGGGAGTGAGTTTGAGGTCCAAGAGTCTTTCAAGGCATAGTGCTACTCCAAGAGGACACCCATTCATTCTGATTGGTGGTAGTCTGGGGATCAGGTTGCTGATGATGGAATGTAACTCGCTTGATATTTGATTAATTGAATGTAACCAGCCAGTTCTTACCCTATTGGGCAGTTTGTGCAAAGCTCAGAAGAGAGGTCACTTGCCAATCTCTGACCATCAAAAGTTTCAGAGGCGCACATGTATATAGTTGTATCATCAGCATAAATGTTTACAAATAATTTGAGTATATTCTTAGGCAGATCATTTATGAAGATCAAAAACAGGATTGGTCCAATGAGCAACCCCTGGCACATGCCTGCATTGACCTCTAGGGTCCCAGAAGACTGGCCATTAATAACTGCCTTCATCGAGCTACCTGTTAGGAAAGATTTTATGACCGAGAAGACTCTTCAGGTGATTCCATAAGCAGAGAGCTTGTGTAGTAAGCCTTTGTGCTACACTTTGTTGAAGACCTTTGAGATATCTAGTGCTATGGTTCTCAAGGTGTGTTTTTTGTCAAGAGCCTCACTGATTCTGTGAGTGACGGCAGTTAGGACATTGGCAGTAGATCAGGCTGACTGAAACCCATATTGCGTGTTGCTGAAGAACTTGACACTTTCCACAGGCTTGGGAAGGACTTCTTCAAGCAGTTGCTGAATAACTTTGCAAGGATTGGGGATATAATATCAAATTGATGTTCTTAAGGACAACCACTGGAATTTTCTTAGGGTCTAGGCCTTTGTTAAGTCTGGACACTTCTCATGCTATGATGGTAATGTTACTGAGATTGTGCTCAGTGAGATGTGGAAATTGGGGGGGGATGGTCTTTGTCATCTCACATTAGAGGCAAAGATGGAAGCGAAGAGGTTCACCTTATTGGTCAAGGAACATATGACCTCAGGACCATTTATAATCATGGACACAGCTGTTTTATCTCTGTTCATCATTTGGTTGGTGATCTTCCAGAATTCATGTGGTCCAATTTGTTTCTTTTCAACCTTGATCTGCTCTTGTGTAGCTGCACTTGGTGTTTTCTAGAACATTTTTCAGCAATAGATATTGAAGTAACAATTTCAGTGAATTAAGGCTGCAGCACATTCAGGGGTGGACTAGGGTTGATTGTTTGGATTTTGCTTTTTTTGAGGGGGATATAAAGTCTCCATTCCAGAAACAATCCAGTCAGAGACAAGGACAGCAATTTTTGAGGCAGAATGCTTGAAGAAGGTTGTGATCAGAGAGCTTCCATCATGTAGGATTCAAAGCTGTCCCAGTCTGCCTTCGCATAATGAAAGATTGTTCTGTGGAAACGGTACATCAGGGAATGCCTTAGGTTTGGCATCAATCTGAACACTGATTAGGGAATGGTCTGAAGTGCCTAGTGGAGGTAAAACGTTTGATAAGCATTTGTCAGAGCAGGAGGTTAGGAAGAGGTTCGCCTGATGTCCAGTCATGTCCAGGACCCATGTAGGTTCTCTGATGATCTGGGTTAGCTCATAGGTGATGAAGAAGTCTCTGCAATATCTGCCTTCAACATCAGTTTTGTTGGAGTGGACTAGCCATTCTTTATGGTGGATGTTGAAGTCACTGCAGATATAAAAGCTGGCCTCAGGGAATTGAGTGAGAATATGATCAATCTTCTCAGATATTCAGTTGAAGGTTATCATCCCTTCATCCTGAGGACGGTAGAGAGCAAAGACGAAAGTGCGGTACTATGGATAAGTGCCATGCAGAAGAAGATATATCGGAGATTGGGTTCCTCATTTTTTGCATTCCTGCCACAGAGAAAATCATCCTTGATGTAGGCTCCAAGTTCATGGCTGTGGCAATTTCAGTGGTCATGTTTAGGTGCCTATAAGAGGTTAGTAGCTGTGAACTTACTTAGTGCACATAAAGCATTAATACTGGTTTCAGAAACTAACAGGTCTCGTTTAGATTGAAGTAGATTGGAGAAGATGGTGTTCCACTTCTGAAAAGTTGGAACATAGACCCCCCCATGTTGGTGTAGGAGATGGTATATGAGGGGGTGGGGTCTACTTTGCTTTTTTTTTAGGTTGTGTTTGATAGTTTTGGTCATTTGAATTTTGATCAAATTCATGTGTGCATTGGTTGGTGGAAGACTTGTAAGTAGAGAGACAGACACACCTACATGAGTTGCATGTATAAATACCTTGGAGGGAATTGTCTAGAGATACAACCATAGCAGTACCCTTCATCATGGCATCAAGAGGCCCCACCAGAGACTACTGCATAGCCCATAAACCATTCACAAAATGGCAGCACAATAGCCTCGATATTATACACAATCAATTCAGTAAAGAAAATAATGTGTGATGCTCTGAGTGAATGTCGCAACTGCCCAGAAGTCAAGGCAACAGAACTCCTCCTTGGGTCAGAAACATTATACTGATCCAAGACCTAAAGGCACCAAGACATGCTCGCTCACATACTTGAGGATTAAGAAACCCAATGGAAGAATTGGACATAATGAGGGTTGCTCGGGGATGCATGTGCATTCCCCTACCCCCATGGAAATAGCAATAGAATAGCAAGAGAAAGGGGTTGTAAGGTGGAAAATAATTCATCACCCACAAGGACACTGGGAAACTTTTGGATTTCATCAAGACTGGAAAAGTTAAGACCGGGTAGCTTCCACCCATATATGATGAGCAGTACTCCATTTTCAGCCTGATCTAGTTTTTGTGAAGGTAGAGGATAACAGGAGAGTCAGGTACTCGCTGGAGCAGTACACTGGAATGGAAATATTTTCTGCATCTGAAGTGAATGGTCATATATACAAGTTCCACTTTAGGTCTGGGTTGAGCCTAAGTACCAATAAGCACTAAAGGCACAGGGCTTCCTGAAAAAACACCAGTTCATTGCAATAGGTACCAATCAAGAGTCTACTAGGTGATGATAGAACATCATCAGTTTGATTTTTGAGGCATTGAATGTGACCAGTCATTTTTCCCCCACTAAGCTGTTAGAGCTAGATCAGAGCAGAGATCATCTAACGGGCTTTGTTCATCTAGAATTTTGGAAGTGCACCCATATACTGTTGTATCACCAGCATAGATATTCACAAATGATCCGAGTATACTCTTAGTAAAATAGGAAGAGGGTTGGACCAAGAAGCAAAGCTTGGGTGCCTGTGTTGATCTTGGGCCTCAGAAGACTAGCTATTAACAACTACCTTCCAGGACCTACCTATTAGGAAGGACTTGATAATTATGAAGTCTCTTCCAGTGATTCCATTGTTAGAGAGCTTGTGCAGTAACCCTCTATGCTACCCCTTATCAAAGCTAGCTGAAGGGAAGATCTAGTCCATTAGTCTGTTACAAGAAAAAAAAAAAAAAAAAAAAAAAGAACAGACAGCAAAGATGTCCCAAGAATCACTTACCTACCTGTTAAACTGCCAAGATAATCAATGAATAAAGAACCAAGTATTTTCAAAACAGCTTCATATTTCTTTTTCTTATCTACGGTGCTATTTCACTTGACATTCCTTTGTTGAATTTACACCAGGTCTTGTCCAGTTTTTTGCTCACACTGGAGTAAATGGGAATTGAAAGACACAATAGGTGAATCTAATTGGCAAAATACTGATGGAAGGCTGCCATTGCATGTTTATGCATACAAGAAGGTCTATCAAGTCCACAAGATTTTGGGGGCAAAAATGAAGTGTTGGCTTTGAAATGAAAATGTGATAAGAGTGCATTTTTGTTGCCTTGTTGCCAACAAATCCTCACAATAAAGTGGCTACATTTAGGATATATGAAGTCTTTCATCATCATCACCCTTTGACCATCCTATGCTTAGTTGGAACTCCATTGAAAATCCTTTCCACATTGTTCAGTTCTGTATTGCTATCCCAAGATCCCCAATGTCCAACCCTGAATCCTGAGCTATGGTGTCTGGGAAAGTCAATACAGTATTAAATATATATGTTTATGTATGTATCTATACACTTTGAGTTGGTGTAATACGTCAGCCCAGAAGGGTAGTTCATCTAAGAGAAGGAAAACACTGATTTTACAACCTCCAATGCCTTGCGGCCATACCCAATCATGGGAAAGACTTTGGGAGTAAACCCTGATGACAAATCCGGAGCTGGAGTCTCAGACAGTCCACAGAAATTCAAATTCCAAGTTGGTGTCTGGTGCGGGATAATTCACGTCCACTAACCGTACCAGGGTTCCAGCCCCTGCGTATCCAGTTCCCAATTCAAACCTTGTTTCTCATGAAACAGATGACCTCTCACCTCTCAACTCTTTGGAGCAAAGGTAATTGCGAAAGGATAGATACAGAAACAACAAACAAAAACTCTACATCAAAGTTCATGAATTGCAAAAGACGTATTGTCTACAGCACTTTTAATTCACAAGAGAAAGGGAAGTAATATTAGTAATGCAGAGGGCTAAAGGTTAAAACAATTTTTCAGGAAAATAGGGTTTTCAAGTTCAGCAACAGATATTGCTTTATTTTCCCATTATTGATGAAGGCTTCCTTTCTAAAGAAAAGGTTAGGAAGGAAACCACATTGAAACAGTGTAGAATGTCAACATATTTATTATATTGTTATTTTCTCTTTGAGTTACATTTACTATCTGTTTTAGTTGTTTCTGTTGTTGAAAGTCCTCAAGTAATCATGGGAAAAGCTTGGGAGTAAACCCTGAGGCCAAATCCAGAGCTGGAGTCTGTAAGGCAGTCCGCAGAAATTCAAATTCCAAATTGGTGTCTGACACAGGATAATTCACTTTATGGCTTGAAAGAAATCTTTAGCCTCGTGTGGCAGTCTTTCTAGAGATGGTGTCTCAACAAAAACACTTGGATGTAGAGTTGGCGTCCCACATTTTATATCAACTACCGAAAGAAAGATAAAGTCTTAGAGTGTCTGTCATAAACAACCTGAACTTTTATACCCAAATTAAAAAGACGTTCAATAATCAGAAGGTTCAGATGATGGAAGATCTTCCTACTTCTAAACTAGAAATTATTTTTATTTTTTATTGCAAATCGAAGAAAAGAAAATTGAATCGTCATACTTTGCAAGTAAACAATTTTTGTTGATATTTATCACAGTTTTTTGTTTTGTTTTTTTTCTTTTTAACATTCATTGTTTTCTTTTGTCATTCATCCAAGTTTCTGAGCATCATTCAGATCAACATTTGTTATGAAACAATCATCCATGGATTCAAAAATATTTTTAAATGAGCTTTTTTTATCTAAAGCTCAATTTTAAATAAAATAAAAATATCTTTTAAATGAATTTAGTGCAGCACTAGACAAGAAATACATTTCCAAAATGTCTTTAGTTGACTTCTGACTTTCTACTACTTTCCCTCTGGATCATAACAGTGTCTTGTCAGCCTCATTAATGGACAGAGCTTCTAAACAGATTCTAGGATGCAGCTTGACTATACAGACCCACAACCGTTATTGTCTACCTTCTGAATGAGCTGCAATTTTTCTTTACTTGTAGAAACAGTAGATGGTTACTTTAAAAATCTCTCTTTTTAGACTTTACTGTTGATTGTCATAACCCACCAATGCTAAAGGCCCCCTTTACATTCACTTAAAGGGTTTGCTAAGTCAGTCTAGTAGGGACCCATTGTGTCACAAGTCAGTCTTATGTTCTGATAAACCTCAAGGAGCAAAATATCAATTTCAATATTTGTTCAGTTTAGTCTGGTACAAGGTCACAAGTTTTGAGGCCCTCAGTTATAGAATTTGATTCTTGTAACATTACAATGGACATTTTGCTAAAATTTTCTTTCTTTCCATTCAAATTAAGAGTGAAAATCTTTTCTTTTTTCAAGTTGTTGAATCTATTTGAATGCAAACATTACTCTTAGCTGTTTGCATTGTGTTGAAAGATTTCAGTGTTAACCAAAGATTTGATTCACAGTTTTTTTTGTTTATTTCTATGATTTCCTTTTCAAATGAATCTCTTTTAATCATTTTGATTGAAGAGATTTTCTTAAGTTCCTTCATAAATATTTTTGTTTCATTTGCCAGGTGAGGGGAGTTTATCATTGGATGCAACTGTAGCTTCAGGGTCAGGTCGACCCCGTTCTTTGTTGCTCAATGCAGATTTTATGCAAGAATTGGATGGAGACATGGGTGAGGCCCTCCAAATGTTCTCTATTTCTTTTTTTTTTCTTAAGAATTTATATGGTCAATTAATATAACAAACTAAAGTAATTTGTAATTTTGATGAAAATCATGTAGGTGTCAATGTGCCGTAAAGAAATTCAATGAGTTTTTTTTTTCTTTTTTTTTTTTTTTTTTTAAAAAACAAAACTTTACAGGTATCTCAGGTCGTCCTTTGGACTCTCCAATGCGAACGTCTTCACGTCTCTCCAAGACCCTCCTGGAAATTCTGCACGATAAAGAAGCTCTCCCTTATTTTATTCAATATATGGAATCGCGCAATGCTGGCCGTTACGTCCGCTTCTGGCTCGATGCCAAGAGCTTCCAGACTGCTGCATGGACACGGATTCGAACTCACTCTCTCAATGCTCTCGCGAAAAGTTCGTTGGCTGAGATCTCACGGAATGGCACGGTGACACCAGTGTCTTCCTCCCCTCCACACCCCCGACCCTTGTCATCTTCATTCTCGACTGTTACCTCTCTTCCAGCTGTGACAGCCCCATCATTATCCCAGGCCTCTGAAGGCATTTCACTCTCGTCTAGTCACGGTCGTGCAAACGGCAGCCCCCAACAGAAGGACGTCGCAGAAAATTATGTACGGGACAGTTGGCAGCCTGCGGTCAGCACATTCGTCCGACCTGCAGTTCCGTCATCTTTCCCAGCAGCACTTTCATGTGCACACCCACAGATATCACCTTCTTCTACTTCCTCATCTCTGTCATCTCCTTGCTATGCATCGCCGTGTGCCCCTGACCCCGGACTTTTGGCTGAAGTTGTCACAGACGACACGACAATTGATGCACAGACAAGCGATGAAAACGTAAACACAAATCTTCCCCTCACGTACACCACACCAGAGGATGATGTTCCTTTGTCAAGTGGTGAGATTGTAATGGATGACCAAAACAAAACTTGTTCTGCAGTAGAAACCTGCAGCCCCGGTGAGCAGTGGACAACTTCTTTGCCTGCTGCAGTTGTGGCTAGCAGCAAGGTGAAGGAAGAAAGCAGCGGGAATGGAAGTGAATTTGGTTCCTCCCAAACCACACCTGGCAGTGGCACTGGTGGGCTGTCAGAGTTTGGCACAAACAAAATGAACATGGGTCAAAAATTACTGAGTAGTAAGTATAGGTTTTATTCGTTGTATATGTAAATGATGTAACTAGAAGCCAGTTTCTCTTGGTTCCATTTGATATCAAGAAAAGAGTCCCCATTGGGAAAAAATATTCTCTTCATATACCATAAATTATTTGAATCTGGATCTTTGTTAACTAATCCAGTTATTTCCCCTCCTCCAACATAATGGATAGATCCAAGCAGCAGCAGGCTTTTCTCCCTTCCTTCCAACTTGCATTTGCCCAATGAACCCAAAAGTTAAAGCTGGTTAAAGTTTCTCAATTTGACTTTTGATATCTGGAGAGTCTATGCCACTCCAAATTGTGTGGGCTGTAATTAATTTCTACTGGACTTTTTGTTTAACAATCCTCATGTCTAATTCATTTAATCTATTTTCCAACCTTCCTTGGGTGTTTCGTTGCCTCCCAAGAGTTTTTCACTTCCTATAATGGCAACACAAGGGATGATGAGAAACATGGTATGCTAAGTAAAAGCCAAAAAAAAGGATTGAAATTTTAGGGCTAAAAACTGTGGAAATGAAGATACTCATCTGAATTCCAACTCAAGATTAACATTGTATGCACCGACCTTCTTCAGGTGAAGAAGTCCGGAGCGTACAACGGCCAAAACATTGTGATAAATATGGCAACAAAGATGAGGACAATAGTCCGAATAATGTAAATAGTGAACTTTTTTTTTTCTTTATTACTCATTAAAATTGTATTTGTGAATGGTTCTGGAACAATAGTGAAAAAAGTTAGTCTTGAGCCCTGGTCTAGGTAACAGGTGAAATCTGTCTGAAAATCCGGCTAAAGGATGCTTTTTTTGGGTATCCTTTTGTCAATTTGGGATAAAATAATACTACTACTTATGACCCACACAAATGTTGATATGTTTTTTCTTCCATTTCTCCTCTGCAGGTATAGAAAAAGATGCAGTCAGCATCTACACAAAGTACATCTCATTTGATGCCAGCCACCCAATCGGCATTAGTGATGAATTAAGAAATGAGACAACTAGTAAGTCAGCCGCTGATCTTTTTCTTTTGAATTTCAATTTGACAAACAACAATGTTGTGTGTGTCCAGACAGCAAAAACTATTAAACTAACTTAACCTTTGGCACACACATGATTTTTTTTTAGCCCAGCAGTGCAATTGGCAAATTGTGATGACACTAAATTATAACTAAATCTAATTAATCATTGCATTTAAATGTTATGATTTTGTAAGCAAATTTACTTTACCCTTGACAAAAATGAAACTTGAATTGTTTACAATATAGTGTTTGTATAAGGAGAAAATAAAAAAAAAAAAGAGAGAAAGAAGGTCATTTGTGAGGTTATAATAAAAAAAAAAACAATTTTTTTTTCCATTATTTATTGGGTTGACCAAAAATTTTGTTTTCTGAAATAAATTTTGTACTTAACTGAACAAACATTTTGGCAGACCCAATCCATTCAGACTAATGTCATCATATTTTGTTGTTATCAGGTTTCAACTTTTGTGCCCTTCTTCAGATGTCTGTGGATAGGTGTAACCTTCATTTAATTTCAAACTGACCTTTATATAATCTGTTCTTGTTCTGCTGCCCTAGGGAGTAGATCTCTTCTTTTAGTACATCTTAGTTATTGCTAGCTCTGCCCCCCCCCCCGTGTGAGTCTACACAGCCCATTCTCTGTTTGTTTCCCCTGTGTGAGTCTCAGTCTATGCAGCCGAGGCATTGAACAATTATTATGCCACCAGATTCACAAGCCATTAGGCTGTTGTCTCATGGGACAATCCTAAGTCTAGAAGCTTTATTAGGTTTGACTCCAAATTTCAGGTTCTTTACAGCCTTCTGCTCCTGCCAGAGGGCACAACAGCCAAAACATTTTGATTTTAACAACAATGATGAGGATATTAGCCTGAATGAAAAATAACTCCTTGTTTCAGAAATTCAGACAGAAAAAAAAATTCTGGAAATTTTTTTAAAAATCTTTTTTAAATTCATTTTGACAAATTATTTCTTTTATTTCTCTGAAAAAAAAAAAAAAAAAATGGAATAATTCTAATCACAAAGAAATTTTCAAATGTTTCTTTTTTTTTTATTTATTCACACAAAAAAGGTTGAAGTTCACTTTTAATAAAGACTCGGCCAATACCATGCAGTGGCATGAGTCTAAAACATTGCAAAAATTTGCTGTAAGGAGTGTGTGTGTGTGTTTTTTTTATAATCACTTTGTGATTTAATCTTTTCTTTTTTAGGTAAAATATGTCAAGAAGATGGAAAAGTTGACCCACAATGTTTTGTCGATTGCCAACAATACGTCTTGGAACTGATGGAGAAAGAGTGAGGAAAAGATTTTCTAAATACTTTTACTTTAGGCGTTAGTAGCATAGCGTAAGTTTGGGGTGGTTCATGCTTTAACATTCTCTCCCTAATTTAGCATGCAAAGTCTCAGGTGTTTAACAAAATATTGCAATAACAATCATATGGATGGCAGCTGGTCATGTTGTTAAGGTGTGTGCACATGCACATGCACATATCCCATAATAATTTAGTATCGTAATGGCACCAACCTGTACTGTAGCTATAACAGAAAAGCTGTGTGTCTAGGACAAGATAGCCTGATGGATCCCAACCCTGTTCAGTCTAGTTTTGAATTCATAGTTTTCCTTCTCCTAAACTGGTTGCCACTTCTAGACAAGAAAACCCAGTTTGCCCTGCTGTTCAACCCATGGCTGGAGGAGATTGGATTCGTGCCTTTTCCACAAACTGATCGAATCTGAATTGAGCTGGTATTGAACACCTAATTCACTTTCCATGCCGATATTCATTGCACAATCCATGCCTCCCATTTGATGTCTTCAATTTCACTGAAGCAGACATTAAACATATGAGAGCATTATTGCCTCTATCTTCCTGTTTTCTTTCTCTCAAAACGTCTCTGATATCTTTCCTGGAAACCAAACTGGAACAGCCTGTTATTTATGAGATATTAGCAGGACGTAGCGGTCATGCTAACTAAGGAACAAACAGAATCTTGTGATACTTATATTTAAACTCTGTCATTTAATTTATTAGAACGATATCAATTCTAATTTAAATTTTTTGCCACTATTTAAAATAAATGTATAAAAAAAAGCATTACTTATTTTTTTCTAAATCTTTTCTGTGTATTTTCTTCCAGTTTAAACTCCAACACTATCTATAGATGGAGTTGGCATTTTCCAATGAAGGTTTTTAATATATATCACTGTTGAGCAGCCTCTGATTTTTCCATCTATTGCAATGAAAGGGTGTTCTCTTGAGCAGGTCTCTTTCCGTGAGCACCAAATGGGACTCAAGCTTAACCCAGGCCTCGTGGAACTGATATGTGCAATCATTTATTAAAAATGCCACACATTTGAACAAATAAACCTATGAACATAAGTCTATTCATAAAATCTCTTCTTACAAATACGTGCTCCCCCCCCCCTCAGAAAAAAGAAACCAGGTTAATTCCTTTTTAAAAATATAGATGCTTATGAGAGCAAACTATTTTGGCTGCCCTAATGCAGATCAATTTTGAAACATTTTTGTATTTTCATTTACCAAACTCGTTGTGTGGAGATATAAAAAAAATACGATAATGTTCCCCCCCCCTTCATTAAAACACTTTACCAAAAAAATAAAACAAAAAAAAAAACAACCTTATTCACAAGGAATTTTCCTTAATTTACCTTCATTTTCTCTACAGACATTTGACTTTCATAAACTTTACGACATTCTAAACACCATGTTTCATTATTTGTTAAATTGTTCATTTTCATCTCTTCTGCTTCCACTTGAAGAGATTTTGTCCACATTAGCAAGTGAACCAGTGCCTTTGGTGTGACCACACATGGATTTATAAAATTACAGCAACATATTTGCTACTGTAAAAAAATTTTTTAAATTTAACCCTTTGCCTATCCTGTGCATCATATGCAATTTCCCCGCCCATGCATCATACGTGGTGCCCACAAGCCATGATGTTAAAATAGGTGGTAAAACTAAGGATGCTTAAGAAAAAAAGTCTACTATCGAGCAGGACTTCTAAGGAAAAGCCTAATCTAATATTTTATGCATCATATATGACCACAGGACACTTGACTGATAATGTAAGGTCTTAAATGAAAAACATCTATTTTTTCCACTTTATTGAAATGATTATAACCTTTGCATCACATGTGATGCACAGAGCATAGTGTAAATAACTTATGGTCTGTATGTTCTGTGCATCACATGGGATGCACAAGTTTTTATATGAAAAGCACATTCTATTTGCCAAATGAGCTGAGTTGCCTTACAATAATTATAAATCTGAAAACTCTTTTTTTTTTTTTTTTTTTTTTTGTTTCTGCAACAAATTGCCAAGATGATAAAATCTAGGAAGTCCCTTATGACCTCCGCCTCAAAAGTTGAACTTGTTTCCTTCCCAAAAATGACAGATGACCCACCCCCAATCTAAAATTTGTTTTCAAGTTGGAACAAATTTCTGATTTTTGCACAGGTTATGTGTTATTTCGCAAATCCTGTTTCCACAGAGTTGACATTCTTATTGTTGGCATAATCGAAGATCTCCTGAAATCCAAAATCAATTTGAATAAAAAGGCTTCCAAAATCTTTTTTACATTAAATCAGATGAGAATTACAATTTTGTTTGTGAAATGCTTTAGCAAATTGTTTGGGAAAATGGCCAGTTCAACTGACATCTCCCTACACAAGACTAGGATATTTATATTAAAGCATTGCAAGGAAGACGTTGTGTGTGCGTCTGGGGCTGGGTGTGGGGTTGGTTTCAACTTCATTTTCCTCAATGGTTTGCTCTGTCACTTTGCTTTGATCGTAAACGTTCTTGGTGAGTTGTCTCTTCTTAGTGATGCAACCATAACAGAATATAATCCTCAAACTGTAAGACAAACCTGCGCCTGGATTGTTGCTCCTGTTGATATTTGTATCAGATTCAGCAGTCTATTGCAAAAAAAAAAAGAAGCCTCATAAGGGAGAGTTGTCAAATGTTTTTACTAGCAGTTGCCATGTGTTGTGCTTATTCACATATTGCACAGATTCAGAATTCGAATGCTTTTGCTTTAACATTTGACCTGTTTTCTCATTTCAGCTACTACCCAGACTTCCTGCATAGTGTATTCCACTGTAAGCATCAAATAAATGTGTTGACAAGTGGTAAGGTTTATTTGGCAGACATTTTACACAACGACACAGCCATTTTCTACTTTATGGAGGTGAGATTTTAAATATTGCACGTCTCTACAAACGTTGATTGCATTTGATGTTAATGTTGTGTACTTCTGCTAGATTTACATATCGAAGATTTGCCTGAATATATATATATATATATATATATATATATATATATATATATATATATATATATTGTGTGTGTGTGCACAGTATATGAGAGAGATGTTAATGGTCAGAGTTGAACTATATCAGGAAACAGTATTATAAAAAACTGATCAATACACATATAAAAACATAAAAATTTAACATGTAGAGCTTTTAAGTATAAAAAATTAGGAAATCAGTCAATTCCACTATTTTCGTTTCAACCTTTTGGTATCTTCAAGTGATTTTGGTCAATTGATTTCCCAATGCTTTATTTTTATTTTTTTAATAAATATATTAATCCTGCTTCATAAATTACAAAATGTTAAATCCAACCATCCTGCGAGTATAATAAAGCATATCCCTAAAGGGATAGAGTCCAGGTTATCTAGAAATTCCTCTAGTAAAATAATTTTTGAAGATAAAAAAGAAAGAATATGAAAAGACTTTAAAAGAAGATGGGAATGAAACCAAACTGGAATTTAAACCTCAAATAAAACAACAAATGAAGAATAATTTAAAGAAAAGAAAAAAATATTATTTGGTTTCCCCCCACCCTTTTAACTTAGATGTTAAATGTAGAATAGAGAAAATATTTTTCTTACTAAACATTTCCCTAAAAATTCCAAACTAAATAAAATATTTAATAAAAACAAAGTTAAATTAAGCTACAGCTGTAGTAGACATTTAGAAACCACGATAAAATGACAAAATGCCAGAAATTTCAAAACTAACGCTCAACAAAACATCGTTAACAATGAAATATGCAACAGTATGAATAAAAGTAGATGTCCATTAGATGGAGTTTGCAAAACTGAAACAGTAATTTACAAAGCAGGATTAATAGATACAAATGACCAGAAAAAATATACATAGGGTGTACTGAAAGTAACTTTAAGAAGAGGTAATATAATCACAAGTCCTCTTTCAAGCTAAAAAGTCTTAAGAATTCTACTAGACAAGCCAACCATGTGTGGAAATTAAAGGGAAAAAAATAACAAAAATCTGATTGTAAACTTGCAAATTTAAAACAAAGGCAACGAGTATGGAAAATTGTAATTTGTAAAATTGTACTGAATTTACTAAATATTTATTTGGGGTTCAAATCCTACCGATACCTTTCTCATAATTTTGTAGGCTCTGGTTAATATTTCTAAACTGAACCTTATTCTGTGAGGTTCCAATCTTAGTTAATTAGTCTGCCATACTTTTATTTACTTAGAATTCTTAAGTCTCTCAATACGTGAAGTCACTAAACATTTTATTTATTATTATGACTCAATCAGTGCCACTTCGCCCCCCGTTACAGAAACAGATTAACAACAAGTTGATAAATGGACATTAATTTGATTCTTGTTTAATTTTCCTCCAAACCTTTCAGTCCTGATTGGATAAACTTTCTTGTGCTTGTCCATCCCTTTTATCAAAGAAATACGTACCTTTATAATTTGGTTCTGTACAACTTTAATTAATGTTAAGCCATTAATCGCCATTTAATTAATTATTGTTAAACCATTAATGGACTTGTCAAAATCTTTGGGAATCTGTGTTGCCTAAAGCCTGCTGCCTAAATTCTTAAGACGACTCTAGAAAAATGACCGTGTGTGCACACATTGATTTTAATCAAGTTTGGACGACTTCAGGTGGCAGCAAAACAAGGAACAAGTAAGAGTATCAGGCAAAGACAAATTTGTCCCAGAAAATATTTCTTGCCCAATTTTATAAACATTCTTTTTTTTTTCTTTTCCTCCCACCAAGTTTATGGAACAGGAAGATGCCATCAACCTGTTTCAATTCTGGATGGCAGCTGAGAATTTCCAGCAACATTTGTCCCTCTCTCACGGCTGCTACGACGGTCTCCAAGCACAGGAAGATGCCATGGTGCTTTATGATAAGTAAGAACACCACCACCACCATTCATTTTCTTTCTCTCTATATCTAGGCAGGTATATACATGTATAGAAAAATGGTCCCTAATTGAACAAATCACTTGGTGAAAACATGGATCTTTTGAAAGCACTGAACATGCTCATTACTTTCTTTCAAGGCAATTAACTTTGGCTTGGCCGTGTGTGTACGCGGACGGAGGGGGGATAAGCTAGAGATTCTGGATGTAATTAATTTAATTGGTTTTATTGTTTATATCAAATAGTGCAGTATCTCATCAATAATTTAACATTGTAAGTCAGTGTTTTGTTCATAAGACTGTTCAAAAGGCATGAACCTTCTGCACCCTTTACCATACCATTAAGATATAGCTTCAAATATTTTATGATTCAAAACAATCTATTTCCATTTTTTTTTTTTTTCTTCAGGTATTTTTCCTTGCAAGCCACCCAACCTCTTGGCTTTGATGATAAAATACGATTGGAGGTTGAAAGTAATATTTGTCGAGAAGGGGGACCACTGCCCGATTGTTTTGCTAAACCAAAGAACATGGTGCTTCGGGTTATCGAGAAGGTAAGGCTGCAGATTCCATTTTGCCAGCCCCCCCCCTCCTTCAATTCAATGCTTCATCTGTTTGATTAAAAAAAATGACACTTACTTCTGCTACAAAATAACTGACTGATATGCAAGCACACCTTCTCAGCTCTGATGATTAGAGTTTACTTCTTAGCAGGAGATAAATAATTACTATAGACCAATCTAGAAACTTGTCCAAATGTACTGATGCCCTTTTAAACTTAATGTCTCCTCCACTTCATACAGTCATCTTGTCCTGTAGTCTCCTGTTGCTTCAGAATGTGTCAACTACCCCTGCAAATCCCCAAAGAGGCCCCACCTGTTGGTCATGGGTGGTGACCTGTGATGGGATCCTGGTGATTGAGGTGCTTCAGGAGAAAGGATGTTTTCACTCCTGGACTCCAACACATCACATTGGCCCTTACCTCAGTTAGACAGGCAGTTGGAGAGGGCCTGATCTGATCAAGCCAAGCCCTGATTCAGATTTCTGCAAACTCTGGAGAAGGTTGAATCAGCAGAAAGTGGTGGAAAGGTGACAGCTGTAGGAAGGGACATTTTGGTTTCAAACTAATCCTCATCAAGAAGTTAACTTGGGAACTAAGGCTTGCAAAGTTAAACAATTTTTACCTTGTCATGATGTAAGTATACTGACTGTGTAGCCTTGATCTACCCAGGTGAATGAACTCCCCCTCCTCCCTTGGCATTTGCCCTTGTAGGGCTCCTTATTGAGTGGGGAGTACAGTCAGTGAAACATAATTTCATTATATGGATACAGAAAGAAAAACCCAAGTAAAAAGACTCCAGATGGAGTCAGATTCGGATCAAGAGCAGGCTGAGGTAATCTTTCCTAGATTCATAATATTAAAAATCTATCACCATTCCTAGTACTTGGGCTTATATTCTCAATTTTTAATCCTAAATCAATAAAAAAACTTAAAAAAATGGAACCATTCTGGTAGAAATACCAAATGAAAAAACATGCAAGCATATTGCTAAAGAATAAAAAATTCCATAATATAAGTGTAAAAACATAGCCACATGAAAGATTAAACACCTCCAGGGGTGTAATTTATAATGGTTTCTTTGAACCATACAAGAGATAAAAGTTGAGTTAAAAAAAAACAAAACAAAACCGTATAATAAATAAAAAAAAACGTATATATATATATATATATATATATATATATATATATATATATATATATATATATATATCTATCTTTTTCAACACACCCACACCACCAACTGAAATTAAAATTGGCTGTTTAATAGCTAAAGTAGATAAATATATTCCAAATCCAGGAAGATGCTACAACTGTCAAAGACCTGGCCATCTAAAGGAGTATTATACAAAAATGACATGTGCAAGATGGGGGCTAATTGAATCAAACCATGATGATATAACCTGTAAAAATAAACCAAAATGTATCAAGTGCAATGGAGATGACAGAGCTGGATGCTAAAGAGAGCAAGACCTGGGGAAATAGAAAAAACAAAAATCACTGAAAATATTAGATTCCCAGAGACAAGAAAACTTATAGAAACCCATTTCTCACTACAAAAAAAGACCAAAACAATTGCGAAATGTAAATGAAAATCAAGGCAATAACCTGACAAAAAACAGAAAAACATTTAACATCATTAATAAATGAATTGCCAAATCTCATTAAAGCCCTAAAATCCAGTTTAACAAATATGGAAATATCTCTGTTTACCAACTTAAGCCGCAATAACTGAAGAAAAGAATGAAATAGAAATCAGTGAGTAAAAACGTAGGCACTTATCTGAAGGACAAGAGAAAAAAAAGCCAAAAACCAATCCAAAATAGCGAAACAAGGACAAAGGAGAAGTTTGAAAAACGTGAACAAATGGAAATCGAAATGGATCGTACATCTTCAAAACATCAAAAACAAAAGATGGCATAACATGGCAAAGAAAACAAGAATCTTAGAATGGAAAGTAAATATGGATTTTACTTAAATATACAATAAAAGGACATAAAAATCTAGTAAAAGTCAAAACACACACACACACACACGCTTAATCAACCGTTGTACACAGACATATTGAAATGCATAATTTTTCTTTGCAAATTATAACAATGATTTAAAATCAATCATCATTTTCTTACAAAAAAATGTGATACGCAGCAAGGTGCAGGTAATTCAGCTAGTATAGCTATAAACTTCCAGCCTATATAAAACTGTTAACATTTGCTCAGTATATATTCTGCCAAAAGACACCGTAAACAAAGAAAAGCTCCAATGTCTGATAGACGATTATTCTATGAGGTTTGACTTTAATAGTCACAGCACAGCAAAAATAAAGACACAGACCAAAAGGAAAAAACTGTGGAGAAACTTATAAATGAAAATGACTTCTGCTTACCCGAGAAAGGAGGACATATGTATATGAACTCCTTTTTCGGGGAAACTCTTCAGCCGTTGATCTGACTATATGTGACCCAACAGTAGATATGGACTTTTCTTAATATGTAAAAGATGACACTTATGAAAGTGACCACTTCCCAATTCTCCTGGAAAACGTTAAACTGGGTAGTGAAAATATATCCTGCTGGAAAATGGACAAAGCAAATTGGGACAAATTCAAAGAATTTTGTAAGCAAAATTTAACCCAAAATAACAAAATATAGATTCACTAGAATGCTTTACAGAAAATACTAATCACTGTAGTAAAGAAATGCATCTCCTAAAATTAAATAACAAAACAGACAAAAGTTCAATAGGAAAAAGCCACATGATTATGAAAGGCATCTCTACAAAAATTTAACAAAGAACCTAAAAATGTAAACTTAAACAATTGCAAATTACATAGAAGTATGACAGAAACCAAAAAAGAATGTTGGCAAAAATATGTTAAGAAATTAAACTCATCCTCAAAAAGAAAATCAGTAAAAATAACAAAGCTACACCAATTGAGTATCTTTTCAAAAATAACAATATCATAACCAACAAAAAGGACGTGGCAGGCACACCAGCTGAAACGATTTCTGAAAAAAGGACGTGGCAGACACACCAGCTGAAACGATTTCTGAAAAAAGGACGTGGCAGACATACCAGCTGAAATGATTTCCAAAAATTCCTTAAGTAAAAATGATCAACAAAAATTCCTCTTCCTAAAACAAAACACAGAAAAATATAAACTCAGTTTTACATCTAGCAACACAGAAAGCTACAACAACCTAATGAGTTTAGCAGAATTGACATCCTCCTTAAAAAGATACCATAACACAGCAGCTGGACTTGATGAAGTCCAATACGAATTGCTAAGACATTTACCAGAAAAATCCTTAGAACTTCTAAAATTATACAATAATATATGGGTAAATGGTAATTTCACAGATATTTGGAAATAGACTAGAAATATCAGTCCCAAAATCCAGAAAGGACAACTTTGACCCAGAAAACTACAGATCTATTTCACTGACCAGCTGCCTGTGTAAAACCATTGAACGGATGACAAATGACAGATTTATCTGGTACTTGGAGACAAATAAACTAAGTATTAACCTACAATATGGCTTCATAAAGAATGGATACATGTTGGACCACTTAATTCACTTAGAAACAACTACGAGAGACACATTTGTTCAAAAAGAACACTTCTTTTTTTGATTTGGAGAAGGCATACAATACCACAAGGGAAATATGGTATCATGAGAGATCTGTATGCCCTCGGTCTAAAAGGCAGACTAGCACAATTCATAAATGGCTTTTCTTATTAGCGAAAAGTTCAGTCTGGGTTGGATCATCTCTCTCTGACTTAAAAAGAAAAAGAAGAGGGAGTACTCCGAGGCAGTATTTTATCAGTAACACTGTTCAGTATAAAAAGTAAATAATAAAGTCAAAAGCTTAACCTGCAGAGTAGAAGGGCTTTTGTGTGTAGATGACTTCCTTCATTTTTTACAAATCCAAAACCATAGAATGAAAATTACTGCAGTGCCTTAATAAAATGAACCAAAATGGGTGACTGAAAATGGTTTTAGGTTTTCTAAAACAAAAGCTAAATGTATGCATTTTTGTCAGAAGAGAAAACTACACAATGATCCTAACTCTAAGACTAGAAGAGATAGAAATACCACTTGTAGATCAGCATAAGTTCTTGTGAATAATATTTGACAAAAACCTCACCTTTATCTACAATGTGAAATATCTCAAAGAGAAATGTAGTAAATCAGTACAGCTCTTACAAAGATTTTACAAGTCTCTAATTCGAACAAAACTAGACTATCGCAGCATCATATACAGATCATCAAGAAAATGCTATTGAATAATTCTTTGATTCTACTAGCCATGGAGGATTAAGATTGGTGCCTTGGGCTCTTAAAATGATGCCATCTGAAAGTTTATATGCAGAAGCTGACGAAACTCCTCCTAATCATCTTGGATGTGAAAAACTGGTACTGCAGTATTATACAAAACTAAAATCTTGTTCATCTAACCTGGCCTATAAAAATACATTCCTTCTTCAACACAGAAACCTCTATCGGCAAAAAGAAAAAAACTAAAAAATATTTGGGTTTCAAATGGAGCCCCTTATCAAGGAATCAAAAATACAACTTGCAACAGTCCATGATAATATCACTTCTAACATTGCTCCCTGGACCATATATCTCCAAAAATAATATTAGACTTATACAAATTCAAAAAAACCAGTATGGATCCTCTTAATTTTCAGGAAGAATTAAAAAAAAATCAAAGAAAACTCTCCTAGTCACACACCTATCTTTACAGATGGGTCCAAAGATGGAAACACAAGAGAATGTGCAGCAATATCTCAGAAGAAAATAAGCAGCAAGTGCCTCTGGGACAAAACCTTCATCTAGCATTCAGTATTATTTCAACAAATAAAAACAAAAACAAAAATTATAGTCTTTTCTGATTCACTATCAGTTTACTAAAAAACCCGACAAGCCATTAATAGTGAAGTTTGCTGAATGAATTCAATATCCAAGTCTAAAGATGTGATGTGTTGGATTTTAAGTCATGATGGAATCATTGGAAATGACAAAAGCTGACTCAGCTGCTAAACATGTTGAAATCATAGAAATCAACTTTAACTTCAAGATCTTTTACATAGACGTAAAAGTGAAATAAACAGATTTATCAAGCAAAAATAGCAACAATGTTGGAGTAACAGTGCAGCAAATAAATTGCTGAAAATCAAGCCAATACTTGGGGAATGGAAGTCAAAATACCAAAAAATCCCAAAATGAAGAGACCACCTGTGTATTGGCCACACAAGGATTATGTAGTTGTACTTATTGAAAGGGGAAAGAACTAAAAATATATGCAACGTGTCCAACTACAGACACTATAATTTTTTTTTTTTTGCCAGCAATCTCTGCAAAAAAAACAAACAGTTTTACTAACTAAAAATTGTAGACTTCATACTGGAGTCATACAATAAACTAGTGATTCTCAACTGGTATGCTGCAAGATCTTCTTGCAGCATACCAGTTGATGTGCAGTGAAATAGTGTCATCATGTGTGTGTGTGTGTGTGTGAGTGAGTGAGAGAGAGAAGTAAAGGTACAGTGTTAGTATTTGAATAAATAAATAAATATTAAACTTTATTTTTAAATAATTCTTTTTGCTATTCTTCGATTATTTCAATAACTTTGTTTTAATATTCATTTTTTTAAAAAAGTATTTTTATTTTTTAACTTTTAAAAAATTTTCCTTTATTTAAATAAATGAATATTAAACTTTTTTTCATATATTATTATATTTCATAAATTTGTTTAATTCAAAATTTTAATAAAGTTATATTGAATTATGAATTAATATTGTCAAAAAGTTTCCGATATGTAGCACTGAGCATTTGATATTACAATTTTTAAAAGTATATAACTGAAATTTGTACTTATCGTACATTCATTGAAACATTGAAGAAATCAAAAAAGAAAAAAAAAAACAAGGTAAAAGTTTCACACTAAAAGCCGCAAAATAGTTGAATAGAAACAGTGAAATAAAGTAAGTTCAGATTTGTGTACGTAATTTAGTTTTTTTTTTAAATCTATGGTTTTATTTCATAACATTTAAATGTATACCATTTAAAAATTTTGCTAAATATGCCATGATATTTTCATTTGCTTCTAGGTGTGCCGTTGCTTAGAAAAGTTGAGAAATACTGCCTTAACATAACCTTTGACCTTCAGTAGCCCCCTGGGTCTTGTACAGGATGAACCTTACTGTAAAAAAAAAAAAAAAAAAATCATGCAGCCTTCTATCTTATTTAGATATTGAGCTCACACATTGTCATTTTGCTCTTACAAACATATAATGTTGAAACACTGGTTTCCATACAATCATTGAAGTTAAGCAATGTCAAGCCTGCTCAGTACCTAGATGGGTAACCACTTAAAAATAACAGGTGTTGTAAACTTGGTGTGTGTGTTGTAATGGATAATGGCTTAGTACTGTTAATCTGAGAGCAGAGTTTCAATTCCAGCTTTGTCATACTCACGTACATGCAAATATCATTGGGAAAGGTATGAATCCACCTCTTCTCCTCCACAATTAGTAAGACTTGTATCACTAAAAACATTATTATCCAAAGAAAAAAATTGCATGCAAAATATTTAGATCCTGGCATTAAATAACCTCTAGAGGTTGATATATGTCTAAAGAAAAGAACGTTATCATTTTGGACATCAGTGAGTGGAAGAAACCTATTGAAGACAGTTTGGCCTCTTTTAAAAAAAGACCATCTTTCTCTACATGCTGGATATCGTCGGTCTGCTACCAATATCTGATAGCAACTTGCTCAATGTTCACTTCTATAATTTCAGTCTGTGATTCCATTTTTTTTTCTCTGTTTTCAGGTCTACTTTCCCAATTTCCTCCGTGGAGATCTTTATTATAAATTCCTTTCAGAATTGATCAACACAGTGCAGCTTGCCAATGACTTGCCTCAGAAATCAAGAAAACGCCTTGGTAAGTGAACATGCTATCTTCGTTTCAGAGGCTTTTATTTGACTCTTCTTGGTGCAAGTCGAAAGCTTCCTAATATCCTCACCGTTACATTTATTCCAGGCAGTGACGCATCCTCAGAAAACAGTGCTGGAAGCCAAAGTACCGGGGCAGAGAGCGTGAGTTCCCGCAACACCTTGTTGGCCACTGACACAAGCCACTTGAAAAAGGCCCTAAATAAAATGCAAGTTGATTTGCGCATTGACTCTGTGCTTCTTAATCCGGATGCTTTATGGAAGAGGAATGCTCCAGGGTATGTATCATCTCTCTTTTAAGGTGTAGATGGCAGTAGAAGTTCTTTACTACACGTTCCTGTACTAATTAATCATAAGTCCACTATCAATTCAATTCTACAAGAACCTTTTCTTGGGAAATTGTACTCTATACATTCTCATTTTCATATCGAGAACCAAATGATTTCGGAGCATGTAAAATTGTAAGCATTTGTCACCCATCCTCAAAAAATTATGACAAGAAGCAACAAAGAAAAGCTTTGCATCAAAATCTAATTAATGTGACTGCATATATATCTACAACAGATCCTAACAAAAAAATTAGGTTAATCATATACTACACTAAATCTAGTATATTCAACTTAATTATTCACAATGATTCTTCCCCACTCCTCGTTAGCGATTTGCAAAATACCAACATAGTTTACAAATTCAAGTGCCCTTTGGGAGATTGTATCTCCAATGGATTAAATAATATTTATGTTGGTCACACCACAAACTTGCTTTCATGACACTTCTCTACATTTGAATGATAGCATTTTTAGGCTTTTAAAACAACATACCTGGCCACATACACAATTCCAGAAAATCCTCGTTGAAAATACAAATATACTTAAACATGAAAACAATAAACGTAAACTAAAATTCTTGAAGCTATATACATAAAACAGTTGAAACCTAACCTGAACAAAATAAACTATGAAATCTCCACAAATATCCTTAAATGTCTGTAATTGGTAACAGAAGCCATTGGTTTATACCAACGGCTTCCCATACTTAATACTTCTTGTTTTCACTCTCGTGTGGTCATGTGTGACGTCACAAGCTGTGGCGCAATTTTTGCTTCTGCCTCTTGTATACACGAGTTTGTCGTTGCTGTGAAATTTTTCATGCAACAAAAACAGACTATCATTATTGTTTCATCCGTGTATTAGTTGAGATATTGAAAAGTAATTGTCATCTTTGATAATGGCTTATGTACACCGAAAGCTTAGATTGGATTTAAACATGTATCAATATGGTGATTTCCTTTTGTCTTTTAATGATAATGTTATTAAGCTTATCAGACAATATGAAAGGAACTTATTTAAAATAAATAGACAAAACTTGTCTATATTATTTAATGAAACACACACATATATATATATATATATATATATATTGGGAGTAAAAATTGACCAGGTCATTCATGTTTATATTGTCCTTTCAGATATACTTTATCTGATATTTTTCACACACAAACACACATATTATATAATTGTTATAGCTTATCTAAATTGCAAACCAATGCCTTGGTTTGCTGAATAGAAATCTGTAAATTGTCAAAAAACCAAATTCATGCTTACACACCCACCTGCCATTGTACAGTTGAAAAGTTAGGGAGTTTGTCAGTTGCAGAAATGTGCAATATAGCAAAGGCAAATTTGGTGCGACTAACAATTGTAAGGATTTGGCAAGTCTTTATCCTACATGTCAACTTCATTTGTGTTATTTTTGGATTACTGTATTTGGCAACTTTTTGTCATTTCTTCATAGATTGGTAAGGTTCCTGCAACCACAAGTATCTGATCTATTAATGCCGTCTTCTCTTTGGTTGGTTTGGGGGGTGGGGGTGCTACCGTCATGTCAATGGAAGTTTTTCTATGCAATCACCAGGTAATCGATAAAGATGAATTTTCCTTTCCATTCTTATGAAAAGTTAAATTTCTGCTCCACTTGTCCTTTACCAAATTTGCAGAGGCATGAAACAGAAAATCCTTGCTTTTCTACAACAGAGAACTGGTTTCATGCCTTTTTGTTTACTGTGCACAGAATTTTTAAATCTATCTCCTCAAAACTAGATTATTTTTCTCCAGATCAAATGTAATCAGTCCAAATGTTCAACTCTTCTCAGCATTTCAGCCTTTGCAGAAATGCTGCAAATCTAGGCAGTTGTGTGTGTGTGCGGCTTGAACACTTTTTATTTCTCAAAATCCCAACCTGTGTACTTACAGATTGTACCACTCCACAGCCTCCTCTGACCTGTCTCAGCAGGCCAACAGTGAACCGTGAGTTTAGTTTTATGATCCACAAAAAAACATCCTAATCCAATCTTTCTACCTCATTTGTTTAGTTGGCTTTTACTGTTGCTCTGCATCCCACCCCTCCCCTGCAACTACCCACTTTTTTCTTTTTCACCCTGCATCTCGTTTCCTCAATTGCCCCCCCCCCGACCACCTACAAAAGCTTTGGTCATCTATATTTTTGTTCTTTTTCTGGTTTTGTGATCTTTTTTTTCTTTTTTTTGTTGCTCGTTTGCATCTTTTCAAACGTTGACAAAACAACTTGCCGGTTTGCATTACTCCTACTCAGAGGCGACAATTAGCTTTTCTTTGATTCTCACTGCTTTTTCCTTGCTGTCTTTTACTTCCCACTTGGGCAGCCCAAAAAATTTCCACTTGGAATCAACACAAGGGGAAATAACTCTACTGCTTAACGGTTTCAATGATCCTTAATCTTTTTGTCTACGTTGCATGACACTGATGACCATTGGCCATGTTTTCTTCTTTATCAAAGGCTGTAAGAGAGAACTTTCTCTTTGTCCCATTAAGACTGCCTGTCACACAATAAATTTGAAGAAAAATAGAATTTTAGACCAGAATAAAACTGAATTCACACTTGGCAAAAAAAAAAAAAGAGGATTGCATAATTTTCTTGTTTCTGATAGGATGATAATTGCCAGTTAAATAATAAACTTCATTTTCAAAGTTTTGGGGAATGGAAACTTGAACTTTTTGGTCCTTATGTTCCTTTCACATTTGTCCTGTGCAGCATTTAAAACTCACAAGAATGAAATCTGTGTATGTATGTATGTATATATATATATATGAGAGAGAGTGAACCTCTCCTTCTTATTGTGTGTATATGTCAATTACATACAACTTTCTGCCTGTTGCACACGAAATGATTAATGGTGCTTTTCTTTTTGTTTTCTCTCCTCACGGACTCAGGAAGATGTCATTTGGTCACATTAATGACCTTGGACAATTTGTATCTGAGTATGACCCTGAGCCAGAACTTGAAAAGAAAAAATGTAAGTTTTTGTTGGCCTTTCAAAATCGTGCAAAGATTTGTAAAGTTAGATTTGTGTGTATTTAATTAAAGTCGTCGCATGAGGATGGAATTTATTGAACTTCTTCTTTCTTTATGTTGTATTTACTTATTTCTTTTGTTTAATATGCAGCTTCCATGTTTTTCCGGAAGAAGAAGGATAGAGAAAAAGTAAGTTTGTGTTTAATCTCTCTTCAAATGCATTCTGCAGAACCAAAAATAATGACAAGAGACAGTTTTGTCTTAGGATTGGTTTTTGTTCTGAAAGTAATTGAAAAACTCAAGAATGGCTTTTGGCAAAAAAATTATCTTTCAAAAGTTGTGAGAATTGTTTTCAGTAAGAGAAATATCTATACAATCAAAGAAGAAAAAAATAGTCTGTGTGCGTGCGTGCACAGCAGTCGGCAATACTCAATATTCCCACATGTACAAACCATGTAGACATCTTTCTTCTGTAGATATAAATACTTTCCCATATATATAAAAAAAAAAAAGGCTATAAAGCAGATACCACAAAGCATCAGTTGCCTTGTAGTCTTTTTCAGTCAACACTGCTATTAGTACAAGCTCAATTACCAGATATCATTTCAGATCATTGCCAGTGATCTATTTTTGTGAGTAATATTCTTTGACCAAAAGCTGCTCATTTAAATTTGTAATAGAAAATGAAAAACCAACCTTGTGCCAAAGTTTTTGTGTTGATTTCAAGAGTTTTCCCTGCTGAAAATGAATCTCTTCAATGTTTATATTCAAGAAGACAACCTTCTATGTTAGCCCCAGAGTGTGTTGGGTGTTTCTATATAGTCGGATTTAATTTCAGGAACAAGAGGACATGGCTGTCCAGATTGCCCAGATGATCATATCAGATGTAACGTCCATTACCCAAGCCAACCAGAACCCATCCCACCAAAACCTACAGTCAGCTTATGAAGCCACATGATATAAGCATTCAATAATGGTAAATATGCTAGATTTGTTCAAATTCCTCCTGTTTCATTCTATCAAAATTAAAACAAAACTAATAATGCTTATATACTTGTCATTATGGAAATTTTGCTCATATTGTTAATGATATATACAGTGTGTGTGGTAAAAAATATTTTTCAATATGTTCAAATTTAGAAAAACAGTAAATGTTTTTCAATAAAACCATCCTCAGCCTCAAAGCAGGTGGAATTTTATTTTGTTGGCCATGATGGGTGCAATAACAGGTTTCATATTGTAAGGCCAGTGATTGTTCTCCCTCTTGCCAACACCCTCATACATAGTTCTCCAGGGGGCAGTGGGGGTACTAAAAATACCACATATTGAGAGTAACATCATTGTGAAAATTCTCAACCAGCCACTCTTAGGTTGCACTTGTCTATGTGGAACATATACAGCTGCTTTTCAAACCTGATTTTGACAACTGTTTATCACCTCAATGTAGGTGGTGCAGGAAGAAGTAGAGTTGTTGCAAATGGCCCCTAGGAACATCACTGAGGGTGCAAACTTTGTCTGGTTAGCAGCTAATACTACAAGTATGTTGTATCTTTTCATTTCTCATGTCAGATACCATGTTAATGCTTTCAATATATCCAAAAGAGAAATTAGAATGTTAAACTGCATGCACCACATTTTTCATAGTTTTCTATAAATACCTTGTGCCCACACTAATATATCTCCCACGGAAATATCTTCTGTTAATAATGTTAGTTGTTTTTTATAGTATAGCATTCAGATATTTTTATCTTGCTCTGCAAAATCTTACACAGGGTGAGAATTATTAAAGATTGTAGATTCAAATGGAAAATGGTTCAAAAAGTCAGATTGAAAGGGTTAAGATAATTCGTGCATCTTATTTTCATAAAGCATTCTAAACAATACTGGCAATCTACAAAAGGAAGAAATTTTAATAAATGCTAATTGTCACTTGATAAAGCACTGGATTGTCGGCCCAGATACTAATTATTCCAAATTTGATTGTGATGATTTTTTTTTTCTATTTCAGGACTGAAAATGATGTCCTTGTATAAAAAAAAAAAGAAAAAAAAGTACTGAATGAAATTCAACCATATTGGACTGATTCATTCAACACAAAACTGAATCCCACCCGTTTTTTCTTTCCTCAATATTTTCCTTTCCACCTTACCAGAGGAATTCTGTTTGTAATAAGAATTACAGAGGCTTGTGTGTACATATCTAGCTAAAGAGGGCAGAGGATCCTTCTGTCTGTCCCCCAACTACTTCAGTTGCTCACAACCCTGCCAGTTTATCATCTGATGATGAAAAGAAGAACTTCAGCTCAAGTTGTGAAATTAGTTCTTTTCCTACTTGAAGTGATCTAATAAAAAGGTTCCTTTTTTCTTTTTTTCTTTCTCTCTCTTTTTTTTTTTTTTTAGATTCCTTTCAACTCTGACCCCTCCACCCATCACTACCACAAGACAAATATGACTAATAAAGATGAGGATTTACAATAACAACCTATTCAGTAATTACCTCATCTTTCTTATATTGTTTTGGCTTCCACAAACACCTTGTCTCTCCTTTCCCCATTAGATATTGGCTGTGACAACATCCTCACCCCGTTCCTGAGCTCCCTACATTTTAACACCTGCTGTCGTTTGAATGTGCATGTTTGCTGATGGGCTCTATTGTCTCGGTTGTTGCTTAATGACATTGAAAACCTGAATTATTCCAAAGTACTGTGATGAAGTCTTTCAGCTCTGGCATAGCAGAAATCTTTTCTTTTCTGGCTGGATGTGGGGAGAGACTAAATTGAAATGAAAGAAACTGGCTTCCAGTTGTGCACTCTTCCATCACGGACAAAATTACTTACTCAAATGTTGATGGTCAGATTGCAAACCAAGCTCCTAACAGTTTGTCTAGCACTTGGTTTTCAAGACATCTATAAATTTCCTGGCCCCAAGCAAATTAGGCCAACTTTCTCCTTTTGACTTCCTTAGCATTGTTAATGGTAAAGCAGAGATCTGTTCATTGAGGTTTCCTTTTGGCACAGCAGATTGATTTAGAATAAACTCTGCCAGAGCTATTTTCAGTTTTAGCCCAAACTGTGGCATTGCCATTATCTCTTCCTTTTTCACTCTATCCCCTCCAACTGAAACTAACAGTAGCCATGCCCTCTTTTCACTTTCATTTACTAGTGACTCCACCCATTTACAGTGGCATCACTCTATCCAGACCACACAATCTCCCCAGGTCACACTGTCAATAACTAGAGAGAGAGAGATTACTACACCTCCCCCACCCCACACTTCTGCTTACCCAACAAAGTCATTGTATTGGGTGATGAGGTGCAGAGATTTTTCTCCTCAAACTTTAGATGAAAAATGATTCATTTATTTGAGTAGCTCTTGTGGGTATCTAGTTCCCTTATGCTGGGATAGTCATTACAATAAACTCATTTGGAGCTAGAGAATGTGCCCAACTTCTGAACAGTCATCCAAAAATACCCATGTGATATAAATGAGCTACTTTTTAAAAATTGTTTTTTTTTGTCTTTGGTTTATGTTTTGTATTGTGGCTTTATTTGGTGGTGGTGGTGATGATGGTGGTGGTTAACAACAAGGAGAACCAAAATGTACAAACAGATTCCTTTCCTGATATTTTTATCATTTTTTTTTCAAAACTCATGTAAAAAGATTTGATGTTCCCTGATGAGAAGCTTTCCAATTCTTAAAAATCAATTCAGTGTTTCACAAACCCACAGAAAATGTACAAAGAAAATTATAAAAAATAAAAAGACCTGAAAAAAGAATTTGTTTTTATATTTGAATGAAAATTATTGATATGAAAAGAATGAAACTGTTTCAATTTACATTTTTTGTTTTTGCCAAATTTGATTTTTTTTCCTGTTGTTGTTGATACTGAAATAAAATTGTCTGTATTAATTCTTTCTAGTCAATCATTTGTTTTCTTTTATACAATGATAAAAAAAAAAAATCAACACATTCTCTGAGAGCTGAAGTGTCTTTAACGAGAGAGAGAGAGAATGCTGTTATCACATTGTACATTAGTGACAAAACAATATAAATAAATAAATGTTGCTTAACCTTTGTGAAAATTCTCAATCATGGAAGAACAGTGGCTAATTTAAAAGAAGAAAAAGCAGTGTCTATATTCTGGCACAAGGCCACAAGCATAAATGAGAATTTAACTCATGACAATACTAACCACTACTCCATGACCAAAAGTATCAGTTCTCTTCTTTTTGAGCTGCCACACTGAAAACTGTAGTCTTTCTTTCTGATTTTATTTATTTTCAAAGTTGAATTTCTATATTTAAAGATAATTTCTCAATTCTTTGGTATCAATTCTCAATTGCCATAGCAGTAAAATTTATGATAATCAAGTAATTTTTGTACAAGCAGTTAAAATGTGTCAGATAATCTCACACCAATTCCATAAAAGACTGGTGTTTTGAGATGTATATTTTACATTTTAAATACAAAGTCTGCCCAATGGTCATTTAAAGTTGCTTGCATAGGAGAGAGAGAGGGTGGGGAAGGAGAAATGAAATCTTCAGATATTTGAGCAGCAAGCAAAAATGTTTTAATGATGGCAAAAGAAAAAATTTTTTTTGAGGATAAAAACAATAAACAAGCAATTATCAATAAAAATGATGTGGGCAAAGCTTTAATTTGTTTTGTTTTCAAACGTGATAAATACTCCCTTGTTAACCTCTATTTGATTGCGACTTCTTTCTCCTTGATTCCAATTTTGTTTGTTCACATGAGTTGTTCCCCCTTAAATCAAAGTTCATATTGAAATCTGTTCATTTTGGGGGAAAAGTAATTTCTCTGCTAAATGAATAAAAAGAGAAATCCATTTCTTTCAAGATCAATTCCTTGTTCCCCTCCACAACTATTCAGAGTCGAGGTAAGTGAAGTAATTTTGGGGATTTCTGTGTAGTGTTCCAGCCACAAGCAATGCTCTCCTCCTCCAGTTCCTGCCATTGTCAGCTAAAGAACAATTTAAAAAACTCTGAAATCTGCCAAATAGGAAATAAAATTGAAAGCTTAGCCTCAGAAAATGTCCTACATTCCAAAGTTGTCAGCAAAAAGGAAAAAAAAAAACCGGAAGCTTGAAAGAAATTGTGACAATTACTTCATTACTATTGCAAGAGATGAATCCAAACAGGTGAGGCGGGGTTTGCAAGGAGAGTGTCACACAGGTTTATCTCTCTCCTCCACTTGAACCTTTAATATTTGATGAATTCAAAACAAAACTTGCTGGCCGGAATTCATTTCTACATACATGTGACAACTGAGAAGCCTAAATGCAGAAAGCAGTGAGACATACAAGAAAGTATCATGGCAACACATGTTTAGAGATGACAGTCACAAAAACTATGAAGAGGAAAAACGGTTGTTAGCATTACTTCATGGATGGATGGATGGATGGATGATGTGTGTGTGTGTGTGTGCACATGTGCCTCCCAACTGGTAAATAGTTTATCCCTTGAAAAACAATGCACAAACACAGTATCACATGATGAAGTGTCATCAATAGAGATTGTTAACAATGTGGTGAAAATCTTCGGTGCATTGTATATGTACAAGTTGAGAGAGATGTCCAAGCAGAATGCTCTTTTTGAAAATTGAACTCTGATGATGGAGGAGGAGTTTTCTAATTCTTACATTGTCCTTGAATGATAAACACAGGTCAGTGCTTGTGGCTGTTACTAACATTCAAACCAAGTTTGAATACTTTGTTTATGGGGAAGTGAGTCAAGCACACTTGGAGACTTTCCATATTGCAAAATGAATGAGCTCAGCATGTCGGAACACAACTGAATCATCTCTCCTGTCCTTTCAACAGAATTTCGCAAGTATTTCAGGTTTGTGATAACGTATTTGAGGACATCTTATGCTTTTGCCAAGTCTATTGCACTCGCAAAAGAATCGAATCAAGAGAATACGTGCATCCCGAGAGAGAGATGGACGCAGAAAGCGCGTGATGTCAAATACCATGGAGAATTGGGTGAGTCTCATTGTAATTGTGTCCAGTTCGTTAAGGGTTACCGATAACCACAGATCAATCTGCCCAGGTGTTGTGGTGACGTTGACCATGAGGAGGGCTTCATGCAGAAAATCAAAACCCACATGCAGCTGGACATACGTGGAAAAAAACGTATGCATACCTTCTGGAGAAAGGAAACAAAAAAATAAATAAGATAAATGAAATTTAATGAAGCTGAAACAAAATTCAAATGGGAGCAAACAAGTGGGGGATTGAGAAAAAACATTTGAGAAAATGTATATTTGTAGAGTGGGCAATATTCACATATATTGCCTTGAGCAAGCTTTTCAATTCTCTAAACTTGGGATTCAAGATTTATTTCCTGTCTTTTCTATTCTCCTCAGTATGTTTTGCATTCTTACTTTCCTCACCAGAAGCACAAAGTAGGAAAGATAAACAATTTGATATTGTTTAAATGTAATTGATATTTTGCAAGGGTGAACTTTATTTGATGCTTAACAAACAAGACCAAGTCACTGACTATACATGTTGTCATCACCATCCAAAGTAACCAAACATTAAGTCTTTTGGTCTATGCCAGTCACTTTTAAAAGGTAATCCTTATCATTGGAAGTAAATAAACTTTAATTAACAAGCAAATGTTTAAGCCATTTTGCCTAAAATTTGACTAAATTCACTTCTCATCAATTATAATAAGCATCACATTCAAAAAGATTCTCAGCAAAATAAACTAATAATTTATACAGAATATCAAAAATACTTTTACAAACTTTGGAGGAAGGTTCCTCATACTAAAATAAGGACAAAAATCCATATGAACATGACCACAAATTCATTTTTGAGTTATTAAGTTTATAGTAGATTTGTTATTTGTGTACATTTGTGACTAGTCTGTCTTCAATATTTAACATGTTTAGTAGTGAGTTAACTGAGAAGTGTTCAGTTTAGCATTGGCAGGATATTCTTATCATTAGCAAGCAGATATGATTTTTATATAGAGCCATGTGGCTGCAGGAGATTGTCTTTCCAGGCTGAAGGCAGCCAAGTCATCCAATCTTTGCTGCTGTTTATTATAGTATTGCTGAAACACGATCCATGGCACTGCAAACTATATGCCTCATACGCCTGACCATGATGAACACATTCTACGGGCTGTCAGTGACAATCCAGGTATCAGCACACGTCAAGTGGCCCTAGCATGTCATAGATCTCATAGTACTGCATGGAGGGTACTTCAAGAGCAGCAATTGTATCCATATCATTTGTAGCATGTGCAGAGTCTTTCGACCTCTGATCACTCACTATGGGAGAACTTTTGCTGATGGTTTTATTGCATGAACTGCCAATCTGTTGTTTGTCTCTTCACTTTTGTTTACAGATGAGGCAACATTTGGAAGAGATGGAAATTTACACAACCAACATTTGTGGGTGGATCAGAATCTCCGTGGTACAATACAGGCTAGACACCAACATCAGTTTACGATTAATGTATGGGCTGGAATTGTAGGTGACTGTCTGGTAGGTCTATATTTTCTCCCAGCACACCTTACAGGAGCTGTCTGCAGGGACTTTATTTAGAACACACTTCCAGACCTGCTTGAGGATGTACCTCTGCTAATACAAAGATGCATGTGGTTCATGCATGATGGGGCTCCAGCATATTTTAGTCACATTGTTTGCAATTTGCTGACTGATATCTACCATGAAAGATGGAGAGGTAGGGGAGAACCAGTTCCATGGACTGCATGATCCCAGAAACTCAATCTTTTGCATTTTTATCTTTGGTGCCACCTAAAACAATTGATTTATGCAGCAGACATTAATAATGCAGAGATGTTTTATCAACATGTTATGGGGGAGGGGGGGGCAACAAAATCATTTGATACTTTAAGTGAGTACTTGAAAAGGTCCACCAGTCAAGGATACGACAGGTGCATGGCATTTTGAACATTTGTTATGAGTTACTTTGTACAATGATGGCCTTTTGGACATATGTTTATATGGACATTTTACCTTGTTTTGCTGTCAGGAACCTGCCCCCAAAATTTGTAAAAGTATTTTTGGATTGTATCTTAGATTGTACATTTAACAACGTCTATTGTAAACTACAAATTTAATAACTCAAAAACAAAGGATTTGTGGACATATGTTTACATGGACTTTTGTCTTTGTTTTTGTGTGAAGAATTCATCCCCAAAGTTTGTAAAAGTGCTTTTGAAACACACTTTATAAGCTGCTGTAATTTCTTTTCTCCACAATCCAGTTGAGATTTTCAAAAAATTTACCACAAAAGTTGAAAATGCTATTTTCTACCGCTCTTGATTTTATTAATGCAAACCGACTTCTCAATCTTCCCTTTCTCTCCATACTTGTATGGTCAAAAGTAGTCAACTCTATCATAAGTGGGTGTCAATCTTCATTCTTGTCTTTGGGGACTCAACATGAAAAGAAAAAAAGGTAATCAATTTGCAACTCAAACTATTATGAATACCAATTTTTTTTGTTGTACCTTGAATGGTATGATGTCTAAATTGGTGGAGACACACACACACACACACACACACACACACACACTCTGTTTGAATCGACCTAGTCTTTTGCCATCATCTTCATTACATTCATATGGTGATCTACCACAAGCCAGAAAAAGGAATAAATAGACAATATGAAAGAATTTTGCCCACTTGGGAGTTGGAATGTTATTTCCTACTAACCTATATGAGTGTTTGACCTTATTTTGTCTTGGCTCAACTCTCCAGGTACAAGCAGAACTTAGCTTTTGGCGCAGCCAGGTCTCAGTCAGCGTTTACTGCTGAAAGAAAAATAGAACAGCCGGCTAGATTAGGCTTACAACAAGCTTAGCAAAGTTTATGAAACATTGCAATCTGATGGAAAAACGTTTGCAAATATTTTAGATATTCAAGAGAAAAAAAAAATCACAAATTTAATTTATGCAAGTTGAAAAATAAAAATAAAAAACTAGGGTGGATGTTGATGGATGGAAATAAAATTAACAAACCATTGCTTTCAGTCTAAAGATTTATTACATGTTTTATATATATATATAGTGTGCGAGTATACAAAGAAGATGCTGAAAATTTCTTGGCTGACCCACTTCCCAAAATCTGACCAAATAAACATTTTATTTATTTTTTGTTTTTGTTTTTTGAATGGGCACCTTGATCAGGCAGATAACTTTTGAGTTCCACCCCTCAAAGATACAAATTATACAACCATACATATATTTATGTATGTATATTTGTAGAAATCTATAAGGCTATTTACATTGAAGTTTTACTTCTCAATATTGTAGCCACGACAACTTGAATGAAGAAGTGGCACAATTTCTAATTGCAATTTAAGCAGAATATATAAGACATGTTAGAGTAAAGAAATTGTTGATGTGCTGTGACATGTTTGCTTTAATTCACTAGTTGAAAAGTAGTTTTTATGACAGTTTGAAAACATAATCAGAATTGATTATGCTCAACTTAAAAAGCCATATTAAATTACATCCTGACACCAAAAGTGTTAACAGTAATTATTAACATATTTGCAGCAGAAAACTACATGTAATTATTTAATATTAAATCTTACATGCTGACATTATTGACTGAATGTTTTATTATTAGATATGATGGCTGCCAGAATGAGATTTCTTTCTCTTTATTCAATGAGAATAAGAAATTGTATGAGAGTTGTAGTAAAAAGAAAAGTTCTTGGTCCAGCACACATTTGAAAATCTGGTCAAATGACAATCTTTCAGAAAGGTGTGTTTTATTGCCCCCTCGCACTCGGGAGCTCTTGGGTGACAATTCAATAATAAAATTGCATTCTTCTCTTGCAGCCAATGATCACTAGTTGTTTTGGTTCAAGATGGAAAGAATTTCAACACAGGGAATTTTAACTTAGCTAGTTTATTAATGTTGATGTATACATCTTCTAACTAGTCAGAGGGGTTACTCTCTCCTTCCACTGGGGAGCACTTTCCAGACACGAAAGTCAACACATCTACATTGCTTGACATGTAAGAAAAACCTTTTTACATCCTTATTCCCACGCTTATTCCTTATTTTGTCTTGTATCTGATTCCTAAGGTTAACCTAAGGAAATCAGAGCAGAGATATACTCCCCCCCTAAAAATAATAGTCTGCTAAACTACTATTTAACAGGTGGATTCATTTTTTATGGCTTAACCTATTGCAGGTTATTTAAAACCTGAAATTTTTTTTAGATTGTAAGAATTTAAAAAAATGTTTTTTTTTTGAGATATTGGTTTTAGTGATACAAGTCTTATGAATTAACCCATAGTTGGGGGAAGAAGAGGTGATTCATTATCCTTTCTCCAAAGATATTGGTGGCTAAGTGAACATAACAAACCTAATGGGAATTGGAACTCTGCTCTCCCATTAACAATTCCGAGCCATTATCCATTACACCACCTGCCCATCCAAGCTTACAGCAACTGGTATTCCTAAGTGGTCACCCATCAAGGTACTGACCCAGCTTGACATTGCATAACTTTGGTGATCATACGGGAACTGGTGTTTCAACATGATATAGCCGCATCCCTTTTCGGAAACAGCTTCTTGACCAATCCTAGAACTTTTCAGCATCTCTTTATATAAAACTTACTACACATATAACATAAATGCCTTCTTTGCACAAATAATGCCTACAAAAGTTGATAATATAGATTCTCCTGCTACAATAAAGAAAGATAACCCTTCTAGTTTTTTGTTGTTAAGCACAAACAGACCCACCCCCTCTTCAATTAAACTATAGTGCTCTCTGTATATTTGTGGTAAGATTATACACTTCAGGCATATATGTAATTAGTATATAATGAATGCTACTCACTGGTCATTTTCCACTAATCACTATCCAAAAGGATTTTCTTGTTTTGTTTTTATGCCTGCTTTCAAGTTTCTGTGACCACCACACATAGGGAAATCAACTTGATTGCAAGTATAGCTTTTGATTCACATTACCTGCTGAGTATTAATTTAACAAAATTATCAAGCAATATGTGAGCTTATCAATATTTACTAGGCTTAACAGATTGTGATATCCATGGGCTCACTTCAGGAGCAATTGCCTGCAAGCTAACCTTGCTAGTCACTGCTCCATGATATCTAGTGTTCCTTGTGTAAATTTGTATAGCAGCAGCTCTCCAGTGCCAAAACTGTTGGCTGTCATCACATGAAAAGGTCGGATTTCTGCTAACAAGAAAACAAAAAAGGAAAGAGTGGAGAGATGTACAAGTTTCTCTCCCTCTCTTATATTCTTTGCACACATTGTTCCAAATTTTTAAAAGCTCTGATTTTCATAAAGAAATATGTATTTCTAAGAGCACCAGGTTAAATATTTGTTTCCATCCAAGTAATTATATGTCACGGGGTGGGAAGTAGAGTTTGGCTTCATAATTTCTGTTCATTTTTTAAATAGCCCTTTCCAGATAACATATTTCATTTGTAAAATATTTGCAAAGTTTTCCTCGCTAAGTATTTTTGCAGTTTCATCAACTTTGTTCAGTTTGTCATGATACAATCTAACCATTTGTTTAAGTGGCAAGCTTTTCAGTGTTAGAGAAACAAGAAAGGCCCTCTTTAAGAAAGCCACTGGCTTCATTAAATACAGCAAGAAGACTTCATTGTTTTGGGTTTCTTTGGTTTTTTGTTGTTTTATTTTCAGTCTGTGGATATAAAAGTTTACAGACTCTGAAATTGTAGGGCTTTGTGATGCAAAGCCTGAAACCAAAATTCAACATAATCAGACTTTTTTTCACCTGAATGTAACCTTGCAACCAACAAAATAAAGACATCATTTAAGAAGAAACAAAACTTAAAATCTTCTAGACATGTTTGAATCTAACCAAATGAAATCACACATACATAAAAATTATTAATCATAAATAAGGATCAATTGTTGTAGTAGAATTTTTTGGATGTTTTTTTTGCCTCCATGTGGAATAGCCAATGGCATTACAAAAAAAACAAAAAAAAAAACAAATAAAAATAAAAAAGAAATCACCAATCAGATAAAGATGCAAAAATAATTTCCAAGGCATTATCATGAAGGCAATAGAGAAAAGGTATCTGAATGAAGTATCAAGTAGGCAACACCCAAAGAGCCCGATACATGATAATAAGCTTCTATAATCTGCACATGAAAGTTAGCAGCAAGATGGAGGATCTTTTTTTCCACATAAAAACATTCTAAAATATACATTCACTAATTATAAAACGGAATTTTTTTTAATGAGATCCAAAATGCTCTTCTTTAAATAGTCTTGAATTTGTTTATTAGAAAAGAAAGAAGTTCAAATTCTAAACAAAACTTGAACACAAAATCAACTGAAAATGAACAGAAATGGCTACAAGGAGAATCAGGCTTTCAATTGATTTCCTAAGGTATTAATTCCTAGTCTAAGCAAGTGACCAAAGTTACTACATTGATTTGAGTAACATTAAAAATATTGCCAAAATAAAAACATTTTAAATAAAAGTGCTGTTTGATCATGAGTTCAATTATGCAACTAGATTATGGTAAAATTCTTTGACATTTTCTGTACTTAAAATTGTTTTTATTTGTGATGACGTTTTTCATATTTGTACAATAAAAATGACAAGGCTTGACATATTGACTCTTAATTTCAGGCCTCAATTGCAATCAGTGAACAACATTTTAGAGAGCCTCTAAGAGAGAGACTACTAATAACTAATTGAAATCATAGCAAATAAATAGTCAAGACAAAGAGGTATGATACAAGTGAATCATTTGTAATCATTAAAGAGACAGAATACAAACAATAACAAAATGTGAAAGAGAAAATTCTACAAAGAAATTAGCTTTGCTCAAAGTAAATTAAATTTAAGGCATTTCTGCAGAAACCTAAAGGAATCCATTTTGTGCGTAAACAAAAACTATCAGCAGCAAATATGGCATTCTTAGATTGAACCTGGTATCCATGCCCAAAGCAGTTTTCTACTGACCTGTTCTACTTAAATAATTTTACTCTCTAGTGCTTGTCTCTTATAGTGCCAGCACATGAATAGACAGATACCAAGCTTTTATTTGACATGCCCCATTGAAAGGTCAACTCTTCTACTAGGTACAATCATTACCTCTAATCAATATATACAATTATTAGCCCAAACATTAAGACCACCTGCTTAAGAAGGTGTTGGTGCTACGTGTGCCAGCAAAACAGCACTTATCCAATTAGATATGAACTTTTTTTTTTTTTACAGTGGGTTTTACACTGTACAAGGCCTGTCACTCGAAGTAGAGGGTTACAGAGTAAGAGGCAGTTTATGCAGATAAGCGGGGAAGATAATGGCTAAACCTAGAATTGAACAGGTTAAGATTGTAGTGATCAAGGAAACATCCTCTTGGGAGTCAGTTCCACAGAGCTGTGATTTGTGGAACAAAGCTGTTCAAGCTTCACCAATGGAATACAGAGGTAATGAGGGTGGTCAGCTACAATGTTAGTGGCCCTGGAGGGTTCTAGTCTGTGAAAGTTAGAACTTGTGAAACCAAAGAATGCATTTTGTCCAAGCACTTTCCATGGAAGTAGTGATAGAGCAGTGAGAGGCTTGCCACATCACATCTGTGAGCGAGGGGGTTGCAGGGCGGAAAATAACTTGTCACCTACAAGGACACAGAGACAATTTTAGACTATCAAGACAGGAAAGTGAGGACTGGGCAGCTCCCACCCAAATATGACAACAGTACTCCATTTTAGGCCTGATCTGGCTCTTGTAAAGGTAGAGGATAGCACAAGGAGTCAGGTACTTACTGGAGCAGTACAGGGAACTGAGCATTTATCCTGCATATTTAGCAATGGATTGTATATAAGAGTTCCACTTGAGGTCTGGGGTGGGTTTAAGGTCCAGTAGTCTCTCAAGGTACGGAGTCTTCTCTATGGGTTCATCTATCCATTGTGACAGGTAGTAGTTCGTGATGATGATGATGGAATGTAACTAGTTCAGTTTTAGAGGCACTGAATATAATCAGCAGTGGATTGGGCCAACTGAAACCCATATTGCTTGTCACTCAAGAGGTTGTTCTGTGCTCAACAAAACTTCTTGTTGATTATAGCCTCAAAAAGCTTGTTAACAATACTGAGGATGTTGATTGGTCTCTACTGAAGTGGGGGTTGGTGATTGCCTGCATTCTTGAAAACTTTTCCACAGTCGTGAGAAGAGTTCTTTTTTTTATTTAAATAACTTCACTAGGATTGGGGATAGTTCTGGGTTGATGTTCTTAAGGACAACCACTGGAATTTTGTCTGAGCCAGTGGTTTTCTGAGGGTCAAGGCTTTTGATTCCTCGACAGAACTTCTACAGATTTACTCTGGGATCTGGTGCCAGGAAGTTAGCAGCTGGTGCTTTAACTACTGCAAGTTCATATGGTAGTGGTTCTGCAGAGCAGACTTGTTGGTTCATCACATCCCATAAGTGCTCAATAGGATTGAGTTAAATAGCAATATCGAGGTTCAGGTCCAGAAAGTCTGGGGTTGTAATTTTAAGGGTTAAAAATTAGTCTTACTAGTTCAAAGTCAGAAAATACTTTGGGCTTAAATCAAAAGGGTGAAACATTTCAGCACATCACTGCCTATTCACCTACAAAGAGCTAAAAAAACAATGCTGTGGTTCAAAGTAGCATTCTTTTAATGGGGTAAGAAAGGTTGTGATGGGTAAAGACTGGTAGAGAAGCACAAACAATTCTCATATTTCAAGGACTACTAAAGTCAACCAAATTTTCTTTCTTGAGGTAAGACTTGGTCTTCTCCTTTGTTGCCACAGGGATCAAGATCTGGAGAGTTTGATAGCCAAGGTGATATACTGAAGTTTTGTCATGTTTCTGAAACTATTCCCATATACAACTTGTGCAGAGTGTGACAATGTACAATGTCCTATAGAAAGATGCCACTGTCATTGTAGAAGGCTTATCATGAAGGAGTGTACCTGGTCTTTAATGATGTCAAGGTAGGTAATATGCAACATCATACCTTCTACATGAAAGAGAGTGCTCATTGTTTCCAAGAACATTAACTAAACCATCATACTGCCTCCATTAGCTTGTTTTCTCACATCACTTCCCCAGTATGTAAATGCACACATATCCTGCCATCGACTTTATTTATGAGAAAGTTAGACTTATTGAACTCGAAAACTATCTTCTATTGATACAAAGTCACATTCCAGCACTTGTAAAAGACCATTTTGGCATGGGACATTGTTTTAACATGAGTACTCTGAATTGTAGCTATGCAACCCTCATATATTGCAATACATTACTTTGTTCCCATTGATTAAAACTATCTGCAATCTGTGCCACAGTAACATTACCTTTCATTTGTTGGTATTTGGCAAGAAAACCTCCATTCACTTATCAAATCAGTAAGTTTTGGTCATCCAATGTTTCGTAAGTAGTTTGTGATTATCCATCATCAAGCTACAGCCAAACAAGTGAGAAAAATGTGAGACCTACCACCAACCATGATATTTTGGAAATGCTCTGACCTAGCTTTCAAGTTGTAACTTGGCTCTATTCAAAGTTACTTAAATGGTTTTTTTTTTCATTTCTTCCTCCTAACACTAGCATTCAGTACCTCATAATGAAGTAAACAAAGCTAGCTTACCTATTTATATACCTCTGACATTTGTTACCAAACAGTAGCTGTAACTTTTGGCAAATGTTTTAGTTCATCAGTGTATTTGTGTGCTTGAATAATTAAAACTTAATACAAATATAATATAAAGAACTGGTTAAAACTCTAAAATCCTTCATTTCTCAAATATTTTTAAAGTTTTTAATAATAAGCTCATTGGTAATTCCATAATTTATTTGAAAAATAAATAAATAAACTCCTGTTAATAAATGCCACTAAATCTATTAAGGAATAAAAAATATAATCTTGCCACAGTCAGAGCTTTGTAGCCTCAATGACAAGCACATATTCAGTCAAAGAGAAAGTCTAAAAGTTGGTTAGAGAATATGTAAAATGTATATCACTTCTCATAAGTGAGTGCAATAAGTCCAACTCAACATTAGTATCAACATGATTTTTTTCAAAGAAATATTTATTAAAAATCTCCTAACTTCAAATACATTCAGTTATTACAGATCAGTGTGACCTCATCAAAGATTCCAGTTCATAAATATGTGTCCATTTTTTATTTAAGAATTCATAGAAGTTTTTCATTTCTCAGTTCTCCTTTTTAAAATGCAGCTAAAATTGAATGCTGGAATGTGCAACAAATGTTTTCTTTCCTCGAGGATTACAATATATAATATGTATTCACTGATTCATATCTGCATTATAAAGAAACTATATGAACAAATCCATTTAGCTGAAATTTCATCTATCATTTTACATTCAAATCTAACAATATTCACTTTCTGAAAAGAATATGCATGATTGGTTTTCACATAGAGCAGGATTTCTAATTTACACTATTTATTAATTAGCAGTATAACCCATCTTCGACCAAGTCTTTCATTACTGGGAATTTTTGCCGTTCAATTAGAACAGTTTAAGTTTAAAGTCAGCCCACCTGAAAATCAATATTAGTAATAACATTTGGGTGCAACTGAGGCACATCCCCAAATGGGAGGGGGGGGGTTAACAATTTGAATGGAAGTGGCCCTGAAAAGAGCCATTTTTGCGTTCTCAATCTTGTTTCAGCCTCACGTGCAGCAGCAGTTGAAGAAGCGTTTCTCCTCAGCCATTGAGTCCTTTGATCATCATTTTCAGCCTCACGCACAGAAGCATTCAGGTATGCTCTTCTGAAAAGCCGATGGCTACATTGATCTTCAGACTCAGTGGCTCTGATTGAAGCATTCCAAGAGGCATTTTGAGACAGGCAAACGGAACATTCTAAAGACAATTCATTATCTCTTATACGCATGGCAGATCTGACGGCAATGTTTTTGCGACCCAAGCAAGTTCTTTTCTTTGGTGGCATGTCTTAGGCAAGTATGAATTGTCAAATGGAATTCATGGGGAAATACCAGAAGAGAATGCTGTAAAACTACAGGGATCACTAAGTTCGAATAACAGATAGTAAATAGTAAAATGTTGCGGAGAGTTATAATGGACAGGAAGTAGTGGAGAGCCATTGTTGCCAACAATTTGGACTCAAAACTGGCACTGAAGAATTATCTATCAAATAAAAAAGAAATTCATTAAAATAGGATGAAAACTGTGGAAACAAGTAAACAACATCCGATCACACACACACACATATTTGAGAATTATAGATATAGATAGAGCATGAATTCAAAGTCATGACTTCAGACAAATCATTGAACAAAAAAAAAAAAAAAAAAAATCAAGAAATCTTTACGAGAAACTTTTGTGGTAATTTTCATGAAAATCTGTTTGTGAAACAAACAATTAGGCAGTCAAAATTGGCTACCAAATGTTCAACATGTAATATTTCAAATATAAAAGATATTATTTCTGGGTTGTAAAAACAGGTTGATTTTAAAAATTTTCCAAATTCATCTAATTATTGGATTTTAATAAGCCTTTTGGCATTTATTTAAAAGAGAATATATATTTTTTAAAGTAGCCAATTCAAAATTTTAAGAAAAAAAAAGTAAAAAAATTTTTTCATGTGATTGCACTCCCCTCCCACTTTCTTAATTTGATGATTTTCAATTGTGCATCAAGACATATCACATGGAAGTTTACACTTTTGAAAGATAAGTCCTTGAAAAATAAATACTGAAAAAAAAAAAAAAAAAATTAAAAATTAAAAAATAAAAACTTAGAACGCCCAAAAAAGTCACTCTGAATGACTTAGTTTTAAATTTTTCAAAAATAAAAATAAGATATGGCCATTTTAACATTTTTTTTACTTTTATGTTTTTAATTTATATTCTTGGGCTTTTGTCTGTAATAAAAATAATTTTCTTTTGTGATGTTTTGTAATTTTATATAATATCAATTTAATAATGTGATATTTTTAAAAATCTCTATTTATTCCTACACAAGGTGTATCACTATAGGATTTTAATTTTTAAGACTTGATGTCCTTTAATAAATAAATATACAAAAATATTGGGAAATATTCTCTGCAACTATTCTTAAAAGAATTCTTTTTAAAATATTACACAACTGTTAATATTATTATTAACTACTGTTATGAAGACTTGTCATCATTTTTGCATAAGCTACATTGTAGGACACACACTGATTGAAAGATCAAAATAAACATATATCTTCTACTTCCAACAGAATTTCCGACAGAAATTGTAGAAGAATTATCCAATATTCTACAAGTTCATATTGTATGCAGGGATATACAGGGTGCGATGGGTAAATTGTCACCATTTTATATTTTTAATTTCACATATGCATGTTGTTTGTTTTTTTTTTTATTTTTTCAACTGCACATTACAGTGAGAAAATGAGCATCATAGCTCAATCCCCTCTGCCAGAAATTTAGAAACAGTATGCTGTACTGCTTGGCATATTCTCACCGGAAGCTCCACTACAAACATTTCAGAGTGTTTGGATGTCAATCTGAGGACAGTCCAAAGGATTCAGAAAGAGTTGGATGTGTCTAATGATGTATAATGTCTAATCTGGCCACCTAACTCTCAACACTACAACCCCATTGATTATTATGTGTGGGGGCACAGTTGAGTGAGAGACCAATAAAACTTCTTGTTACACCAAAGATGAACTGAAGGCAAGGATTATGGCAGCATTCAACAAATTTAACAAGGAGACAATCCAGAAGAGTTACAGGAGATTCTAAAGTCATCTGGAGGCTGTGGTTGAAGCCAATGGTGATTTATTGAAAAATTTACTCTTTTTGTATAATTTTGGTAAATAAATCTGTTCAAATGAAATATCAATGTTATTTTCATTTTTGTGTAATTTAGATGACAATTTATCCATTGCACCATGTATACATGGTACCTAGGGAATTGCAATATGCATTTTGAAGAAAAAAAAATCTTAAATTTTGCTAATAATTCTAAAATGCTTTATTCTACAGAAAAGGAAGATTTTGAGGACTACACAATTTCAAAATATTACCTTGGAGTAGATTATTTAAATAAGGACTTTTTTTAGATTAAACTGAGCTACTTCATTAATAATATTTCACTTGTGTGTAAGCTATGAGAATTTTTTTAATAAAATAGTTTATTCCTAAAATTTTCACTGTGAAAATTTTATTTCTTTGAATATCAATTATTGTCACCCAAAATTCAACATTTACTATTTATTAGTCTCAAAACCCCCCAAAATAGTAAATGTATTTTTTTACATTCGTTATAATCAATATTTATACTCTTTATACACTTGACAGAATGTGTTCCAGAATTAATTTTAAAAAATAATGATTGTTCTGTTTAAAAAAAAAAAAATCTTGATGATAAAAAAAGAAAAGAAAAATAATTAGTTTACAAAAGATAAAATATTGATTTTTATTATGAGCCACCCTACTTATAAATGGAAGCAATTCAGCCTAGAACTGTCAACACAGTCAATTTATTTTACTCTTCATCAAGCCATTGAAATCAAAAATAAAATTCAGGCAACCTTGTTAAAAAACTAAGGGAAATAAATATAACTGACAAACTCATGGCCAGTCTAGATATAAAATCACTTTACACTAATATCCTGGCTGAAAAATGCTTAAATCTCTTAAAAGAGCATCTAACAAAATCAAAGATTAACCTCTCCATACCAATAGCTAAAATAATAAAAATCTGCTGTCTTGTCACAAATCAATGCTACTTCACATTTAATAGCAATTTTTACAAAGAAAAATTTGGATTACCAATGGATCGCCTCTCAGCAGAGTGATGGCACGTAATTTCTTGGAGTTTCTTGAGTCTGTTTTTTTCCAAAACATCAACTTACTTCTGATATACTGATGAGGCTCTATTCATATATCCCTGTGATACTAACTTATTGGATCTTGTAGATAAACTAAAGAAAGTTGAACAAACAATAGAATTTACATACAAAATAGAAAAAACAATACTTTACCTTTCTTAGACATCATGTTACACTGAGATGACAGCAGCCTAAGATTTAGTGTCCACCAAAAATCAACCAATGAAAATGTCTTAATAAACTTCTATTCCCATCATAACAAAATAAAATCCAAAATAATCATTGGATTCTATTTAAGAGCACTCAGAATTTGCAGCCCTGAATATTTACACAAAGAGAAATATTTTAAAAATACTTTCAACACCCTTCAATACACTATTTCATATTCAATGTGAAACAAAAGGCTCATAAAATATTCCAAAGTACAACAGATGTCCTTCTTGACAATGAATCAAAAAATATATTCTACCCACTAATGCTCACAACTACAACTGAAAAGAATTTATCTAAACTTTGTCTTTATTATAGGGTATTCTGCTTATGTCGCCTGTACCTTTTTCTCTTTCTAGTACTACACCACGAGCGTCATCTACAGAATTACTACTCTCCCTTAGCAAGCAATGTAGCTGCTTATATAGTACACAGCAGGTGTTGATACATTTGCATAGGTGTGATGTCTATTTCATCAAATCACAGTCGATGCACATGCACACATCTAAGCCATGAACCAGATTTCCTGTTACAGCTGCAAAAATTTGAACATGCCCCATACTAAGTAAGCCATGCTCTGTGTTACTACATTCCCCACTGATCTCCTGATCACATAGCTTCTGTCTTATGTTCCTCCGTAGTGGAACTGAAGATGTTTGTGCATTTAATGCAGGAGAACCATCTTCTGAGGTGATTCAGATGGGGAAATCTCTTTATCTGAGTCTTGCAGGTCATCATCATCATCAGCATCATCCATCATGCCGCTGAGCATTTGTGTGGAATCAGTGTGTTCCATTACGCTTCCTTGTTTTGATGATTTGCTGTCTTCACCTTCCACCATGCTCTCACATTCTGAGGACTCACCGTTATGGTCCAGCTCCTTGATAGGGTGAAGGTCCCTAATATGGTGCAGCATCCCATTGACCAGAACTGAGCATAGACCGTGGTGTCCAGTCACCACCCCCTTTCCAAATTTAGACATACAGATAGTGCATAGGGCCTTCACCCACACTAAATCTCCAATTTTATAGGTTACATTCTTCTCACATGCCAGTGAAGTTGCAACGTCTATCCCTTTTACCTGCACTTGGTAGATATAGATTCCATTTACCGGGGCTGTGGAGGCTGATGTATTGTCATTCGGCATTATAGAGATACACTGATTCCTCCACAGAACACTTTCTGGTGGCAATAGTGCAATGGCGTCTTTCCATTATGCCATTCCCTGCTGCGAAGTATGCACATCAAAAGCACAGCCTTCTGCAAATCAATATCAGCAAGTAGTTCAGTTGATGTTCCTTGTTTCAAGAATATTGATGATGGTGACAGAGTCCTGACGAAACAGTGGGTGCCAGATGGAGAACCAAGTAGGGACACAATCGATGAGTGTCAAGTAGTGTCTGCTTCCAAAGTGGGTCATGTTCATTCCTATTCAGTACCAAGTATCTATTACATCCAGCTGTTCAGTCTTCCACTGTATCAGAGCGACATCTATGGACTGACATACCCTCACATTATCCCACCAATTTCTTAACTACAACCTTGGATATTGCAGGATTGAGCTGCCTCACAAAATACAAGGTCACTTTGTGCTAGGATACCTGCTTTGATGATAGATACTTATTATCTGAGCAGAATCATCAACAGCTATGATCCATACTGGCTGTGTAGGCTCTGCTTCCTTTCATATTGCGCTGAGCCATCGCTGTGGTACCCTGGTGAGATGATCAGCCTGGTTTGCACTAGACTAGACCAAGGCCACTTCGATAGTTAGGCTGTAGTCTTTGGCAAGCCCCTCCAAAGTGTTGAGCCAATGTCTTATTTGCATCTCTGTGGCTGCTTTGGTGTGCAGTTTTGCCCTCCAAGTCAGAGTGTCTGAGATCCACCGGTGCACACATGCTGAATTGGTTAACAGGTGCAGCACAGTTGCTTTCCATTGTAGTGCTAGATTAATGCCTCTCAACACCACATCCAGCTTAGCAAGATTTATATGCTGCAAATCTCCATCTGGACGCAGGTAATTCTTCAATGATGTCCCTGTCAACTTCCAACACTACCCCAGTAGCCAGAGAGCTTGCATCAACCTACACCTTTATTTCCTTGACTGTGCTTGCAGGGTCCTCCTGACGTGCTCTAGTAACTGTTTTGGCGAGTATGCGTTTTAGTAGGCTATTGCAGGTCTTGTCATCCCAACCTTTGGTTGTCACTTTTGCCCGTCACTTCAGAAATGCAGTCACTGGTCTGAGCAACCCATACACTGAAAAGTCACCAGTGAGTTTCCTGCATACAGAAAATGCACTTCAACGAGTAATGGTGGCTGGAATTGGTGGAATCTCACTCTTTCGTCTCCACTGAAGTATACCATGCTCCCCGCAGACATACAATCCCAATACTTCGGCCCCATTCTTCTGCTTCTCAGGGTCCTTGCATGAGAGTCTGAAATTAGTAAAGTGCTTCTGAATTTGTTTCATTGAAATTCGGCTTTCATCGACATAAATATTATTGATGTTTGCTGACGTGGCATGTTTAATTGACTCATTCTGAGCCAGTACCACATTGATTATCGACCGCATTATAACGGGTGCTATATTTAGTCCAAAACCCAGCTGCGTAAAGCAGTACTTACACCTCCTCAGAAGTAAAGTCTGAAATGGCCACAATGCCTTGTGGGTATGCATCTACAGATAAGCTTTTCTTAAATCCAGAAGTGATACATTATTTCCCTACTGCCACCATTCTCTTAATTTGTGTGCACAAACATCAGCATTCATGGTGAACGTGTCAATATATTTATTCAGCTCTCGGTAGTCCATAACAGTGCAAATCTTTCCCTTGTTTTCTTGGACCATCAGTGGAATTAAACCCTTAGCCAGTCTGAGCTCCTTCTCAGGATATGGTATTATCCAACCATATTTGCAGCTCATGCTCATACTCATGTTGCATCAATGTGGACACGGGATATTCAGTGATCGTGTTACGCAGCAATATTGGGGCTTGACCTCTCATCCACTTTCACATTCACCGCCTGGTCAAATTCAGCGCCGAAGTCCTGTTTATCAATGGTTATCGTCGCACATAGGAGTTGTTCGCTGCAAAAGAACTCTACTGCACCTGATGGAGTGATTTGTTCCCCTCCCAACCTCTTTTATAGTGTTCATCCCAATCAGCAGGTCATATCCCAGTGACCTCTCGTGAGTCACCAGGACATCAACTTTGACAGGATTACTCCCATTCAGGATCACGTTGATGACCCCAATACTTCAGGTGTTAGTCTCTCCATTGATGGTCATTACATGCACAAGCCTCCTCATCGGCACATGTTATTGTTGGCTAATGATCGGAAGCAACCAGAGTCAATGAGCACTGCACGGAACCTCCCATCAATACTGCAATTATTGGTAGTGCCAAGTTTTTATCTACTCCAGAGAAACTGGCACTATCGTCTATTCCCTTGTCTCGTTTCCCAGACAGATTTTCTGTTGTCACAATGTGGGATAGTCAGGGACAAAGTTGATGGAGAGAAAAAGGAAAGAATACAGATAAATTTGGCTACATTGAAAAAATATTCTTTCAGACTACCAGCATCTCTCGTTTCATGTACATGTGTAAATGTGGTAATCGTCATACTATTTTTCAAAATACTTTTTGTTGATATATAAAATTATACAAAATTATATATAGATATATATATATATATATATATATATATATATATATATATATATATATATATAGATTTAAGTAACAGCAGATATTTTTATATATATATAGTGCCCAATATTAAAAATATTAAAATAATATTAAAATATAGCATTAATAATATTATATAAGATTACTTAACTTTTAAATAGAGGGTTCAGTTTTTAAATGATATTTTAAATTATCATTTAAAACCAAACTCTTGAAGAACAGAAACTTTACGGAGAAACTTCGAAGCTGGGGTAAAATTGATATTTAAAAGTGATCTTTATATATATATATATATATATATATATATATATATATATATATATATATATATATATACACACACACACACACAAATGAAGACCTTATAGTAATTAGTTATCTCTAGCCCACTGTTTCAAACTGAAATGGCAAAAAATTAGAGACAGCACAATGGATTGTTTTCCCCTCTCCCCCTTGTAGATTTAATCAGATGGTGTGTTTGACAGTAGGTAAAAGAGCTAGTGTAGCTGTAGTAATCATGGGATGCAGATAGAATGTAATACACTATTTAATCACAGAATGATTGTTGATGCAAGAAAGATAGGCCGCTCTATTTTCAAGATAATAACTACTCAAGGTTTTATCTTGGGCAGCAGTAGTAAAAGTATACATGAAATATGTAAATTTCAAACAGACATCAATGGCAAATAAAAGTGTGGATGTCCACGAGTGATACAAAAATTGAACTATTGGTGGCTAACAATTATGAAAACTACCCAAGGAAGGTAAACACAGTTCCAATTCAATGATGGTGCCACTCAACCCATCAGTCAAGACACTGTACAGCATTCACTTTATTTGATAGTGTTGTGTGGTCATCGACCAGCAAGAGAACCATTATTGACAGTACAACATCATTTAATGCATCTTACCTGGTGGAGACGATATAAGCATTTGATTATGGAAGAATCACATCCTGTTGCATGGTTAGGTGAGTCACATTTCCAACTCTTTTGAGCAGACTGTCAAGTTCATACATGGAACTTGAGGCTATAGATCCAAACTGACTTGAAAACTGGTGGGGAGTCTGTCATGGAATCAAGTGTACTCTTTTGAAGTTTTCAAGGATAACTAGGAAAACTGGAAACCATCTTGATAGACGGGATATGCACAGATTTTGTTACAAATCATTTGCACACATTTATGTTCAACATGTTTTCCAGAAAGATAACACAATTCCTCCCCCACCAATGCATGGTGATATGAAACTGGTTATAGAAATATTTGACTTGTCTTCCAAATGGTCTCCACGCTAAACAGATTTAAATCCCGTTGAGTATGTATGGGGCATGTTGCAGCCACACCCACTAAACACAGCTCTGAAATGTGCTTCGATAGATATCCCAATGCAATGACTTCAATGACTTGTAACAATTATTCAGGTAAATGGAGGATCTATATGTTATTAGGGAGCTGTCTCTTAATTTTTTTAATATTTCAGATTAAATCTGATATTTTCCTCCTATTAAAAGAAGCCCCAAAGTGTTTAGCTTTCACAAAGTCACCAAAAACACCATTTTGTTTGAAGTTAAATAAATATACTACAATTAGGAAGGCTTATTTTAGCACACATACATGACAAGTAAATTGTGATTGCCAAAACCTGAATACAATTACTACAGTCCATTGGGAATTGCAACTGTCAGTTGAAATGGAAACAAAAATCACTAAGTTAATCAATGGTTTTGAAGTAGAGGCTTTTTTTAGTGAGTACACTAAACATTATTAAAACTGTATTTATAGTAACTTAAACATCTTAAAGAAATTAATTCATTCTTATAGTGCATGGTCTTAACTGCCAATTTAGTTTTGTCCAAAATTAAATAAATTCTTTAGTTGTTGTTCTATTTCATTTTCTAATTGGAAGATTTTGTAAAAACATTCTCCAAATTATTTTAAAAAGGTGGCCCATGTTATGAAGACAACTTTCAAAAAACTATTAGCAAAATCTATCAGAAAATAAATTGGTTAAATACCACAGGTAAACATCACTGATGAATTTGGTTATGAAAAATTGGGCTTTAACATACTGAAAAAATAAATAAATAAAAGATAATGAGTTATAAAGAAAATCAAATTGTGCTAATTCACAGATCATAAATTTCTTCAATTAGATTTGTATAAAATGGTTTGAGTTTTTGTGGTGTAATACTGACCTACAGCTAGATAACAATTTATTTTTACATATTTACTAACCATAATGAAATGGTAATATATATAATCATTGCCAATTTACATTAACTATGAACAGTTGAAGAACACAACTGGGAGAACTTTGCATTTTTTCCTGCCATTTGAAATTAAAATGGAAATTCTATGTTCAAGATGTTAATCAGACTTTGAGAATTATTCTATTCTCAAAGAAAACAAATCCTATTTTCTAATTCCTTATTGAAGAGTTATTTTTTTTTTCTGTCATTTGTAGGAGATACCACATCAAGTCATCCATCTCTCTAGATTTTCCTTGATTTGTTTTTCATCAGATGTAGTTATCATTAAAATTAAAAAATGTTGAAGGTCCCATTCCCAGTAATTTCTAAATTATCACATTTTAGAAATTGCCTTGTTGGCATATCGTGAAACAAAATCCAACATTTTGAAAATCTTTCTTTCTATAATATTTCAAGATCTAGACAAACTCTAGTCCCCAAAATTGGTAGTGGAAAGTTATTGAAGGTGATGGTCTTAGGTAGCTGATCTCCATGATAGCTGGAACATTAAAGTCAAAAATATGCACAAATATACTATCCACACTTGTAAACTTGTTAGCAATGGTTGACATTGATTGTGGAATGAAAAAGTGACTGCTTTCATTGGCCAGATGGAGGGGATACATGTCTCCTCTTATGTCTGCTTTCAACCCCCAAAACATCTGCTAGACATTTTTACCAAATCTCAGATATTGACTGAAAAAGTATTGTGTCAGCATTTGATAAATGTGGAAAAAATTGATGTACCATTTCTTGTATATTCTTTTTGCACAGTTAACCATAAAGAAATTTTTATCTCATCCCATTTTACTTACATACAGGAATCGAACACAGTGTAAAGTACACCTTGACCATTTATTAGGCGTACAAGCAAAAATAACATTCAGCTGAAAAATCCAAATTTGTGGGATAGATTAATTTGAGAACTAAGAAAGAAGTAAACTTTATTTTGGACACAGAAAAGTTTTATTATGTATAAACAAAAGTGTAAAATACTCAGCTATTTGGTTTTGAGGTTTTTTAAATAGTATTTTTGGATTCTTCATCTTCAATAACTTTCCGATATCAATTTTGGGGAATAGAGTTTGTCTAGATCTTGAAATATTATAGAAAGAAAGATTTTCAAAATGTTGGATTTTGCGTCATGATATGCCAACAAGGCAATTCCTAAAATGTGATAATTTAGAAATTACCTTCAACATTTTCTAATTTTAATGATAACTACATCTGATGAAAAATAAATCAAGGAAAATACAGAAAAAGATAGTTAACATTTTTTTTCTTTTTTGAATGATTTATATTGAGAAAAAATTCCCTTCATTTCTTTTCCAAACCAGTTTCTTCTTTTTAAGATTACTTGTTATGAGAGGATGCTGAAAAGTTCTTGTCTTGACCCATTTAAAAATAAATCACCATTTTAATCACCAAATATCAGAACGCAGATTTTGGGAAATTGGTCAGGCCACAAACTTTTCAACAACTTCTTGTACATAATTTTGCCAACAAATACTGCCAAGAAAGATTTACCTTTTCTTTCAGTATGAAAATATCTTGCAACTGCCTTGCATCTGATGGTGTGGTCGACGAGTGAGGAATATGTTGTTGTGTAATTCCATGTAAAATTGTGAACTTGATCAGAGAAGTCCCAGACATTAGGTATGGTAATATCCACAGGTGATGGAGTGGTATTCTTTGCACTAGATGTTTGTTTGCCAGTAGAGAGCAGGGTATCCAATGATCTGGAATCAGAAGAAATCGTAATTCCACTACCAAGAGGCTTTGAAACAGATTTTATCCACATATTCCTTAATGATGTGTTGAGGAGTGGTACAGAGACAGGAGATGTAAACATGGGATGAACTGATTGTAAAGATGACAAATTCAAGTCTTTCATTTTTAACAAACGCCCATTATATATAACTGGACCTAAGTGAAGACCTGAAAGTAGAGAAATGTCCAAGTTTATCACATTGTCCCTTTTTATAAAGTGGGGGATATGGCAAAAATGTTGCAAAGCTTTAGAATTAATTGGAGCAAAGAGAGAATTGTTTGTTGTTTGTTTTAAGGAATAATAACTTTCGATCAGCGAAATCAGCAAAGCACATTGACTGAACTTTGTCAACTGAGGCAAATGTATTGAAGCATTATGACGGAAATCTTGCCTGTAATACTTGACTATCAAATATTGACAATCAAAAATATAATGTTATATCTTCTTGAATTTCTACCTACCACCATAATCAGCAGTAGGACAGTCATACTTATGCAAATTCTTTGATGGTCAACCCACAAGTTTTTCTTTTGACCATTTAAATGACGCATGTAAAACTCTGTCTGACTGGCTTAAAAAAGAAAAATATCAAATAAGGCCAACACTTGACACATACCAGACTGTTTCAATCAATCACTATCCACTGAATGACGACA
>CAHIKZ030000904.1:637500-712500 GCA_903632075.3 Acanthosepion pharaonis | reverse complement strand
GATAATACAGGAATCTAAAAAAAAGATTATTTAGAATAGAATTATAAAAATATTGTTGCAGGTATCCCTCAATTATATTTGCATGTGTGGCTGTGAAACAATTGTTTTGTTTTTTTTTTAATAGAAGCTACAATAATTTATTTTGATTATTCTGATTTTCCTTCATTAATAATAATAATATTCTGAATGCCTTTTGGAAGTCTATGCATGCATGCATGTAAAATAATGCAATTATTTATCATGCATGAACAAATGTTTAGAGAAGAAATGTCTATTTTATCAAATCTGTATAAACAAATGAATTTTTTGTGGGGTTGGATGAGGAGTAGAAATGATATTGAACTGAGGAAAGTACAGCAACATAACAGATTTATGATTGTAGGCATAAAGCAGAAATAAATCAAATAAAAGTGTTTAATTAAAAACTGGCATTTCTTGTCTACTACATTTAACATTTAGTCAGAATTTTAAAAAGCACAAAAAAAGGTTTTAATGAAAATACTGTTAGAAAAAAAATGAAACAATACAATTTTTTAATAATCCCAATCAAAGAATAAAGAATAATATTTGTTTAAAATAAGGGAAAGTATTAAGAAAACAAAAATCCTTTAAACTGGACAAATTTACAAAATCATGAAGACATTAAGTATAAGGTAAAAATTAAAAAACAGCTTTAACAATTTTACTGTGATGCCGAATAAAAGATAAATTTTGATTGACAAATCGAAAGCAATAGAAATTTAATATGAATTGAAATAAAGAGAAAGTCAGAAAAATTCATAATTCTTGATACAAACGAGTTTGATTTGCAAGAGAAAGGAAAGAAAAACAAATGAAAATAATGTAAAGATAATTAATAATGTAAGATTTTCTTTATCAAATATGAATATAGTTGTCTGTTTGGTTAAAAAAGGAAAAAAAATGATGGGATGAAATAGAACTTAAAGAAAGGTTCATTCTCATCAGAAATAATGGAAAGTGACAAAATAAAAGGAAAAGAGAGAAAATAACGAAAGTATTATTCCGATGTGCAATAAGAAAAACATCCTGACTCACTGGTGTGTGTAATCTTGCTGTAAGGTGGTAGTTTCTGGGTAAAGGGCTCCCTCATCCCTGATGGAATATAGAACTTGGGTATGATACGGTCCAACCAACTGCCTCTCTGGGACTTTGGCTTTGACGGCTGACTTGCATTGTTCAATCTGTCTGTCTGTCTACGCATGTCATCCGTTATAATTGCAACAACAACACTGAAACAACACAAGCAGTTACAGAGCAACACTAGCAAAGCCAACTTCATACTACCCTTCAGCCTGGAACTTGTTGACCCCATAAAGTTGCTAATTACCCTACTAACAACACAAACCCTTGCCATTTGCAGTCAATGGGGATACTTCAACTCACAATAAACTTGCATTCTTTCTTTCGACTTTGACACCATTTGCTTAATGTTTTTTCCTTCTCCGCTCTTTGAGTCGGCTTTTTTTTTTCTTCCCCCGAAGAATTTTTCTTATTCTTTCTTCCTTTTTACTTAAAATTATTCTTCTATTTCTTCTGGATTGTCACACCTCTCTTTCCTTACAAATGCGCACATGTGTGAAAGTGCGCGTCTCACGCTGATTGTGTGTATGTGCATGTCTGGTTGTGTGAGTACTGGCACGGGTGGACATACGTGCGTGTTATATGGCTGTGCATTCACTGCTACCTTTGACAAGTGTCCCAAGTGAAAAAGTTAATGGTTCTTCAACAAGGACAGTCTAAGGTTACATTCACCACAGACAAATACAACAGCATTGATAATAATAATAATAATAATAATAATAATAACAATAAACATAAAAATACAAAAGAGTTGACATAGCTTCTACGCAGAGACCTACACAAGCACAAAATACAATAACATAAAACAACAAGTCTCACAAACTTTTGATTTATGTGGGAGACGGACAAGAAAATGAGCTTGTGTATAGGGTCACAATACTAATAGGCTGAACAGTTTAATTCAAGTGGCAATCTGAAAACTGTATTTCTTTAAAATAACTTTTTTCTCAATCAGAAGAATGGAGGTTGGGACTCAGGAGAAAAACAGGAAGAAATAATCTGAAAAGCCATTACCTACATAAAGTGAAGCTGGTAGGGTGTCTAGACAGGTAAACATGCAAACACATACAAGAGGGAGAGGAATGGGAGTGATGAAAAGTTCTCAGGCCAACCAAGAAAGGATTAAAAATAAATTCTGATTTTTGGTCATTTGGCTTGGGAAGAGAATTTTTCATCCTAACCACTAATCTATATGAAACCTGCACACAAATATACATGAATGTACACATGAGAGAGGCACTCATTATACATAGTTAATAAATAAGCGTCTAGTGAGGATGACACTGACATAGTTGTTATGCATAACAATTGACATTGGCATCAAAATAAGACCACATACATGCATACACACACGCACACACACACGGACAGACAGACAGAGGTCAGTATTGAACAGTCCTGAATAAAACAGATTAATACAGGTGAGTAACAACAGATTTCTACTCAATAAATTTTAAACACAGTTTTATTGTTACTAGGCTTACTGCATGTCAAATAAGGCAAGTGATATAGATGCAAGGCATTTGAATAGACATTATATATACATACTCTGTATGTGTGGCTCATGATTTCATGGTTTTACATGGCTGTGCTTTTCAGGTGAAAAAATTGTACATCATAAACCATTTGCATGCATGAATGCTAAATTTGAATTTTTTTCCCCTTCAGCTAAAGACTGTTCTCTTATATAAGTAAAAATAAACTTGTAAATACTTTCAGTTCTCTTTTTCTCTATATCTTCATTACTACAAAGGAACTTCAACCAATTGTATATTTGATGAAATGTAAACATCTCCAGAATTATAAGAAAATTATAGTCCCTGATAGTTAAGGCCAAATAAATATTATCTGATGGAAGAGCTTCATATTCACAAGAGATACAGAGTAATTTGGGGAGGGTAAATTCATATGCCATCAAAAGTGGCTTCCTTAGACCCTCTATCTTTCTTTCCAATCATCAATGACTTGGGTTTTGCAATATGGCCAGTCTCAAAATTTGAGCTGCATTCTATCAAATCTAGCAACAGAAATAATGGCTTTCTCTTTATCATCAACAAAACTACAAACTAAGAAACTAGTTAAACTAATCACTGCCATAATTTTTCTTCTAGAAACTTTTTCTGTAAAATATATTTAATGAAATCAACTCCTCGAATATTCAACAAAAGGAACAACGTTCACACTCTACCTGATTAATTCAGGTTGGGCCCCTCAATATAAACACTTCTCCCAGGTTTTTTTTTTGAATGATTAATACTCTTATTTCTTATTGTGTCTGATTCTAGAGAAAAAAAAAACAAACATGTCAAGCATCAATAAATATCAATTATAAATAAGGAAAAACTCAAGACTAGATCTAGCAATGAACAAAAGATCAAATTTGTAGGTTTGCCCTGCAAATATGACTTGTTCATCTAAATTCATGCCATACACAGATGACACAAAATTCATTTTGGAAACATTCAGCAGAATTCCTTATACTTCACTGGCTTAGCCCTCACCACACATACTCTACTGAGCATGTGTGGGATATGTTGCAGACTTCACTAAGATCCTTGCAGCTACATCCTACCCTGGAATATGACTGGATAGATATATATATCCTTGCAACAACTCCAGCATTTCAGAATCCATGTAACATTGTGTAGCCACTGTTATTCAGGTAAAGTGTAGAGCTACAAGTTATTAGAAAGCTCCATTTTTTGGCACTTCATTTTAGTTGCTAATGAGAGAAAAAACAAGTGACATAAGTGCTGATCAATTACAACTGGTTAGTGAGTTTGATCCACACTGGGTGCCCCATACTTTTTGGCCCTTGCCATGTAAGTTACAACAGAAAACCACCCCGTGGTGCTAGCTAAGGTAGGAAGAGGGGGCGGATGCCCGGGTGCCAACACAGTAGGGGTGACAAATGTCATCCACAACAAAATTTCAACCAGGCTAAGGTGCAAAAAAGTCCCCTGAAAACATTGGTGGAGACCTGGGTTTCGCAGGTGAAATAATTTATGACCCCCACCCCAGTTTTAACCCTGTCAGAAATTTTCTAATAAATTGTTAGGAAATTTGTGAGCAGGAAAAATAGCAATGTTTTCAGTTTTCATGTGTTTCAGTTGTTACAATCTTGGTTGCTAACAAGAGACAATGTTGTAACATTTTATTGGATGATATGGTGTTTTAACTCTGCATCATTAATAACAAAGCGAAATACAAGCCAAAAGTGCAACAATTTCAGTCTTGCTTGTGTATCAATTTGCTGAGATACAATTTTCCATTGAGTGAGCAATATACTTTTGAATATATCTACCCCAATGTTGGGGCGATTAATCGGAATCATGAATCGAAAAATCAGAACTTTTTGGGGTATCGGAAAATGTGCCTAAACGATTCTTTTAAAATTTTTAACGGTTTTCCATTATTGGTACTAATGAGAAATATTTATTGTTTTAAATTATCACTAAAACTAAAATCATAATAACATCAAAATACGATGTAAATTTATTTTACTTGTATAAAGAAAAAAAAATAAACTTTGCATAAATTCTAGGTAACCTTTAAAAAAATGCAGTTGATTTACAATGTTTCGAAAATGTTTAAAAATTAAATAGAACATTTTTGTCAAGAAAAATACTCAAACATCATTGATAATTAAAATGGTACCCAGAAAATGATGCAACGGAAAATTGGACACCGAAAATTAGCAACAGAAAATTACATCAACCATGAGCCAATCGAACTGTCAGATCTGGCTGTGCTTTGTCCATTAAAACGATCTTACAAGACAAACAGATTTTGACGATGTCATTGACCAGTTTGCCACAATGAAAACAAGAAAACATTCATTCTAAGACCATAGTATCAAATGTCATTCTTTGTATATTGCGTGTTTTGTATTTAGTTGTTCTGAAAGTGAACAGGGTATTTTAACAATATTTTGATTTGAACTAGTTATTTTGTGGTATTGGATTTTGTCTTGGATCATGCATGCAAACAGTAACGTACCGATCAGTAGAGTAAGGTAGAGATAGAGCATGTATGAAAAGTTGCTACAGGCAACCATTCAGCATAGAGTGAATCGGGGTCATTGGGGGTGACATTTGAGGCGGACCTGCCCCTGGGTGACGTTTCTCTAGCTACACCACTGAAACCACCACCATAAGGGTCGATGAGAACCATTTTTGAATGGAACAGAGTGGTTTTCTTTTCAATCATGAACATCACATGTGGTCCACTCGTTAATCATTGAAGCTCAAAAGACAACATTACAGGAATTTGTTTCTGCCACCATCAGATCTCCACAGTTTCAGAAAGTCTTCAATTCTCATTGTTCATTTTCTAGCCTACTTCAGTATTTACAAAGACGAAGTTTCAAAAAATGCTTTTCTGAAACACTAAAATTGAAAAGTGTCTCTTATATAATTGTTTTTAAATTTCACTTTAGAACCCTTCTAAAAGATTACATTCACATATCTATCTTTTCCCTTGTGTCAAAACTGATGTCATACTCTATTTTATGCATTATGAGGCATATAATTTTTTTTCTATATTACATATCATCAAGATGGTAACAGCTTTATGCTATTTAAGTCAATTCCTAATATTATTATAATATTATATTATTTAACTTAATTTTGCAACAAGAGAAAACACTGCAACCATCAACAATACACATAAGTAGTATTCAAGTTGAAATGAGCCCAAGAAACATATAAGCATTTTTGGAAACAAATCTTACAGTATTATACTGAAAGGAAATTCATACACAGATATCCTCAAGGACACATGGCACAGTGGATAAAAGTGTTAGATCTAGTGACAGGACCCAAAGAGTTAAGGTGCTAGAGATCTTGGAGAGGGGAATTAACAGGAGATAACTGATAACTGACATCCATTAGACATGACATGTGGAACTAGAACAGTCTACCCCAGTGAGCGAAATAAAGGATTCAGTTTGACATTCCAACCACCTGAAGAAGGCCGGAGCATACAATGGCCGAAATGTTGTGATAAATATGGCAACAAAGATGAGGATGATAGTCTGAACAATGTAAACATGAACTTTTCTACAAGCAAATATTTTAAGTTATAGAAGATAAAAACTTCAACAAAACAGTAATTTGAAAACAAGAAAATTCTGATCACCCTATCTCAATTTTTATATATATGATGCTTCAAATGTATTATTGTATTAATGAAAGGTATTTAAATGTCTTATATGACAATAATGGAAATTATTACTTTACTGTTAATGGAAAAATGTCAACGTGTTATAACAAATTTCATATTAACTGATAACGCTTTTTTCCTTGAAAATAATAATCATCTTCGTCAGTGTTTTAAATATTGAATAATTATTTGAGGCGAGTTTTCCAAGTTATTTTAAAATGTTTAATTTGGAGATGTTGATCTTGCTTGTTTGCATCATGTAGGCATTATTTTTTTAATATTCTTAATTATGATATTTATTTATCCTCTTGTTAACCTCACTGAGTTTTTATTAATAATTTTTTAAAACTGTTCACTAATTAAAGAGAGACTACAATGGGAAAGCTACACATGGCATTTATCTAATGGAAAACCAGCCTCATATCTGATTTTAAGAAATAAAATTGTCAAATTCAGATGGACTGTAAGCTCTATAGTGCTGTTGATTTAGAAGGAAACATATTAAAACAGAAAGTCTAGAAAGTAACTGTTTTTTTATGAATGTAACTTGTAAATGCCAACAGATTTCCCATCACCCAACTTCTACTTCTAGTCATGCAGGTTTTATCTTGCAGTTTTCACATAGATTTTCACTTGAAAACAAAACCCCATTTGAAATGTACTCATTACGTCATCAAGCGAGATTTATTTGGGTCTAATTGGTATTCCAACTGTTATTTACAACTAACAGTCAACCAGAAAATTTCACAATGCCTACAAGACGGATTCTCTACATTTTATTAAGACCATCTCATTGCTAGTTTAAACAGCGATTGGAAACCATGTATTTTACTGTAGTTATTATTTTAAAAAGTAAATGGGGTATTTTTCCATATAGCCATTGAAATTTATCATCTCTAAGGATGAGATTAACTCAAGTGACAGACAAAATGGCCATCATCTGAAATGAATCAATTTTTTCCCTCATTTTCAGTGAATTGATTACAACTACAAACCATAATTCTTGGCAGATTGGAGGGGAAAGAAGAGAAAGAGAGAGAGAGGATAAAGAAGCTTTCACATTTCATTGGAAATTTGAGCAGAGATTTGTTCAACCTGTTGTTCACTGTGAACAACAAATCTTAACTATAGATGACCAATATGATAACAGAGTAGAGAAAGAAGTAACTTCATGCAAATAACAAAATGTGTGTTTATGATCTATGAACCCCTTGTAAGTTAGGATTAATAATCTGTCATGATTCAAGAAATCTTCATAACATATATTGAGATTACAAATTGAAATACTTGTGACCATAACATTTCAAATGCTATCAAAGTTAGAAAAGAGATGTTTCTTTTTTCAAAAATTGTTTAACTGTATTATAAATATGTTATACTAGGTTAGTTCTCTTTACAAGAGAAAGGACACTGTTGATACGAAGTGTATTGACCAAATTTGTCAACTTGCAATAAAAAAATGATTCCCACCAAGATTCTTCAACTGTCTGCACAGATAAAATCAAAATTCAAAGATTAATTTGAATAGGAATATCAGTTCTTTCGGAAAATAAAAACAAATTTCTTTCTGGGAGTTTCCATAAGTGTTTTTTTTTTTCAACTGTAAAACTCCCTTTAAACAAAAAGTTTATCAATCATTGAAAAGACAAGCTAAGCAAAATCACTGACATCTGGATACAGAATACTTGTAACTATTTTATCATTAAAATAAGTATCAGTATCTGTCAGAAAGTGATTTTAAGGTTATTTTGGTCTTAGATTATATTGAACTTTGATTGTAATAAGAAAATATAAACCAATCAAATATCATTTTTTTTCCTGTCAGGATTTGCCTTATTTTGCACATGTTCAATGTCTTACTCAGGCACAACCTTATACCATCAGAGAAGGATAGTTAATATTTCATTAGACATTGAGACAATTCAGTTTATTTTCAGCAGTCAGACATTAGTGTTTGTTACATGTGCTTCAAGTTTATTTACAAGGTGCATAGATTCATTTATTAGAAATATGATACCATTTCAATAAGATTCATTAAACAAAATCAAAATACAGCAAACTTAGTAAGTAAAATTAATTTTCTTAATTTGATTTTTCTTCTGAATTTTATTAAAATGATTTGAGTAAAAAGATTTAAAATATTTATCTTAAATCTTTTTACTATGACAAAATTCTATTCATCAAGCTGATCTGTCAACTGCTATTTAAGAAAGTTGGAACCAGTTTGATGGTGTTTATTTTTCATAGTCCATGCCTCAATGTACTTGTTATTAAAACCAAGAAGGAACAACAAAGTACTAATTAGGATTTTCTTTTGCTGCTGCTTATTCTATTTTTTTTTTTTTTTGTATTTTATTGTTGGGAAAATGATCCTCACAGTTAAAAATATCCACCTTAATTTGTTTGAGATTCATAGAGGAATAATGTTCATCTGGTAAACAGAAATTGTTTTCTACAATATTTGTGATTTACTGCAAAATAAAACAAAAGTAAAGCCATATGAACATTGTTGAAATGTGGTGGTCCTAAAATTTTCGCAAGTGTATAATCAATAAGTTTTTAAAAAAATAGAAGAAATCTACAAAATAACAAATGAATCTAGTTTAATTCATTCCTCTAAATGTAACTGTGCTTTAATAGGTCCAAAAAAAAATTTTTTAAAAAAGAGAGAGATAAAAATAACAACTCCCCTTGAAGATTAGATTAACACAAGAGAAAAAAAAAGGAATGAAGATCTGTCAAATTACAAACACATTAAACCTCCATTGTAAAGTTAATGCATATGAAATTAAATTCGTTATTGTTCCTGACCCCTCCCTGAATTGAAGAAGAAGCTAGAAGAGATTAATCATTACAATTTTTAAAAAAGAAATATCTATTTTGGAGAATTGGTTTCATACAAAATTCATTCATTTTTTAAAAACTGTTTTCTAAGTTGCTTCATCCAATGCCTATTGATTTGTTAAATAAACTGAAGACTTTCTTTGTTTGAAGTTTAAATAAAGCATTATCATCGAATGAAAATTTCAAACTAAAATTCACATACATAACTACGTGTCATGAACTTTGGGAGATAACCTAATTGTTGTAAATAAGGGATGGACTATGACACTGCATTCATTTATGGCCCCTTCTTCGGATTACGATAGTCAGCCATATTTGAGAATACCAGGAGCACATGTGATGTGAACCCTGCTTGTATTTTGCCAAATAAAGCTTGATTGAACTTATCTTCAGAGTCTCGGTCTTCATTCTTGACAATTTATTTGGCAAAATATCTAATAACTGACATGTCAGAGTCTGCATCAAGTTTTGGTTATAAACCTATAGTGTTGGATATTGACCCAAATTCAACACAAGCCACCAGAGAATGGTAGCATTGGTGTACCATATTTACCAACTATTTAGATGAATGTAAAGACAGAATTCCCAACAAACTATGTGCATTGATTAGCTGTGTCAGTCCTACAGCTTTCGAATTCATTGAATCCTGCAAAGATATCAAATCAGCACTAAATCGACTGGACTCAATATACATTAAAAAAAAAAAATGAATGAAGTCTTTGCCCGCCACCTACTGGCCACATGGAAGCAAAGACAAGTCGATTGATGATTTTTTCCAAAGTCTTGAAAAATTAAGGCAAGACTGCAATTTCAAGGACAGAACAGCTAAGCAAGTTGGCGATAAAGCTGTGAAAGATGCTTTCAATTGTGGGATAATGTCACCAGCAATTCAACAGAGATTACTTGAAAATAAAAACTTGGATCTGCAGACAGCTTACGAACAAGTACTAATGTTAGATTTAGCCCAGAAAAATAATGTGGCTTGCGTTGTTCCCTCCAATTCAGCCATTGCTGTCATAAACAACAGGAGACCATGTGGCAACTCAACAGACAGTGGTAATAGTGAAGAAAAAAAAAAAAAAATCAAACCACTGTTGCTGCCACATTCAACCAAAGATATAACAATTCTTATAAGATTTCCACTACAGCTTCAAATAATAACACTGTTAAGAATGTTTGTTTTTTTTCGGTGGTATTATACCTTTCCATAAACGATCCATTTGTCTGGGATGTGATGTAATTTGCCATCGCTGTGATAAGCAGGGACATTACCAAAAAACGTGTAGGTCATCAAATGTGACAACTAATGCTATGATTCATTCAGCTTGTATTTCTGTAAACACTACTAATGTACCAGTGGGACTTTCCCATGCTGCTACTTTCGTCATGGTTGAAAATAGAGAACCTTCAATACTCTAATAGATTCTTGTGCTTCTGAAAAATTTATCAGCAAAATAGTGGTAGATTTATTGTCTGAGGATTTTTCCCTTGTCCAAAACAGTAACTATAGCCCAGAAAAGTATTAATAGTCGTCCTAATGGATTTGTAGTAGTCGATTATAAACTTGGTTTTAACAATAAATTATAACTTCCGTTTGTTTGACTATTATGAAGGACCTCCGTTGTGATGTTGTTCTTGGACAGGAATTTCAATCCCGACATCTGTAGGTCACATTTGAATAGGGCAGTTATTTACCGGAACTAATTGTGAAAGGCACAACTGGCCATCTTGCTCTGTAAGCTGCTGATATAGCTGAAATTTGTTACTAGAATTTTAGCTAAATACAAACCGATTGTTACTAAATCAAGACATTTTAGTAAAGAGGACTATGATTTTATTGCTATGGAAATTAGCAAACTTCTGGAAGATGGGATTATTAAACCCAGTATTTCACCATGGTGTGCGCAATTAGTAGTGGTTAAGGATGAAGCTAAAATACACAAAAACGAATATGTGTGGACTATTCTGAAACCATAAATATCTACACAGAACTGGACGCTTTGCCATTAACAAGAATTTCTGATTTGATTTTCTTACACACACACACACACACATATATATATATATATACACACACACACATGTATGAATATATATATATATATATATATATATATATATACACACACACACATGTATGAATATATATATATATATATATATAATATATATATATATATATACACACACATACATACATGTAATGTATGAAAAAATATAGTCTTAACTTGTGCTATATTTATGGCATAAAGTGCTCAATGTCGGAGACAGAGCATGTGTAAATGTGTGCGGCCTGATGTTTGTGTCCAGCCTGAACATTAAAGTCAACACTTAGAGGCGACAGTCTCTTTCAGGCTGACACAAACATCAGGCCGCACACATTTACACACGCTCTGTCTCTGACATTGAGCACTATTATATATAAATATAACACAAGTTAAGACTATATTTTCGATACATTACATGTATGTATATATATATATATATATATATATATTCATACATGTGTATATATATATATCTTCATACATGTGTGTGTGTATATATATATATATATATATATATATATATATAGTTTTAAAAACAAAGAATGTATTGATTTTTAATTTTAAAGTCTTAAGACCCTTTCAACCAACATCTCATCAGGAGACAAATCGTTGGATAATTAATCAACTAAAAGAATATTAACGACAATGAAGAGCAAAAAAGGGGAAAACACTAAAATAACAAACAAGTATACTTGTAACGAGGGAAAGAGTTATCGTGTAAATAGCGAGGGATAATTAAAATAAAATATCCCCAACAGATTCAAGACCTTATAAATTCTTTCTTTTGAAACTAGAATTAATCAACACGTTCCTTCAAAATACGACTTGGTAAGATAGATAGAATATATATCTTCCCCCATGAATATGGAATCGGCTATTGCTCAACATTTAGTTGAGAATATAGCATGTAAGTGTATAAAAAGAGTGGTTTGGGGTTATTCTTACAGTCGATTCAAATAATCATTTGAAGATTTTTGGAATCGGTCTGTATAGGATTTAAAACCTTCTCTGGCAGAAAGAATTTGCCGGAATAGTCTCTGAATCTGTTGACAACTATTTTATTTTAACATCTCGCTGTTTGAAATGTATACTTGTTCGTTGACTTTTAGTGTATTTCCCCTCTTTTTGCTCTTCAATATCGCTGTTATTCATTTCGCTATATATATTATTGTCTCTTATGAGATGTTGGCTGAAAGGGCTCTAGGGCTTTTAATAATGAAATCAATGGTTTCCTTTTTTTTAAAAACTATTTTATATATATATATATATATATATATATATCAATAATTGCAATAAATTAAATACACTACTATAGTGACCAGTGTGAAATTATCCCAGTTTTATCAATCTTTTGATTACGTTTATTTCTGTTTTTAATTGCAATAAATTAAATACACTTTTTTTTAAATTGCCGTTATTCTCTATCTCACAGATCAACCATTTTTCTTTTTAATGAGAATTCTGTTTTAATAAAATTAATAATCTAACATAAATAAAGCCAATTCTATATAATTTTTTTTAATTGTTTTTAATTGTAAGCCTTATAATTTAAATATATATTTTTAAATATTCACCTCCCATTTCTCAATAAGACTTATTTAGAATATCTTTTTGTTATAAATGCAAATAATGCAATTCAGAATTTGTAATCTTCGTTTAACTGTAAAAATATTTTAAAGCAATAAACGAATTTCGTTGAAAATTTTAGAAAAAATAATAAAAACTTTTTGTTCAATGATTATTTTTAGATTTATCATCAAAATTGATGGTCGAAAGAAAGTTGATCCTTAAAACACACATATATATATATATATATATATATATATATCAAAAAATGGAGGGACTGAGTCTTATTTTTTGGCGTGTTGCTGTGGTAATAATGTTAGAAAATTATTCAAATTTCGTTGAATCAAAATGCCTCTAAACTGTTTAGCATATTGAACAGCATGTATTTCGAATATGTGAAATTGATTGCACATCTCACATCCTTTATAAGTACTAATCGTATATAAAATTTGTTGACTGCACTTTAGAGATAGAGAGGTATTCAAAATAATGATCACGAAGATGTTTCGGAATAATACTGCTTAATATACTGTTTGAATTGATCAAGACCATTTTAACATAATTATTGTTTTAGAAAGAGATTATATTTTCAGATATTTCGGATATTATTAGGTTAAAATAAAAACTAATTTTAAAGTTTATGTAATGTGTTAATTTGAATATGTGGCCTATGACATTTGGGTTTATATATTTGAATATCGAACGGTGGCCTATATATTTGAATTGTATATGTAAATAAAAATTATTTAGCAGTTATGTTGTAAAATATAAAATGAATAACGGAAAAAATTTTTATTAACATTTTCAATGAAATATATGACATGAATCTCTCACGGAAATGTCTATTGTTTCATATTTTATAAATATAGATGGGTAAATACCAGATTCTCTTGTAAAACAAATGACTCATAAATTCTGTTATATTCTATGTGTAAATGTGTGTTTGCTCGTGAATATTTGTTTTGATTTAAAAAAAATATAACAATGTAATTATTGCACATCTCAGTGGTCTTCTCGTTTGCTTCGTCGGGTTTTATACATGCAAAGAAAACTTCTCAACAATCGACAATAAATGCACTTCTATTGAAAGAAAATCTTATTCTTTCATTCACGCTTTCTCTATAAACCGTTTATCTATATTGAAGTAATTTCAAACAACGAAATAATTTTAAATATCGTACGTTTTTGAGAATACATTTCATCAAAGAATTTCACAAATTTAAGATGTTGTAGCATCTTACAGATGTTAATACCACATTTGAGCGTTTTGAAATCTTGCAATAAATTCATATTGTATCATTCATTGACATTTCCATCAAGAAACTTTTTTGTATTAAACACGAAATATAAAAAACATATTATGGAAAGTAAACAAATTGGTGACAACTAAAATATATTTATTTTTTTTTTTTTACTAGGAAGGGCGCTGTTCGATATTCTAACGTATTCCACCTGAACACGTAGCCAGTTCCACGTAATTATAAGTTGGAGATATCGAATAGCTCCTATTTCTTCCCACCTCGGTAGATTGTTCTATATCTGCGTGTCATGAGAAGGCTGGAGCGGACGGCATGGTTGAAACATCGCACAGTGTGATATTTACGTATACCATCAGAAAGAGATAATTTGAATTTCTGGGACGCAAATTGAGGAAGTGGAATAAAGACTTAATATACATACGAATGCGTTGAAGAGCAAGAGAACCTGGTAAAACAGAGAGAATTGCCTTAACATATTCCTTACACGTCTAGTGAATAGCAAAATTCGTAAAATATACATTAATTATCCATTATAGAGAACCAAAAAGAAGGCAAGACGATCTGAAGAGGAAGGATCGCCTACGTACTGGTTTCATAAAAGAAAATGTAATCCATTCCCTTTATTTCCAAACTTTTCAACTGGAATTCAGAAACTTGCGTACAATTTGCCATCTGGTCAGTATCTTTGTTACATTCCCGCCTAAATCCATAGAAAATATTCGTTCTCTTACCGAAATAATATCGAAGTAGGGCGAGGTGACGTATCATTTCAAAGCCCACGTTAAAATAAGCATACATCCAAAATTTGGAATCAAAATATACAGATGCTTGAAGAATGTGGTTAGCTAACAGTATTAACTGTACATTCTTTAACTTTGATTTTGTCAAGATTGAAGTACGTTGTTTTGCTATATGGTGAAAGCTCTTGTTCGAACATTTATTAAAAATTATTTTCCTAATTTGAGTTACTTTCTAATGCATTTTTGTGGAAACAATTTTATTTTATCATTTCCCCCATCTATCTTTCACTCATATATATATATATATATATATATATATATATATATATATATATATCTCGAATTAATGTATTTAATTACAAAATTAAATTCGAAGATTTTTAGCCATTTTTGAAACATGGTTAGAAATGTGGAAAACATTTAAATCAATTAATTTTGTGACGTCCCCGCCGCTGCTGATCGTTCCTCCTCGTTCGTGTCTCGCCGCTCCCAACAGGACGTCCATACCATCACGTCAGTCGTGCTATCCCTCACCAGGACGACCAACTGATTTGTTTTGGTCGCGGTACCCAAATGTGACGTTGTAACCTTTTGGGTGATTCGGATGGGAATCTGTTAGATTCGATACCAGCCTCGTCGTTGCCAACTCGCCTCCAACGTCTACAGTTACCGAAGCAACCATTTGTTCTCAGTCTGCCTACCCACGTTGTGAATTGATCTTAGGCAGACGAAATCAATCGGTCGTCGGGGCCGTATTACCGAGTCGAGTTCGAATAAAGTGGTATCCTTGTAAAATAGAAAAAAAAAATAAATTCAAAAATTTCAAAAAGGTATCAAAAAGGATAACAATGTTTTATATTTGGTTGCTGGATACATGAACTACGTCTTTCTCCCAAAACTGCTAAGTGGATTCGTGACATTGTTTTTGTTAGGCGAGTTTAACATCTTAAGTTGTCTGTTCTTAACAAACTGTTCTTGGTGTGCCTTCAGGCGAAACATGTTTTGGTGGTATGAATCTAAGTCGTTCTTCAAAATTCGGAATTACGTATAATCTTTCAAGTCGGCTATCTCTGGCAGCAGGATCCACTTCAACTGCGAACAGGGAACTGAACCGGCACTGAACTGAACTGATTTTCATCTGCTGCGACTTTTGCTTATATGGACGCCGACTAAAACCGGGGTGGGCTTTTGTCAGGTTTGAGGTTCTTGATAATTCCAAATCCACAATACCCTTCTTTGTTTTCGGTCGAGAAAAATTTATTATTTCCATTTTTGAAGCTTTCTCTTTACCCCATCTTCTTTCGTTCACATATGGGTCTATTACTATACCCCCCAGGGGCGTCAATTGTTTCTTACTCCTTCGCAGTAACATCTCATACCTATCCTCTTTTGAGTGGTGACCCCCATACACCACATGATCACCTCCGCCTGGCTCTCGTTAACATTCAGCCAATGGGCGGGCAACAGAGGCAATTGGGTGTGACCAGACTAGCCTTGTTTTAACAAAAAATATGCTCAAGGAAAAATGACTCCTCTTTTCTGTTTCCTTTCTTTCTTTCTTTTCTCTCTTCTTCTCTTAATACCAACAGAACAATACATTATAGTGTGACCTCAATTCCTATCCCAAAGTCACTTTCATCTGGACTTCAGGTAATCAGATTTCTTAATTATCAGGTGGGTGGTCATCTGGCGGCAGCCAACTTTTCGATAAAATAGTTCGCTGTTACCACCGATTCTAACACAACCCAGATACAACGATAGCGATATCTTTCCATGGACAGACTTAACCTATTTTCTTTGTTTTTTTTTTGCAGCAGTAATGGCTGGTCGGCAGGCGACCTGTTAAATTTTTATCTCTGTGTAGTCTTCTGTGGAAGCTGAAGTAACATTCCGTGGCACAGTTAAATGTTTATCTATTCTGTCCCGAGGTTTAGCAAGCCGATCTGAACTTGTCTACCAAGTGGCTGGTCCAAACAGACGCATTCACTTCTCGGGCGCCAACCACTGATACGATGGAACGGCAGCCGCCATTTTTCTGATAATATAAATTCGCCACCACTTACACCGTTATTTTTTTTATCTATTTAGAATTCTTGACAAATGACAATGAAACCTCTACCATTTTTCATTATCAAAATTTCCATTTCTTTCCCTTCTTTCTTCCTTTTCCTTGCATCCCAAATGGTGGAAGATCACCACTTCAGTCCAAAGAGCAAGAGAGAACTCAAGATCATTGGAGAAGAACTTGAAGCAAGAATCTGCCATCAGCGCCAGTGAAGGGTACCAGATGATTCCCATGTAGATAGGGGGGAACAATAAGTCTTTTCTCTCGAGGAAAGAAAGATGGTCATTTGGCTGAGAATCATGGTCAATACACAGCAGTCTACACCTTACATGGAAAATCTTGCAGCAACATCATCAAATGCAGACATTGCTGGTAGAGCTAAGAAAATAAACAAGCAATTAAAGGATCTTGTATTCACTGCATTTTGCCATTTCATATCCGATCTATTTGGCGAGCTAGCTTTTGCTCAGTTTAAAACTATAGACAAACAATCCGATTCTTCGTGTAGCAGTTGCATCAATTAAGGATTGTATGGAAACTGTTTCAAGTATGAAGGAGGAATACATTCCTGGGGGAATGTATGAAAAGTTTATCCTGTGTATTGAAGAACAATTTGCAGGGTAATCCCAAATTTCAAGGAGTTAAAATGACTGGGAGTCCTGTCTATGAGGCCAAAGAAAAATTAAAGGAGCATGTTGAGTCTACAGTTGACATTACAAAGAATCAAAGAACTAGAGTCAAGGTTTCAAAATCTGTTGGGAACAAATACAAGTGTAAATGCTCAAGGTGTGGTGAAAAGTTTCATTAAGGTGTTCAATCATGACACATGGCCAGAATGCAAAAAGGGACGTTTCCATTTTGGAAATCATGAAATAGACATTATTTGTGACTGGTTTGGAAAACCTCTTGTGGCTGCAGGATGCAATATGGAAGTTGTTCAGACGGAATGGAGAAACATGAAATTCCTTGTTGCAAATACTTTCAGGGACAAGTCTTATTCTGATCTGTGGCAAATCCTACTGACCAAGGACCCATACAAGACTGACTTCTTCAATGTACTTCATCTTGTGAGAATAATGCTCACTCTTCCAATCAGCTCCACAGGAGTGTGAGAGAGCCTTTTCTGCACAGAAGAGAATAAAAAAAGCGACATACGGAGCAGCTTTGTCTGTACAGAGACTGTCAGACTTAATCTTGCTTTCTTCTGAAGGTCCAGATCTGGCTGAATTCAACCCAGAGAAATCCGTTGACAAGTGATGGCAAAACAGCAGGAGAAGGATTGTTGGGGGAAGTTGAGCATGACAGTGTGTGACTGGCCAGCTAACATTGTTGATTGAAAGTAAGACAAAGCAGGTATTTGAAAAACAAAGATTTAGGTCACAAGCCATTGATTTGACAATTCAAATCGAGCAAGTAAGAAGTGGACTGGAAATTGGAATAAAAAAAAGGTAAATGCAATTCAATATTGGGCAATGGAGTTAATAATTTTAAAGATAAAATTTCAGTTTGAAACAGATAGAAATAAGTTTTTAAATGTTAGTAAACAAAGACACAGGCATGTGTTTTGCTAGACCATCTGACATTTTCCTTCCAGTCCCACTTTTGGATCTTTAGATCAGCATTACTATAGTTAATATAGTAAATATTTCTGAGTGACATTTACCAACCTGATATGGAAACGAAAATAAGCTAAAACCTATTGTAAAATGTTAAATAATGCAAACTGCGACTGAATATTTTAAAATGGACATTTTGCCAGGTAAGAGTTGAAGTAATGTAAATGTTTTTATGTTGTTGTTGTTTCAAGCTTAATAATATTGAAACTGATGTAATCTTCAAAACAGAATTTAGAGAAAGTCTAAGTATGAGGATGAGTGACAGAGAAATTTTTGGAGATGTGGGTGGGGTGGATTTAAAAAGAGGAGAAAAGAAAGTCGACGGATGTCTAATACATAAAGATACATTTCGTGGTGACATATACACACCACAGACAATTCGGATAGGAAGGAAAAAAAAAAAAAAAAAAAGAAAGGGTGGGGAGAGGGATGGGACGAAGGAAAATAAAAATTGTGTTTACTTAAAATTTAAAATCAAATATAAATATATGAAGATGAATATAACGATTGTCTCATTTCGCATGGACCAAATATTTCTATGTTCAAAAACACATACTAATACACACACACAAAAAAAAACATATACAAGTAGGTACATACACATATTATCAATTATCAATTATCAATTTATTTTCCACTAATATTATCTATATATATATATATATATATATATATATATATATATATATATATATATACAGAGAGAGAGAGAGAGAGAGAGAGAGGGGTCAGACAGAAAGAACAGTCAGATTTATAACCCACAGTTCTTTTAGCATTTAATTTTCAACCAGTGTTCGATACATAGAAGAACATAATTTTATTATTTAAAAATATGGATTCATCGCGACACAGAAATTATAATGTTCCGGAACTTAAAGTTTAGTTTCTAGTTCCGAAACATGGGAATTTCTGTGTCGCGTGTATATATATTTTTAAACAATAATAATAATAATAATAATAATATATATATATATATATATATATATATATATATATATATATATATATATAATATTAGTGGAAAATATACATACATATGAAAAATATATCTAAAAATTCCCATACATGTATATTTTCAGAAAAAATTTTTCCAAGAGGAAGGATCCAGGTAGAACTCAATGTCTAAGACAGAGTAAGGATATAATAAAAAGGCTTAAACACTAATATTCCATGGTCATAATTTATTCCATTGGAATCGTAAATACGATCCAAATCATCAGACCTACAAATTCAAAAAAGAAAACAGAAAAAACAACTCCGGAAATCAAAACAGAATTTAGAGAAAGTGTAAGTATGAGGATGAGTGACAGAGAGAATTTTTGGAGATGTGGGTGGGGTGGATTTAAAAAGAGGAGAGAAAGAAAGTCGACGGATGTCTAATACATAAAGATACATTTCGTGGTGACATATACACACCTATATATATATATATATATATGAAGAAATATACTCTTAAGGTGTGCTATATTTATGGGATAAATTGTTCAATATCAGAAATAGATCGTGTGTAAATGAAAGTGAACATTGAAGTCAACACTTAGAGTCGGCACTCTGTTTCATGCTAGACGAAATCGTCATGTCTGACGATTGCGCCTCGTACATTTACGTCCAAACGGCAATATATGTGACAATATTTGCTCTGATCATGTGCGGCTTGTCTTCATTGGGATGTCGGTGCACGTTCCTTAACCTCCAGAACTTTAGATACTTCACTTTCTCTCATCAGGGAGTGGGCCACATCTTATGCTTGCACTTGCCGTGACCATTGTAGATAAGCGAAGCAGGAATAAGATTCACCGGGACAAAGATTTTAGAACGCCATGTATCTCTTCGTACACGACGTGAGAGATTCGTTTCACACCAGCTGTTCTGTTAAGCCGGCGAATAGCTGGCCATAATAAGATAGTAACTTACAATGATTCTTTTGTACCGACTTTTTCCAATCTTGCTCACGGCCAGCCATGTTTATCAACTGAAAAATCCTACAAATATATAATTCTCTCGAATACAAGTACTCACCGAACTAAGCCAATTGTTTTGGGGGCAAATTTCTGCACATGTTTACAGTTAAAAGAATAAACTCTCTAAAGCTGTTTCCCTTTCGAAAACTCTGTTCCCTTCTGTCCTGTTAGTAATCCAAAAATATGGTGAATTTCTAAACGTAGCTAGACGTGGCACAAGGCCGAAAAAATTACGGGTCACCCAGTAAGGATCGAACTCATTCAGTCGTAATTGTTCTAGCTAGACAAGACTGATCACTATTGCACCACATCTAAATGCCCTAAATGGTTTTCTAAGCGTAGCTTAGATGTGGCACAAGGCACCCAGTGATGATTGAACTTTTCAGTCTTAATTGATCTAACAAGACAAGATTGCTAACCATTACACCACGTCGAAGTACCCAACTGATTCAGCAATGTGACGATGAACTAATCAACACTCGCTTGGGATTTACCTGTGTATATTGCCATTTAGCTAGGATTGACTACTTTGATATTGATTAACTTTTGAAAAACTTTTTTTACCAAATATGGCTCTAAGAAGAATGTGTCCGCCAATAGAGGAGTCCTGTAATTCTAAAACCATTGCTTATCTGAATTTCTATCATTATACCGTCCTGGGTATGAGGATAAACTACGTCCAACAGCAAGGCCTCTGATGAGATTTTGAGGAACGTAGATCCACCTCTTAATTGCTGGTGTTTCCAGGTCAAACCTGACACGGGGTGGTACAAACTGTTAGGGTCCCAGCTATGGACAAATAGTTAAACCCAAACTGAATCCTTATGAAAGTGTAAAAATAGGTTTTAATACCAGAGATACTTTGTAAAAATTCTTACCCGAATAAATTTTTCAAGTAAAAAAACTATTACCAGCAATACATGTTTTAAAATAATATTACTAGCTATACATTTTTGGGGAAAAATTATTACCAGAAATAGATTTTTGAAAAAACAAAATATTTGCAGGAAAAAAAGTCGGCATTAAATAACCATTCGAGGTTGATATGCCGTTAAACAAAATAAATAACCAAACCAACCTAAACCAAAGAATACGTATTCTATTCATACGAATCTATCTTAAAAAATGTTGTCGGCATTAAATAACCCATTGAGGTTGATATGCCGTAAAACAAAATTAATCAAACCAATCTAAACCAAAGAATACATATTCTATTCATACGAATCTATCCTAAAAATGCTGTCGGCATTAAATAACCCATTGAGGTTGATATGCCGTAAAACAAAAATAAACCAAACCAATCTAACATTATAAATTCAAGGAAAATATACACAAATTATATCAGGTAAAAAAAAAAACAGCACAAAATATCCTTATAAGAAAAAAATCGCCACAGAAAATATAAACATTGAGTAAGTAGATTTGATCCCCCCATGGCCATGTATGCAGTCTTTAAATCAGATGCATATGTTCATGCTCCGTTGTATATTGCAAAGACGAGATTCATACGAGATTCTTAAAATCGATTTTTGCCGATTGATTAAAAGGTTACCAATATATTACCAAATGCGTAAACATTGAAGATGCCTATAGTGTTCAACAGCCAAACCGATGGTTTTATTGTTGCTGCACAGGAACAATACTTACCAACAAGAAATTACAAAGCACACATACCAAAGAATTATGTCAACACAATATGCAGATTCTGTGATAAATATCCCGAAAGAATTTGCGGTCTTGTATCTGGTATCACAGTTTTAGAACCCATTGAATATAAATCATGGCGTTAAAAAAAAATAGGTAAATATCTGCACTGGAAAATATGCAGCTTTTGCTGGAAGAAAACTGCTAGGAGCTTGTATGAACACCATTCAAACCTGGTTACAGTGATAGGATCGGTAATAATTTTATGATTTATATTACACACAGAAAATGACAATCAAAATCTAATCGTCCAGACATCGTGAAAAAAAGACCAGAAAAAAAAATGCGCTTTCTTATTGATAATGGCAGTCCATGCAGATTGCAATGTATCTTTGAAGATTTTCAAAAAACAAGAATCTTGAAGAAGAAATCTAAAACAAAATGTGGTACATTAGCATATCAATAAATCCAGTTGTAGTTGGAGCCCTCAGATTGATTGGAAACCGTCCCGATAGACTCATTGAAGAGATTCTTTGTAGCACATGCCTTAAAGAAATACAAAATATTTTACTCGCCACTAGGTATCACACATTACGAAGAGAGTTAAAAATGTATGTGATCTTAGTTATTTTTTTTAAAATGAACAGTGCAAAATATCATGAAGCCATATCTGATCTTCGGTCCTTCGTTGGGACCATGTAGGAAACGAGTGTACAACAAAATCAAAATAAATAATAATAATAATATTTTTTGTAATCATTTCACCCCATCAAGGAATAAAGCCACTAAGATGCAAGAGGTTACTGAGTGTTAGAAAAAATATTAAAAAACTATTACGGAGAGAGGACATTAAAATTTAAATTTGGAAGCTTGGAATTGTTAATCGGAGTTCCGTGTTTGAAGGATGTTGACACATATATATATATATATATATATTATTGATATATATATATATACATTATGTTGATATATATATATATACATATATATATATATATATATATGCAGGAGGATATGATGATTATTATATTATATATTAGTGATATATATATATATATATGATGATGATACGTATTAATATATTAATATATAAGAAAAGACAATATATATATATATATATATACAAATATACATGATATATACATACATGATATACATACATATATTATTATTGACACACACACACACACATGTATATATATGTATATATATACATTTATATATATATATACACATATATATATACATACATATATATATATATACATGCATATATATATATATACATACATAAATATATATATATATATATACATACATATATATATATATATATACATATATATATATATATATATATACATACATATATATATATATATATATATATACATATATATATATATATACATACATATATATATATATATATACATATATATATATATATATATATATATATATATATATATATACATACATACATATACATATATATATATATATACATACATATATATATATATATATATATATATATATATATATATACATATATATATATATATATACATTCCCATTTCATTTTATGAAATTTTGAGAATTTTTTTTTTGTGCTGCTTAATGTTTATATATATTGGGTAGATTAGCATCACTGGTCCTCAACCATCTCCTAAATCTCTCTCACTTGCCATGCTCCAGTAAACTGCTTCAGCTGGCAGGTTTTACTCACTGGAGGAGGTGGTGTTAACACAGCACCACTGGAAAAAGGAACTCATCAACACAGGTTACCAGTCAGGCCAGAAGGGTTTTTCAGATGAACTATAATGGCTATATGTTTGTGACCAAGGCGAGTCACCTGCTTGAAAGATATAGGCTGTGGTCTAGCTTGGAGAGGGATGAACTCCACCAAGTTAAAATGCCCAAGACATGCCACATGAGGAGCACACCAAGAAACCAATCACAGAGACCCAAGGTCTGGCACATGAACACAACAGATGGAAAAAAAATGGTTGACAGCTTGGCACTCTAATGACTCCTTCTGGGATTAAAGGCCAAAGAAGAATGTAAATATAGTTTTCACTAGGTACTTCCACTAATTCCACATACGTAAAGTTTAAAATTAATTTTTATAAAAGAAAGCTTTCTTGAAGCTTTCATTTTAGTTTTAATTGAACGCTAAAGGATTTAAAATTTACTATTTCCAGTAAGCAAAATACTCTGTGGTGTATTTCAAAGAAATTATATTGATCAGAATCAATTTTATGTTTTTATTTTATTTAAAAATCAATGAAATTGGACATTTTGACACATTTGTAAACAAAATTTAATTCTCAGTTTTAAAAATCTTGCAAAACAAAATATATACTTCTGAAATGTTATTTGAGGAAAATTAGAAAATTTAAAATTAAATTAATCTGATTTGAAACAAATATTACTTACTTATAGCATAAAATGCTGCAAACAAGCATTTCTTAACCACAATGTTCTTGTTTTTCTGACATATCAATCGATTTATCAACTGCTTAACATGTTCTCAAGTATTTCGATACAGAATTGCTAGCATACGATAAATTTTATATTAGGGTTGTTTTTCCAACCATTATAAGACGTAAGCTTTTAAAGATAATGTCATGTACAAACTCGCATACTTAGAAAAATTAAGATGTTTAAACACACAAAAAAAAATTTGAAATTCTTTTAAAATCGGGGTTGTTGTAAAGCTGATTACAACAACCTTGATTTAAAAAGAATTTTTTTGTGTGTGTTTAAACATCTTAATTTTTAATGTATATGATTAGAAAGTATAGTTTTAATAATATTTTCTAATAGTTACAATGTGTTTTTAACCTGAAAAAAGTGCAAAAACATTAATTGTCACCATATTTATTACAATGTTTTAGCCTTCTTCAGGTGGTTGGAATGTCGAACTGAACCCTTTATTTTGCTCACTGGGGTAGACTGTTCTAGTTCCACATTCTATGTCTAATGGATGTCAGTCTTCAGTTATTTCCTCTTAATTACCCTTCCCAAGTTCTCTACTGCTTTAACCACGTATTTAACTCACACTCTTTGGTTCCTGTCACTGGATCTAACTAACGCCTTTATCTACTGTGCCATGTGTCCTTGCCTGTGGGAGGTAACACAACAACCCAACTGATGATAGCAGGTAGGAACAAAGAAACCGGTGTCGCACGTCCAACCTTCTCACGAGCCGAAAGCTCTCTGATCCCAAACAGCAAAACGAGCCTGCTTTATACAGCCGAGGACCGACCACGATTTGCATGCGAATGACGAGACGAGATTTCGTGTTAACTAACCGAGACTGCCCAGCATAAAATATGGGCGCCACCATTTTGGTTCCTTTTTTTACCGCTGGGAGGACCGGAGTTTACACACTGCACAGATGCGCGCACGCGTCCGAGGTAAAGCCATTTTCACAATTTTCCCCAGGGCAAGGAGGTGGCGATCGTCACCGTTGAGTCACCTTCGAATGGGGACAACACAAGCTTCATCCCCATGCGTGTTCTCATCCTGTGGTTTTGAGGTCGAACAACACTGTAACCGGGCCGGAGGCTGCTGTTATCAGAATCACTGCCCTGCAGGTCTAACTCAAGGCGAATCGAACGCTCTACTCTCAGACACGGAATCGTTTTCATCACTCAGTAACGGTAGTGATTGCATCACCGGTTGCAAGTCTTTAATGTGACGAGGCACCCCATCAACTCTCACAGATTGCGGGCTGATCACCTCCGTAACCCGTCCAGTGTGTCCAATCTTGAAGACGCTCGCAGGAGCTGACTGGTGTCGTCGGGAAGTCCTGCCAGGAAGGCGCACCCCAGTATGCGGTCCGTTGCTCTGCCAAACGGTACTGCCAGCCGTTGCAAATCAGCCAGGTAGACATCCACGGTCTCACCCGGCTTGAGCCGCCGTCCAACAAACTGTTTCCAAGCGATGAAGGGGTCTATTCCAAAGGCCGTATACAGGGTGTCCTTGATCTCTTCTAGGTCAGCATCGTCCCCAAGTTGTTGATATACGGCATAGGCTCCTCCCGTGAGTCTCAGTGGGATGACCAGTGCAGGTTCCTTTATTTTGGACAACCTGCAAACACGTTCAGCCTTTTCAAACCATTCGACGATAGTCGGGCCCGTGGGGGAGCCGTCGAATTCTGGGATCAATTTTAGATCGAACTTGTCATTGCCGAAATAGCTTGTGGGAGGTAACGCAACAACAACTGATGATAGCAGAAACCGGTGTCACACATCCAACCTTCTCACGAGCTGAAAGCTCTCTGATCCCAAACAGCAAAACGAGCCTGCTTTATACAGCCGAGGACCGACCACAATTTGCATGCGAATGACGAGACGAGATTTTGCGTTAACTAACCGAGACCGCCCAGCATAAAATATGGGCGCCGCCATTTTGGTTCCTTTTACCGTTGGGAGGACCAGAGTTTACACACTGCACAGATGCGCATGCGTTTCCAAGGTAAGCCATTTTCACAATTTTCCCCACAGCCATGTGTCCTTGAGGACATCTGTGTATGAATTTCTGAGTATTATAAACCTAATGTCTTCAGCAACCATTTTTACCAGAGCTCATATTGTAATTTTTGTTGTTATTATCGCCTTTCTCTGGCACTCCTTATTACTGGTTCCCATATTGTATTCATTTCTATCCTTGATTGATTCAAGAGATTTTTGTGGCCTAGCAAATGTGCTGATTCCTTAAGTTTCCTTAAGTCTACCCCAGTGAGTAAAATAAAGGGTTGAGTTCAACATTTCAACCACCTGAAGAAGGCCGGAACATACAACGGCCAAAACGTTAATAAATATGGCGACAAAAATGAGGACACTAGTCCAAATAATGTAAATAGTGTGAATTGTTTTCAGTTTTTAAAAGTTTTAATTATAATTTAAATTGTTTACAATTCTGCATTATTTCAATCCAGTTAGGTGATATTGTTATTAAGTGAAAAGTATATTTATGAATCAAAAATTGAAAAGCCTAAAAGTCGTTTACCCCAATAGATTTTAAAATAATTTTTAATTCTTTTTTGTGTAGAAACATTCCCTTTTTTGTAAGTATGGATGTCCGTCACGTGTTTTAACAGTTGTCCTCCTTAAAAATCTGCCAGTCTGCAATTCTTTCATTTTCATTTCTGGGTTTCATCATGTTTATATGTCTCGACTGGCATTGCAAATCATTCCTTCAAAATTTTAAACTTTAAAATTAAAAATAGTTTTTACTTTTTTTAATTCCTATTTCGCTAAATATTTTTTTGATGTATTTATTTTAGTGTCAGTCATACTTCATTTAAGTAACCTGGAGATGAAAAAAAAATGAAAATAATTCTTGTAAAAATTCATTTTTCATTCTAATTAAATAATGCTTTAGTTTTACAATTCAGAGCTAAATTTCGGGTAGAAACGCTTCTCAATTTACAAAAAGAAAAAAAAAAGAAAAATCAATGATTTATATTGTTCAAAGTCTTCTGCATTTAATTAAAAAAAAAAAACATTTCTAAAATAATTTCATTCATTTTTTAATAATGTTCTGAAAGTTTCATTAAAATCTGGCAATTATTTGATTTTTGCAAGAATTTCTAAATTAATGTGTTTTTCAATTGAAAAAAAGTGCTAAAAAAAAAAAATAAAAAATAAAAACTAATGGTAAATATTATGCAACTGTCGACATAACAAAACAAGATCATTAACCAAAACTTTGAATGTGCTAGAAAGGATTAAGTAAAATAATTAAAAAATACTTTGGTCTTTCATCTTATTAATAACAAACATTTTGACGATAAAACATTGTTTTTATTAAGTTAAGGGCCTTTTTTCATGCTGTGCTGTTTTTTTGGGGGAATTATTGAAAATACATACTATAAATAAATAAGTAACTGAAATTCAATAAAATATTAGTTAATTGCTGAAAATATATTAATTTAAAAAAAATTACTAGTAGTAAAAAACAAAAACAAAGTAGTAGTAAAAAAAAAAACAAAGTGTTCACTTAGATTTTGTAAATTTATATCAATTTCTGGTCAACCACACTTAGCTTTTCAAAAAGCTGAACTTATTTTGTCAATAACTCCTAAACAGTACATTTCTGCAAACTTTTATTTTCTAAACAATCACACAATTTTACACCAGAATGGAAATTTTTATTAGAATTGATTTCTGCAGCTTAATCTGCAAATTTACTATAACATCATTCATTTGTGAATAAGTCCTGAAAATTTTATTAAAATTCAACAATTATTTGATTTTTGCAAGAATTTTCAAATTAATGTCACCACAAAAAAAGAGTTGAAAATTTGCTAAGAGTTAGTACAACAGCTGACATAAGGAAAACAAGTTTTTTTAATCAGAATTTTGAATGTTCTAAAAAAATAAATAAAAAAAGGAGTCAAAAATTTAATTAGATAATCAAAAATACTTTGATCTTTGCTCTTAATAACAAAGATTTTGACGATAAAATTGTTTTCATGACGTTTGATACATTTTTTTCATCATGGTATGCTGATTTTTTAGTGATATTATGGAGGTACCTACCTTTTCACTTAATAAGAATATTATCACTGAACCAGATGAAAGTAATGCAGAATTTTAAAAGTTTTATTTTATATTTTAATGAAATTTTAAAAATCTTTCAGTGTTTCTATCTATATATCTGAGATGAGGTATTATTATTATTAGTTGCATTAATTACATTATTTAGACTGTTATCCTCAACATATTCATGTTTCGGCTGTTGTACGCTCTGGCCTTCAGGTGATTGGAATTTTGAACCAAACCCTTTATTTTGCCAACCAGGGTAGATCGTTCTAGTTCCACGTGCCATTCCACTTCTGGATATCACTGTTATTTCCCTTTAACTCAACTTGGGTTGATCGAGTGACTAGACTCAGAGTCGTGAATTCAATACCAGGTCACAGCAGTGATGAACCAAAACTTGGGGAGTTGAAGGGAAAATAACTGGGATATCTGGAAGAGGCATGGCACATGGAACTAGAACAATCTTCCTACTGAGGACGAAATAAAAGGTTCGGCTTGAAATTCCAATCAACTTTCAGTGTTTATTTTTCATTTAAGATGACAGACTAATGTGGTTTACAGCCACATCATACTGAAACACCAGTTCCTGTACAATCACCAAAGTTAAGCAACATCAAGCCTGGTTAGTACCTAGATGGGTGACTACTGAGAATACCATGTGCTGTAAGTTGGAATGTGCAGGTGGTGTAATGGATAACAGCTCTGAATTGTTAATCAGAGAGCAAAATTCCAGTTGGATTTGATATATTCACTTACACACAATTACCCTTGAGAAAGGTATCATTAATCCACCTCTTCTCCCCCTAGATATGGGTTAATTAATAAAATCTGTATTACTAAACCATTATTATCTCCAAAAAATAAATAAAGTTGCGTACAAAATATTTAAATTTCGGCATTAGAGGAGGAGGGGGAACTTTTCTCTTCCACTTTTGTCGAAGGCAGAGAGGAACCCAGACGAAGCTATGCCTACGGGCAGTCTCGTCTGGGGAGGCAGACAAACCCGAGCCAGTGCATGCGGGGGCTACGGGGAATTTTTGCCCGAGCTTACGCGAATCGCAGAAACGCTCCTCGTAAAAATTGGCCTTGCGCCACATCCTGCCTTGCCTTTTGGTAAATTATAAATACCACCTATAGAGGTGTTGATATGCCGCTAAAAAGAAACAAGACTGAAGTGATTCTATCAATTCAATAATTAATTGCATAGAAAATGCGTGAAGATATTTCAAAAGTCAGTTTTTCTAGAAAATTCAATTAAAAAATTCAGACTTCACAAAAAAAAAAAAAAAACATAAATTAAAATTTTTTACACGTTTGGAAATTTAACAAATAAATCCTTTTTTTTTCTTCTTTTAAAAGAAACTGCATAACTTTAAAAATGAGCGAAGTTAAAAAATAAAGAGAAAATATATCGATAAACAGTTTTTGGAATTTTCTTTAAATAAAAACTTGCAAAAAATAAAAAAAAAAAAAAAAAGCGATTCGGATTTAATTTAAACTAAAAATAGTTTAAATCCGAATCGCTTTTTTTTTTTTACTTTTTGACTTTTGTTGAGTGACAAAACGCGATTAAAATTCAGTTGGGCTTTTCTCTTAAATATAATAAGCTAGACGACAAAAATTCAGATAAATCCTCGTTTACATAGAAAAATAATTCAAACAAAAATCAAAATTATGTTTTTTACTTACCTTTCATTTTTTTTTTTTTTATGGTTTCTCAATACAAAAACCAAACTATGTTGCATAATGGCGGCGGCGTTTCCTTAGCTCCGGTGAATGTCGGGAAGATAGATTGATTTTTGATTTTTAGGGAAATTTTTTTTATTTTTTAATAAAAAAATTATGAAATCAAATATTGTTTAAAGGAGAATTAATTAAAAATATATAATTAATCCGATCACTTTAAAATTAAATGTTATCTTTTATTTTTAAATACAAAAGTTTGCATCTCGAAAATCCATATTCTTCGGGTTGGTATTGGGGACCAGAAATGCACGCCCGAACACTTGCATAAAAAAAATCCTATGGAAACCCATAACATTTAAAAAGACCGTCTATGTGAGCAACGATGAGGTTTTGGAGAGGATGCAAACAAGGAGGAAGTTTATAGTTAATATCAGGAAAAGGTAGCTGAATTTTCTGGAACATAATGAGAAAGGAAGGGCTTGGAGAATCTGATACTCACAGGGCGGGTAGAGGGAAAGAGAGACAAGGGAAAGCAACGTGTGACATACCTAGCGGGCTTAAGCAAATGGATGACAGAACAGGGTTTGGCAGAAGTAGCAAAAGAATAAAAAGTAAAACATATTGCGAACTACAAGCGGGAAGTGGAAAGCCATGATTGCCTACGTCCTGAAGGGACACGGCACATAAAAGAAGATGTATTACATTTTGCTAGGTACCTCAGACTAAAGATTCGCTAAAAATTGAGCATACATGAAGAAAAATGCCCCAAACTTAAACAAAGTTTTATCGTTAAAAATCTTTATGCCATTTAGAGGAAAGACGAAAGGATTTTTTTTTAAATTATATACTTTTTGTTCTAATCCTTTTTAAAACCTTTGAAATTTTGGCTAACTTTTTTTTTAATCGTCAGTGGCTGGCAATAAATTTCTATAAGAAATTTGAGCGCCTTTTTTTGCAGTGAAAAGCACATTGATTTGGAAATTCTTTACACTATTTACATTATTCGGACTATTGTCCTCAACCTGGTCGCCATATTTATTACAACGTTTCGGCCGTTGTACGCTCCGACCTTCTTCAGGTAGGAGTTGGAATGTCGAATTGAATCCTTTATTTAGCTCACTGGTGTAGACCGTTCTAGTTCCTCGTGCCATGTTTAATGGATGTCAGTTATCTCCTGTTAATTCCCCTCTCCAAGTTCTCCACTGTCTTAACCGGGTATTGAACTCACATTCTTTGGGTCCTGTCACTGGATCTAACCAACGTCTTTATCCACTGAGCCATGTGTCTTTAATTGATATTGGAAATTCTTGCCAAAAATCAAATAATTGTCGGATTTTTTCACAAATGAATTAAATTATTTTAGAAATGTTTCTTTTTTTTTTTTTTTAGAACATCTTGATAAATATATTTATTTTACGGGGGAAGGGAACAAATGTAATTTTTTTACTTTTGTTCCCCCCATACCACACCAGCGCCACGTCATTTAATTTTATGAAATTTCGAGAAATTCATTTTTGTAGAGGAATCGCTAAAACAATCAGAATATCCTCCAAACGTAAATATAGTTTCCGTTTTATCGTGAAAATTGAATGAATGAAATTATTTTATTTTTATTTATTTATTTATTTTTTATTAGAAAATCTTGGTTTCTTACTCAATTTTATGAAGAATTGAGAAATTCAACGTGATAATTTTTAGTGACTTAGTTAAAAGAGGAATTCTTTGAAGAATTTATTTAAATCACCGATTTTTTTTTTTTTCGAAAATCGGAGAGGGATATCTTTTCTTATTCGAAAAATAAAAAATAAGATAAAAACACAATAAAGCTAAGACATTGTTTAATTAGAGAAGTTTTGATTTATTTTTATTAAAAAGAAATATTGTCTGAAGATAAAGATTTTCGATGAAAAATGAATTTTTACAAGATTTGTTTTCATTTTTTTATAAATTTAAATTGAATAATTTATAAAGTTCTTAAACCTTTTAAAAATGAGTTTCAATGGTGTAACTCTTAGGAAATATTGTTATTAAGTAAAACTATATTTACTAAATCATAAAGTTTATTACAATCTGACGACCACGAATACTTTTAAAAAGAATTTCGATTTTGTGTGTGTGTGTTAAACGTACTAATTTTTCTAAGTATGCGAGTTCGTACATGGCATTACCTTTAAAGGTCACGTCATTTAAGGGTTGTTCTTCCTCTACGGAAAAAAAACCCTCACATAAAATTTATCGTCTGCTAGCAATTCTGCGTCATCATACTTGTCAACGCGTTTGGCGGTGGATAAATCGAGTGATATATCAGAAAAACAAGAATTCGTGGGTAAGAAATGTCCGTTTGCAACATTTTATGCTATAAGTAAGTAGTATTTATTTCAAATCAGTTAATTTAACTTTAAATTTGCTAATTTTCCTCAAATAAAGTTTCAGAAATATATATTTTATTTTTACAAGATTTTTTTTCTTCAGTTTTGTATATTGTTGACATAAAAATGTTTTTTTTTTATTTCTAGAAAACATATTGTTGTTCTATATTTTGGATTTGATGGCCTTGTGCCATACCCAAAGTTAAATGTTTTTGGAGAAGTTTATTTTCACGCAGCCAACAATCGACATTCATTTCATAGTTACCGCTACCTTGTCAAAATTACTGAATTTTCATAAATTCCTCTAGTTCTGAAATTCAAAATGAAATAAGTCAATAATTCTATGACCGCAATTAATTAATTATCAATTCAATAATTCTTCATCAATATCCGACTGTAATGGTGATCAGCATCACACACATACATACATACTTACCCGAATTCAAATTATACAACAAGCATTCATTGGATAATAAATCAAAGCTACTGTGTAATGGACAATTTATAAATCGCAGCTATGTGACAATTTTATAATCGCTATATTTTCATGTAGTCGATTTTGTGCACTTTTTATTCTTTCGGACCCCAAGAGCCTTCTTAGCTTAGTAAATATTTTCAGGAAATATCAGCTTCTAATTGGTCAATAAACACACAAGTGGGTGTTGCAATCCACCTACGCCCAATATATTTTTCCAGCACGTGATTAAGTCATATTTTCCCGTCAAGGCGCTGTGAGCCTGTCACGTGATTACATTATCTATAAATAGCAAACGCGAGTTTGCCTTTTTCTCTTTCTTTTTTCTCTCTTCTTGCTGCAAAATGTAATCCAAGAGAATTATCGCCTCGACCATGACGGTCAGACGTTAAATAATATTTCAAGTCCGACATTCTTTTGTAGCTGAACCTTCTTCTAGCAGGAAATTTAAACGCACGCGTTTTCTTTTTATCTCCCCCCGGTCCTCTACACGACCACCACAACTCCTTAGTTTAAATTTTGAAATCAGAATAATTAAAAAAGACCTCATTGTGTAAATTAAATATATGACATGAAACATAAAAATAATTGTGCAGTAAAAGAAATGAATTAAACTCAAAAGTATTATTTAAATAGTTTTTAATTAATTTCTTTTTTTTCATACTTTTAATGTAGAATAAAAATAAAATTATCCATTCTACTAATTTTCATAAAAACCTATAGAATTGTAGTGATTCATAAATAAGAAGGAGGAGTTGCGTCCCCTGTTTTGTTGGGTTAAGGAAAGGAAATAGAATTTGGGAATATATCTTTCCCAGATATAGAAAGAAACTCCAGCTCAGAGTCTTCAGTTTGGGAAACCCAAGACTTGCTGTTTCCCTTTTGTGGAAAATATCGTCACCTGCGACATAGTAGATGGATCCGGACCGTTTGAATCTGGAGTCCTAAATATGGCCTCTCCACACACAGGAGTATCTTTATATTATATGTAAGACATTTGGTATACTTGTACATATATTAAAATAAACCCTCTCTAAACTCGACCATGTCTCTCACACCACTCCTTGCTACCCTCTTACATAAACTTAATACTACCCATCAAAAGTGCAAATTTTTCGTTTCACCTTTTGGAAGTGATGTCTGATGATGGTATTTTTTTCAAAATGTATTACTGGTATTTTTTTCAAAAATGTATGGCTGATATATATATATATATATATATATATATAAATATAAATTTTATTTTTTTTTTTTTCTTTTTATATTACAATATCTTAACAAATGGAATGGCCTGAATAAGAAATTTTCATAACATTTACCGACACATTCAGGCCGGTAAATTTATTTAAAAATGAATATTATAAACAGAGGCATTTACAAATACTTGTATCTATAAAAAAAACGTTAAACATAAAAATGTCTTTTATTAAATAAATTGCCGGACTTTTGTCCATTTCTTAATATATATATATATATATATATATATATATATATATATATATATATAGATAGATAGATAGATAGATAGACTGCTTATTTTTACTATCAAAATATATTTTTTACTTTCATAGTTTCCAGGGGGGTTGGGGGGGATGGGCGGTAACTTTTTGCCCATAGATGGGACCCTGACAGGGGAGACCTGTGAACAGCAGCAATTAAAAAGTAGTTCCATGTTTCTCGAAACCTCCAGATCCGAAACCTTTCTGCCGGATGTAGTTTATCGTCATACCTAGGACACCTTTCTGTTCCATCCGTGAACTACACTGTTATTATATCACGAATATAATAATGCACATAATAGGGGAAATACAAAATGGATAATAAACCCATTGCTCTCCCTCGTTACAATATGTTATATCTTGTTGCATGCACACCAAAACTATTCATATTTCATGTTTTCATGTAATATTGTGCACGAATATTAATTTAACATGTCGGCGGATTATATTATACCAGATAAAAATAACAAAACCAAGAACAAGGCCTGATATCATTTGCACTTCCACAACCAGAATAAAAACTTATATTCTTAAACTATTGTTTATATACATTTTAAAATAATATTTTAAACAAAAAAGGACTAAAAGTAATACAATCTATAAAATGGTATTTAAACAATAACAATTTGTAGATTGTATTAGTTTTGTCCTTACTTAAATTTTACGCCTGCTTTATGGTCACAATAGATGATGACACGCGTTTTGGGAGTGACAGTAGAAGACTATTGTTGTTGACCTACGACCTTGATGGCAGTTTACAGACTACTGAGTGTCATGAGACGTTATTTTCGATATGTTTTAGACAAAAAGCAAGCATTACTTTTACAAAATCCAGTTAATTAATCCTAAAATTTACTAATTTGCTTTAAAAGAAATCTCTAGGATAAATATTTGATTTTTAAGAAATTTTTAAATTTGTTGTTTTCATTTTTCGTCTATAATAACGGTTCGATGAGTCAATAAGTGTTTCACAAATGTCTAAAATATATAAGATGTATCAAAAGTACTTTTACAAACTTTGGGGAAGGGTTGCTCACACCAAAACAAGGAGAAAAGTCCATATAAACATATATCTGCAAATCCTTTGTTTTTGAGTTATTAAGTTTAGAGATTGTTTATGGTAGATGCCGATGTGTTATCACATAGACTAGGTTACATTTGTCATTCGTATACATTTGTGGCTAGTATGTCTTCAACGTTTAACATGTGTAGTAGAGAGTTAACTGAGAACTGTTCCGTTTAACAATGGCAGGATATTTATATCGTGAGCAGGCAGATATGGTTTTTTGCATAAAGTCACGTGAATGGTAATGGACGCGAGGCTGCACGGCTGTATCAGATTACGTTTCCAGACCGAAGGAAGCCGAGTCAACCAACTTTTTCTGCTGTTTATCATCGCGTTGCTGAGACAGGATCCGTGGCACCACAAACTATAGATCGAAGAAGACCGATTGTACATTTAACAGCGTCTACCGTAAGCTTTAAACTTAATAACTGAAAATAAAGGATTTGCGGACATACCTTTATATAGACTTTCGTCCTTGTTTTGGTGTGAGACACCCCCCCTCCAAAGTTTGTAAAGGTATTTTGGTACACCCTGTAGATTTAAATGCACAATTTTTTTTCTTTTTTACGGATGAGCTTTACGCTATTAAATTTGAAATAAAAAGAAAATTTTAACTTCAAATAAGACATTTAAATTATTTAAAATGCATTTTTCTGATTTTTTTTTTTTTTCAGCTGACTTGCAAAGTTTTCAGCAAAATTAAAATAGATCCTTTGTACTTAATTGTAGATGTTCGGTACACCAGTACGGTGACTTCGCAAATCTTGATTAGGGGCCGGTGCAAGGTGCCCCTCCACCTGAATCTATGATACACCCAACCCCACTCTAATACATCTCAATTTTCATAAGGTAGTATACATATAAATTACAAATTTTATCGTAACCTAATAATCGATAATATGCAATAATCGATCATATGCAATATAGGTGAACAAGTCAACTATATATATATATATATATATATATATATAGCCTTTTTTTTACAAAGAAAATTAGAGACACCTCTCATAACTTCCTTCTCTCTTTTTCTCTCTATGGGTTTTTTCTTCTCTACCCCTTCGATATCAATATATGACTTCCGTTAAGTTAACCGTTTAAATGTATCAATATCTGCTAACTCACTCATGTCTTCTCTCCCCCCTCACTTCGTTAATTTACATATGTTTAATACGGCCCGTCAAAAATGTGTAAATTTTCTTTTCATTTTTTGTTTAGAAGTAAAGTCTGATGATCCGCAGTCCTTTAAAAGGGTTGTGGGGAAATAATTTATTACATGGAACCTTAATAGGGGACTGTTTTTATTTAAATTATTTACTCTGGATTTACATTGAGCTCTCTGGATTTTATCCTCCTTAGGTTTACCCATACGGATTACCTAGTTTTTCATAAACTAACTAACTATATATATATATATATATATATATATATATATATATATATATATATATATATATATATGGCCTAGTGCAGGAATGATACCACTCTTACTACATCTCAATTATCATAAGGTAGAATTCATATAAAATACAAATTTTATTATAACCAAATTATGTACAATAATGGACCATATGCAATATAGGTCAATTCAAGTAGAAAAATTGAAAATAAATACAATGATTATTTATTGTAATATAAGTACAATTTTGGTACACGGTCGAAAGAGAAGCGAAGTAAGGTTGGCCAACATTAACTATCCTAAACTTAGCTAATTTGATTCGCAACCCATTCATTCATGACAATTTAGTCTATCACCATAAGAACACACCCATCACCATTCGATCCAATACCACATAGGGATCCCACTAAAATAACCATTACATAAAAATTTGATAACATACAATTTTTTTAACAAAAATATATAAAAATTTAGTACAAGCAAACATTCAAAATAAAAAAAAAATTATATTAGTAGGACACTACCACCCCCACAGAAAAATAAGACTAGCCACTGTATTCTGCATTTTTCTGTCCTCCTTCGTAAATAAATAGAAGACATTGTAGTGATCTAGTCGTTTCACTCGCCCCGTTTCAGATGTCGGAGTTACGATAATGTAGTGATTTGGTAATAAGAATGGATAATTGTAGATGCTTGTTTACGGATGCGTGAATAACGTGACCACACATTTATATTAAACGTAAAATGCCACAAAACATGAAATACAAGAAAGGAACAAAATGGTTTTAAAAACATAACATTTGTATTTTATTTGTGCGTTGATGTATATGCATAGAAGTTAAAGATCTGTTAGCGTTATGCCTCTTAGACTGGGAATATTTTTATCTGAGCGCACAAAAGTTGAATTAATTATAAAGCTGAGAAATGCTGAATAAACTGTAGTTTTAGAAGAATATTTCAAAGAGAAAATTTCTTGTTGTATGTTTCAAAATGTTCTGTATGTTTGTAATGTAGTTTGGAAAAGTTCGTACGTACGTGCATGCGTGAATGTACTTTTAACGTCTGACCGTCCATGGTCGAGACGAGAATCCTTAAGATCACATCCTTGCAGGAATTTGGAAGAGTAAAAGAGAATGAGCAAACTCGTGTCAGCTATTTATAGATAATGTAATCACGTGACAGGATCACAGCAAATGGCGAGAAACTCGACTTGGTCACGCGCTGGAAAAAATATTTGTACGTGGGTGGATTGCAACGCTCACTTGCGTGTTTATTGACCAATTAGAAGCTGATATTTCCTGATAATATTTACTAAGCTGAGTAGGCTCTCTGATCCACTCTTTTGCAGAAAAATGTACAAAATTATACATTGATAAGGAAGTGGTAGCGGGATGCTACAACATTAAATAAGTAAAGTTTTTCACTACGAAATTAATGAAAAGTGACACTTATTAAAGAATTTATCATATAGTTAATGTCAAAAATTAAATTCAATAAATTTGTTAATATTTTACAATTATTTTTCAAAATATACAGTGTAACCCGGATATAAGAGAGTTGTCGGGACCGGAGAAGAAGTCTCTTATATCCGGGTTTGGTCTAATTTATATACATTAACAGAGGCTCTAATTAGGGACCAGAGAAAATCTCTTTTATATCCGGGTTTCTCTTATATCCGGGTCTCTTATATCCGGGTTACACTGTACCACAAAAATCAAGAGGAGTACATTTATTGTCTTGTCAACATCGGCTTTCTTTTTTTTCACATTTTTCGCGATTATTTTAAACAGTGAAATTCACAAAAAAAATTTCATTATTAAGAATTTTTTCACGGAAAGTTGATTTAATGTTTTCCCTCATTCTTCATAACAACGAATATCTTGATTATGAAATTCATTTTTTAAGGAATAATTTATTCTTTCTTTATAAGACGTGAAATACTGTCCTTGTAAGAAAACAAAAATAATGAATGTAACTTCTTACACTATTAATTTTAAAAAATTGCAATACAGAAATGTGCGCATTTGAAGAAATTTGAGTAAAAATTTAATTTAATAGTTTTTCTTTGATAATATTCATCATATCAAACATGTTGATTTTAAAATAATAATTATTTAAGGGTATTTTTAAAAATATGTATGTTGAATTTTACTAGAATTGTTAAAAATGTAAATCAAAAATAACCTGTTTAATATTTTTTAAATGCATTGTAAAAATATTAAACTGGTTGATTTTGTTTAGATAACCGTACTTTATGGTAGCGGGGGTGGGGAAGTGACTTATCCGCAAAGAATATCCAAAATATTATTGGGGGAGGTCCAGTTCGCTATGTAACTTCAGCATAAAAACGGGCCTTTTTTTTTAAGCATTACGCCCCGAGTAAGGCGTGAAGCCACTAGGATGCAGGGGGTTGCGGAAGATTTGGAGCAAGAGCGGATAGGAGTGATAGAAGAAAGGATGAGGAGAAGGATAGGGGGTAGATCAAGGTAACTGGAGGTGTCGATTGACATTACAAATGAATAGTTGGAGATTATAGCTTTCAGGGAAACAGTAATTGGGAAGGGTGTTCTACTGGCGAGAGGTGCGAGGTATGAAGCTATTAAAGTAGAAGAGACGGCTACATTTAAAAATTTCTATAGTGTAATGGTGGAAGCGCGATGCCAGCCTCGTAGGGCGCTTGAATTCATGGAGTCTGGGAACCAGTGAAAGCAGCTCATCGGAGCAATTACCATGAAAGTATTTGTAGAAAAGACAGAGAGAGGCGACGTCGCGTCTGTGAGAGAATGACAGCAGACGAGACGCCAGATCAGGGCCAATTAGATTACATATCCGTCCCTGGATCTTGTCAAGAACTCCGAAGTAAGCAGAAGGTGCTCCAGACCATATATAGCAGCAATACTCCATGCAAGCTGCGAATGGTTGTTTTGTATATTTGAAGTATCGATTCAGGGGAAAAAAATTTCCTGGCGCGACACAGAGAGCCAACTTTCCTCGCGGTGGAAGAAGCAATTGACTCAATGTATTTGTTCCATCTCAGGTCAGCAGTCAGCGTGAGACCGAGCAGACGCAGGGAGTTGCTCTCAGGAAGTTGACTATCAGACATTTTAATGGGGGGCAGGGAAGGATCTCTATGGTGGTTAATTTAGTTTTTGAGGCGTTAAAGTTGACTAGCCAATTCTTGCCCCAGTTCACAACCGATTGGAGGTCCATTTCAAAACGCACTGCCAGGTTAGTTTCGTCGCCGACACTAGATTTGTTTTTGAGGCAGGAGTAAATTGTAGTGTCGTCTGCGTAGATGCCAACTTGGGAATCTATGGCGTCAGGAAGGTCATTGATGAAAATAAGGAAAAGAATGGGGCCAAGGATGGAGCCTTGGGGAACACCTGCATTCGTGGGATAGGAACTGGAGGAGAATCCGTTGAGAATGACCTTCAATTCTCGGTTTGACAGGAATGATTGTATTAGATCAAACAGTCGACCAGTAATACCATAACCCTGGAGCTTACGAAGAAGGCCGGCGTGCCAAACCCTATCGAACGCTTTGGAGATGTCTAGGGCCACGGCACGAGCCTCACCGTTATTTTGAAGGGCTTGGTAGACGGTTTCAGTGATGGCCGTAAGCACATCAGCTGTAGATCGGGCGTAGCGGAAACCATATTGCTTGTCTGAGAGCAGATTATGGGATGTAAGGTGGTTAACCACTTCGGCATTGATTAGGGCTTCGAAGACTTTGCCGAAGAGGGGTAGGAGACTAATAGGATGGTAATTAGAGGGGTCAGAGGGGTCTCCAGAGTTCTTAAACACAGGAACAATGGATGAGGACTTCCAGCAGTCAGGAAAACAGGATTCCTTGAGGCAGTAATTATACAGTTTAGAGAGGGCGGGCGCTAGCTCAGGCGCGCATTTCTTTCAAGATGGCTGGTATGCCATCTCCACCACTAGCCTTGTGGGGGTTTAAGTTGGAGATAATGCCCAGTACCAATGACGGGGTTATGTGTAAGCCGCTCAATAGGGCCTCAGTTCTTGGAGGGAAGTCTGGTATGGCATTTCCGGTGGAGTCGAGCGTTGAATTAAATGAGAATTTCCGAGCAAAGCATTCAGCCTTGTCGGTAGAGGAGGTCAAGAGCTCGAACTGGTTGAATAAAGGAGGTATGAAGGGTTTTCTATTGTTCAGGACACTCTTGCAGACCCGTCAATAATCTTTGGAGCCAAATTTGCGAGATGCAATACGTTCCTTCATCCGAGCAGCAAATATTGACTTAGCTTCGTTGAGGACACGCTTACACTCGTTACGGGCGGAGGCAAAGAGACGTCTATTGCAGTCCGACATGTCGCTACGAAATACGTGAAAGAAGTGATTCCTATGGGCAATAGCGGCTGAGCAAGCAGCGGAGAACCAAGGGGAGGAGTGCGACTTGACCTTAAATTTCCTTGAGGGGATGAAAGCGTCGATTCCAGCTTTAACCCAGGATGAGACCTTAGAAGCACATTCTTGGACAGGGAGTGTAAAGACAACATCCCAGAGGAGATCGCGGAGGAAGTCACGGAACGAGTCCCAATCTGCTCGTTGATAGTAGAACGAGGTTCTAGTGATCGGAGGTTCTTTGCGGGGTGTGGAGTTGAAGGAAATGTTGACAGATACCACGGCGTGATCGGAGTTACCAGGCGGGCAGAGCTGTGTGGCGCTACAAGATTCAGGGATGGAGGTGAAACACAGATCGAGAAGAGAGGCCTTACCTGCCAGGTTGAGGGCAAAACGGATGTGGAAGTCAACTATCTGCGTGAGGGATTGAGAAATTGAGAAGTTAAATGTTTTTATGCCAGCCCGGTCAGTAGTAGCATTCTCGAGCCACTTGGTGTGATGGGCGTTAAAGTCACCAAACACGAATATGTGAGCAAACGGGTGGAGAGAGAGGGCCTTGTCTATGCTGTCAGATATGCTATCTAGTATCCCACAGTTATGAGAGGATGGAGAGCGATAGAGGAAGAAGAGATAGCTTACGGCATTGAGGAGAGATAGTCGGAGACACATGTACGAAAGGTCTGGCGTTTCGAGAGACAACTCTCTGGCCAGGGGGAGATGGTCCTTGACATAGACACCAAGGCCGTGCATGTGGGTTAGAGAGTCTTTCCTGAGGAGGGGCCTTGATCAGTGGAAATTCTTTGAAAACACGTAATTTCTTAAGACGACGGAAAGTAAAAAAAGAAAAAATTCTGACATTCATACAAAATGTAATAAAAATGCCACTTTTACAAAATAATAGGTTATTTTTCTCTGGATCTTCAGACTTCACTTTCAAAAGTGAAAGTGAAGTCTGAAGATCCAGAGAAAAATGAAATTCTCTGGTGAAATAAATTATTACAAATGGAGCCTTAAAGTGGTCTGTTTTTCTTTAAATTAAATTATTCACTTAACATACTTAACATGATTTCATCTTCCTTGGGACTATCCATACGGATTACCAAGATTTTCGATATATATATATATATATATATATATTGACTTTTCTCAATCGAGTTCTAGCGAGTGAGATGTGATAAGCGAGAGCTAATTATATATATATATATATATATATATATATATATATAAATAATTTTTTTTGCCCATTCTTGCACATTTTTATTTGTTTTTTGGGGGTTATTTTTATTTTCCTCAGTCGAATTCTGACAAATGAAAAGTGATAACTGGTTACCTCATTCTGTGTAGTTTTGTATTTTTCTCCCTTCTTAGCTGTTTTTTTTTTTTTTAACTACATACCTCGGTCGCGAATATTGTATACTTTTCTTTTTGTCTCTTTCTTGCTTCAATTTTTTAAAATTTTTCTTTTTAACTTTCCTTGGTCGAGTTATGAGAATTTTTTTTTTTTTTACATTCATCGGTCGACTTCAGACGAGTGTGGAGTGATAACCGGTGCGTTCATTCTGTATAGTTTTGTTTTTTAATCTTTCCTGATCCTTCGCTTTATAAGTCCCAGAAATTAATACACAGATGTCCCCAAGGACACATGGCCCAGTGGAGAAAAGCGTTAGTTAGATCCAGTGACTAGACCCAAAGAGTTGAATACCAGACAAAAAAAGAAAAAAAATAGAGAGTTGATTTAAAGGAGACATCCGTAGAGACATTGCACGTAGAAATAAAGCAATCTACCTCGGTGGTTCGGTTCAAAATTCCGATCACCTTAAGAAGAAGGCCGGAGTGTACAATGGCAGAAACGTTGTGACTATGGAAATAAAGATGAGGATAACAGTCCTAATAATATTCCTTAATTCTTCGTATTTTCCAGTGATGTTGTCTCTATTATTTCAACCTCATCCCACGGGGGTGGGGATCGATGATCTTCATTTTCACTCCATATGTGGTCAGCTAAGCCTGATTTTTCTATTTCCCCACATAATTAATCATAATATCTCATCTTAGAGATATAGACACATATATTGGTTTAGTCGCTAAATCGAGCACCTATGACATCTACACACACACACACACGAGAGAGACATCAACTTAGAACTAAAGAGATCAATTAGAAATATCCAACTCAATCCATCAGATGTTTCACACGTGAGAGAGGAGTTTCAGCTATGACAGTCCAAAAAGCAGTGAAAAAAAAACTTGGAAATGAAATCGTACGTGAAACGTATGAGGCAGCTTGTTACTCCAGGACAGAAAGTCAGAAGATTAGAGAAGGTAAAGATCATCTTAAATAAGTTTGAAAATGATCCTAAATATATATATATATATATATATATATATATATATATATATATAGAGATAGAGAGAGAGATAGGATGTATACACATTTTGAATCTTTCATAAGAAATAATTCAAGCAACCAGAACAAACTATATTTAATTTAAATAATAGAAAGACAGTATTTATCATGAAATGGAAAAGGTCCAACAATTATTTTAAAGACATTTTAATGTTTATACATTCTTTTTTAAGTAAATACTCTGTTTATAATAAACAGTACTAAACAACATTTACCGGCCTGAATGTCCGAGAAATTTTCATAAAAAAAAGTCGTTCTCCGACAGGATTTGAACCTGTATCCTATACGGACCGTCATTTAGCCTGACGTGCTCTTAACCGATCGAGCAACAAAGAATCGTTTGGTTGGCAGTCGAATTTACTGCCTTTAAACTTCAATCTTCCACGATTCTCTCACGTACGTTCATATCTGCTCACGACGTATCCAAATGTAAACAAATGACGTCACACATTATGAAATGGACAAGGTCCGATAATTATTTTTAAGACATTTTTATAAACATAGCATTTATTTTGTAAATTTATATCTATAAAAAGAATGTATAAACATAAAAATGTGTTTACAGTATTAATTATAAATGCATGCTCTTGAGATTTTAGTCTTGGCATGTTTTCAGATTCGTGTCCGTTATGATCCAGACATTGCTGACAACATGATGTAATGGAATCACAAGCAGCAATTCTTGGACTTTTGTGAAAATTTTCGCAGGACGTGGTTATAATCCGTATACTGTTTGAAACGGTTCTTGTGCACCCATCGTGTACAGCACCATCAGTTTCAAACTTATTTCTAATTCATGAGATTGTAAACCACGTTGATGGATCTGAATGAATCTCTCTTCCATCCAGCCTTTGAACTTCAACTACGTTTTCGTACTCTCGGTAGCATTTCAGGATGAACTTTCTTTGTTCAAAGCCTGGATAACATTAGTAATACTAACACGTAAATCTGAAAAGAAAGAAAGTTAACTTGAGTTATACACTGTAAAAATGTGTATACATTTCTTGAGACAACCTGTATACAACAGCGCTCATAATTTTAACTTGCTTTATTATTAAAATCCTTATTGTTATATCACAGGCTGCTGGAAGGAACAAAACCAATGAAAATGAAAGACAATTGTATTTTAACACATATTAAAATAACTTTTATTCATTCACTGTTTGAGAACAGCAAGGATTGCATGGATTAAAACAATGAATTCTGTGTGCGTGTCTGCTAGTCGCCATGTTCAATTCTGAAGTGAACCCTCGTCTTGATAGACAAGGGAAGTAACTCAGTTGTATTTCGAATTATTGTTATTTTTAGGGGAAGGAATTTTGCTTCCCTTAACTCTGAGGATCCTAGTTGAACTTCATTGGTTTGAACTGATTTCTCTGGGCTTCTTATGTCTTGTTGATTTTATCTGACAGTTGTAATGACTTCTGAAACTATTCTTGCTGTTGGCATAAAATCTTAAGCATCTCTGGATAAATTGCCATGTTGATTTTGAAGTTAGAGTTCTCGTCGCTAAAAATGTTATATCCCAGACAGTTAGGATGAACAAAAATGAATGAAAATAAAAGACAAGTGTATTTTAACGCATAATAAACAACTTTTATTCACTAACTGTCTGAGAACAGCAATTATTTGTTTGGATTGAACCACTGAATTCCATGTGCGTGTCAACTTGTCGCCATGTTCAGTTCAGATGTGGCGTGCTCCTCTTCACAGGTAAGGGATGTAACTCAATTGCATTTTGAGTTATCTCCCTTTATAGGGGAAGGAAATTAGCTTCCACCAACACTTATTTTTGCCGAAATTTTTTAAATGAGGAATTATCATATATCTTTCCATTCGGATTAGTATCTTCATCTTGGTTTTTATATTCCTAATATTCCAGCCGTTATACTCTCCAGCCATTTCCCCGGAATTTTCTATCCACGCCGTAGATGTTTTACCATTCCATCTTGTATACTTAGGGGATATTTCGTATCCGTTAATTCACTTTAAATTCTCTTTCTTTTTTTTCTTTTTTTTTTGTCGCGTTCCCGTTTCTTCATCGCAACTAGGGTATAAAACTTTTCTGCATCGTCAGAGATTGAACTAACTACTACAAGTAAACTTCAAAGGATCCCTTCAATGTGTCTATCAGAAACTTTTCTAATCAATCCGAATTATTGATGATCTCACGTGCCACATTTTTGAGATTTCGATTTCAAGGTCCTTGTACTTTGATATTTTTTTAAAATTTTCAAAGATACATTACAATCTGCAGTGACTGTCATGTCAGTAAGGCGGCACATTTTGTTTTGCGTTCTCTGATCACGATGTCACGGTGATTAGCCATGATTGTTCTGTTTGTATGTATTGTAAAGTCCCATAAAATTCTTACAGGTCCTATTCTCCGTAACCGGGTCTGTTTTGTACGCTTACCGATTTCTTTCAGTTTCCTTTCCGTAAAATTTGCATATTTTCCAATGCAGATATTGACCAACTCTGTCATGCCGTGTTTTATATTCAGTGGGTATCAATACCGTGCAACCTAATACAAGATAATCAAGTGTTTCTGGATATTTATCATAGAATCTGCATTTTGGGCTATCACAATTTTTCAGTGCGTGACCTTGGTAATTTCTAGTTAACAAGCATTGGTTCCGTGTAGCAAGAATAAAACGTTCGGTTTCAGCTTTTAGCCCTGCATCAAGTAACCACTGATGGGTACGTGGTTTGTCTACATCAGCTTGTTTGGTACGGTCAGAGTATTGACCATGAAGAGACTTATCTTGGCCATCGTTTCAGCATTTCGTACATTGCATTTGCTTTTGCTTTCTTTTTTAAGTTCTTTGCCGCTGTAGTGAGTGTATTATGGATTATCTGCAATTATTCACCCACTTCAAATTCCCTTTTAAATTTCTTGGATTCCTTTATTACTGAATAAAGTTTCTTATTTCTTTCATGTTCTTTGACACAAATCATCATCCAATCTTCTGTAGTTTCTAGGTATCGTTGAAGGCCAATTGTTGTACTTTTGTAAGACAGTTCTAGTTGAACTAATCCTCTGCCTCCTTCAGATCTGGGCACATACAGACGATCAACATCAACCTTAGGATGATGCATGCCGTGAGAAGCTTTCTCGTTTTGACATCCATTCGCTTAATGTCAGCTATAGTTCAATTAAGGATGTTGAAATTCTATGGCACCAGAGAGACAACCAAAGTGATTATGACTGATATTCTATTTTGTGAATTCATGTTGGCATTTAACACCAGACACACAAGTCTATAGTATTCTTTTCTTTCTTTCTCCTTCATTTTGATATGTTGCATTCCATCTCCTTCGCTGACTTCTAGGTATTTATAGGCTTCTTGTTCCAGTTTCCTAATCTTTGTGACAAAATCTATATCTATTGAGTGTGTTTCTGTAATTCTCCCATTGTTAATTTTGCACATTTATCTAATTCAAAATCCATAGCAATGTCATCACTGAAACATTTTACAGGAGTAAAGGATACCCTTCAATTCGTTCTCGTCTTTGGCAAAGAGTTTGATATCATCCATGTGGAATAGGTGATTAAACACCTTCTTTTTTTACTGTTTAGTTCATGCGAAAGGGGATTAAGGACAGACAGTACAGAAGGGGTGACATGGAGTTTCCTTGAAAGATTCATCGTCGGATATTCAAACAATTGGAAGTAGTAGTACCTTTGGTGTGATTTAGGTATAGTGTGGTTTTCTACAGTTTCATGCTATATTTAAGGAAATTTACTATCACCGAGGAGACTTTCTACATTTCCAAATCCATAAGGGTCAAAGAGTGTAGCACACTACCAAAGGCTTTACGTCAATCTATTCAGGATGTGCTGGGATTCCTACCTTTTTTTTCCTGCAATTTTCCAGGATCATTTTATTTATTAGTAGCTGATCTTTGCAACCATATAAACCTCTTCGACATCTTTCTGTCCCTGGGGAAGAATATTGTTTTCATTGAGAAAAGAGTAAGTACAGCTCGTCAGCAGACGTGGTACGCAGACATGTTATTGGCCTATAATTTTTGGGGTCATCTGTTTCATCCGTTCTTTTATTTTTTTTTCTTTGGTAGAAGATATATAATACCTTCCGTGATTCATTCTGAAATTTCATTGGGGTTTTATTGGTAAAGTTTGCGCAATAGTTTTATGAACTGATGAGTTGGGTACATTATTATTATTATTATTATTATTATTATTATTATTATATTTCATTTGATTTCTGATGTATACTCATTCCTTTCCGGGTCCCAACCCGAGACCTATGATCAGAAATGGCGTCATGACATTTTCCACTGAGCAATTTTGAAAAAAAAAAAATTTTAAATCATACATATTTTACATAAACTCCTTCGTAAGGTGTGGGTTGTACTTGTAAGTTCAATTTTTTGTATTTCCTTATTATTATTATTATTATTATTGTTATTATTATTATTATTATTATTAAGCACTCCAAATCTCGAATATAGATAATTTTTTAATTAAATTTTATAAAAGCTGATAGGGAGAGGGATCCAGTTTGCTATGCCAATTCATTGTAAATTGATTCCCCTACGGAAGACAAAACAAAAAATGTTCATGCGTGGTTTCTTAAAATTTAAAAGAATGCTTTTTTTATTTTTGTTCAAGTTCGCAATTTGAAGTACTTAAGTGATTAGTAATATATGACAAAAGAATTTCAGATTACGAATTTCAAATTTTTATTCATTTTTTAAATTTTAATAAATTACATGATATGAGTATATTTTGTTTTGTCGCCCGTAGGGAAATCAGTTTACAATGAATTTACATCGATAGCAAACTAGACTCCCTCCCTATTAACTTTTATAAAATCTAATGATTTTTTCTATATCTGTGATCTGGACTGTTCAATCTATAATAATAACAAAAAATCATCATTCCCTGTCGCAGTGCCTATTGCACAACTCCACCCTAAATTCTTTTTGCTTATTAATCAAAATTTTGCTTATAAATCTATCTTCAGGTATGTTTTTCGGAGTTACTTTCATTGAGACTTAAATACACGCACTTAAAGTGTGAAAAGTAGGTATACTTACAGACAGCTGGACACCGTTATTGAAAAGGTGCCACAACCAAGATACCTAAAAATTTGTTTTCTGTAAAAACCAAAGGTGAAAATGCTTGTCGGCAAAAAAAAGATCTGTGTTCACCTGGATAATGTGATTTTAAATATCTTCAGCTTTCGAGAATGGTTAAAGTCGTCAGGTGAAAATATGAATGGTGAGTGAATTGGGCAAAGGTGGCGGTGGGGGAGACAGATTGCGGGAGGTCTGAATTTGCGGAGAGTTGGGTGGGGAGGCACTTCACGGGTTCTTAGATATCAACGGATAGCTGGCAACTGCCAAGAGGTCTGGTTAGGGTTTTGAATTAAAGGCTGGCTGATGCACGGGATCCAAAGCTATTAAGATCACTTTTTATTCAGAAAATGTAGAAGGGAAGTTAGAAAGTCGTGAAAGACTAACGCGATAGCTATTAAACTATATGTAGGATATCGAATTACTTATGTATCTACTTAACCTATATGCTCATATATAAAGATAAAACATGTATTACCTTTCCTGCATATACAAGGGACGTTCGAAAAGTAATGTCACCTATTTATTTGCTGGAAAACTAAGACAGATGAAAAGATGTGTTATTATTTACAATGGGACTAATGCCAACTTTACGGCTATTGTGCCTTGCGACAGTCTTCAGGTGTCTGTCGATTCGTAGATTAAAGAATTTGTTTTTTTAAATTGCCTGAAGAAGATCAAAGAGCATAAAGATTGAAACTTGGTGATTGTAACAACAAAGATTAATGCGAATGCAAACAATATTAATAGAAATACAAAGAGCATAAAAGCACAATCGGATAGAGCAAGTTCTCATGTACAATACCCTATTTTTCGCATTTTCACAGTAGTAGTAGCGTTCTTAGGAAAATGTCCGCGTAGTCCACCTTTCATCGTACTTAATGCATCACTGTCGCCACCACCTAAATACATTACCCACCGACAAACTATGTTCAAAACCATTGTTTAGTTTCCATAAACATTCAACAACTGTTGATGAATGTCGATGGGTACATTTGTTCTACATGGAAGAATTCAGTGAGACATCTTTTATTCATACCCACTTTCCTATCAGACACCGTTTTGCAAAACTGCTGATCGGCTGCTATTTAAAAAATGATGGGTTATTAGAACAATTACCATAAAAATATTTATAGAAAAACCACAGGGGAGCCACGTTGCGGCGATGGGAACGTGACTAGAGCAGAGATGCCAGGTCAGGACCAATAACATTACATATTCCTACTTGGATTATGTTAAGAACCTCTAAAATTGATGCAAAACACCTCAGTGCCATTTTCCACAATGATAGGTATCTTTTAACTTAATCAGTTTTTATACTGATTCTGTAATTAGCCATCGATAGTTATTAGTTATTAGTCATTTTAAAACTATAGGGAAAATTCTTAAAAATTTCCTTAACACTTCGTCGTTGTTAACAAGTTCCGTCTATGAGAGGATGTTCATGAACGGAACATGGAACCAGAAAGGCCAGCCGTGCCTAAAATCAGGAAGAGACTGTTAAATCGTCAGAGACGAAAGAGTGCTTGGAGAGTACGACACTCACAAGGTATACTGAATTCCAAAAGAGAGTGTTCAAACTTCAGGGAGGAAAGAGTGGCCGAGACACCAAAGAGGAAAGCTCAATAGAAAAAAAAACTCCCATGGAAATATTCATAGAAATGACAGAGGAGAAGACACGTCATGGTGGTGAAAAGGTAACTGAAGTCAAGATGCCAGGTCAGGACCGATAACATTACAGACTCTTCTTTGAAATTTATCGAGAATCTCCAGATATTTAGCAGGAGAACCTGATCAGATATGGCAGTAATATTCAATGCACGAACAAATGTTTTTTTTATAAACGTGTAAAATGGATTCTGGCAAAAGAAATTGACTGTTACGACACAGTGAACCAACTTTCCTAGCAGCAGACCTAGCAATGGATTCAATATAATCAATCCACTTCATGCCAGCAGAAAATCTAGCAAGCACTATTGTCTTGTGTTTAGTGGAGTTACAAATTACTAAAACGTGTGTTGGGTTACAAATGGCGATTCTCTCCTTTTTGTTTAGATGGTCACGAGGATCACGTGACGGCCGGTTAATATCAAGAGATAGGCTGATGAGGGTAGTTGTGATGTAAACCCCAGAGAAGTAGGATTTCCTTAGTCTAAGCGGTAGGTCTTTCAGAAAAAAACACATGGCCTAACCTGGTTCGTTTAGGGAGGGGGTACCTGTTGAATTGCAAATGGCGATTCTCTCCCTTTTGTTCAGATGGTCACAAGGATCACGTGACGGTCGGTGAATGACATCAAGAGATGAGCTGATGAGGGCAGTTGTGATGTAGACCCTAGAGAAGCAGGATTTCCTTAGTTTAAGTAGTAGGTCTTTCATGAAAAAAAAAAACACATGGCCTAACCTGGTTCGTAGAGAAACAACCGTAGCTCCAGTTTTCCCTTTGGGGAAATATTACAAGTAAGGTTCCTCTTATTACAAACCGCTTGTTGTTGCATATGTTGTAATTTCTCTGTGTGGGGCACATGTATATGTTTATATATCCAATTTTATGTACGACATAGCATTACAAACGTCTCCGAGAACCAAAAATGTTTATTATTCTTTTTTACCATTCAGAAATTCCGTCCTGTCCGCGAACAACGGTGTTATTATAGCACGGATATGACAATGTCCATAACGAGAGAGATGTATTTGGGGAAATAAATATTTCTTTCCTTCGCTCTCGTTATACCGGGATACAAACAATGGCATCTGTCGCAAAACCACCTGAAAAAAGTACATCTGTCTGAAATTAAAGATCAGTCGGTTGCATTCATTGGCCTTCTCAATATTTCTGTACGCCTGTAAATCTTGGAAATTAACAATAGAATTACAGCGAAGAATCCAAGCATTAGACATGAGATGTTACCATGCCATCTTTGGCATCTCCTAGATAGACAATATCACAAAGCAGTGCGAGATGCTCTCAGACAAGAAACAGGGTCGTTGGAAGGGTACTTATCCATAGTCAAGAAGAGAAAGTTAGAATTGCGCCAACAATCATTCCACTGCCAACTTGCACGGTTCCACCATAGATTAAAGAAGAAGCGGATAGAGGGTGGGGTGGGGTTATGGGCTGACAGCGTCGCTGAGTGGACTGAAAGATCATTCACAGAGACTCGGACATTGTCATCCAAACGAGATATATGGGGCAAGCTGGTCGGATGAACACACCCAGCCATGGGACGGATGATGATGGCAGTAAGGAAACTTAGACAAACAGTCAGAGTTAGTAATTAGTTCTTTGGAATTATGTCCTGGAATAGAAAGGTTCTTTTTTTTTCTGGGCAATCAATGATTTTGGCGCATGACTAAACTAGAATGCTGTATATTTTCTACTGTCATCAAAGGAAAATAATCGCAACTATCTCATCCACCAGACCAGTCACATTTTTATACTTGATCTAATTTGTTTATCACAATCCCTTCCGCACCATTAAACAAATCTCTCTTCACTTGGACGAATTGAATAAATAGGTAAAGAAAAAACAGGAATGTACTTACATTCCATCTCCCATCACCCCGTCATAACCCTTTGACCTCATAACCCCTTGACCTCATAACCACTTGATAACGCAAAAGTTGGTTGATTTAATTTAGCGACATATCACATCTATAGGTTATTTAATGCCGAATTCTATATATTTTGAATACAATTTTATGGCTTCAACTAAATATTTTTTTAAAGCAATTCACCCCAAGCAAGGCGGGAGTGCCACTAGCACGCAAGGGGTTACAGAGGATTGAGAACAAGAAAAAGAGGCGTGCCCGAAGAAAGGACACAGAAAAGGACGGGGAAAAAGCTCAGGGTGTCAGATGTCGATTGACATTACACTTGAATATTTAAATATTTTAGTCATCGGGGAAGCAAGCAACAGACGAGTAGAGGAGACGATTACATTTAACTGTTTTAACAGTAAAAGTGTGCGACCGCGATGCCAGCCCGGAAGTTCGCTTAAATTCATGCAGTCTGGGATTTATACTTTGAATTCAATAGCATGCCTTTAATTACTGATAAAATGTATTGGTCATTTTTTGCTATAAAATGTGTCGTTGAGAATTTCTACTATAAAATGTACTCCTGGTCATTTTGTTTTAAAAATGTATTGCTGGTATTTTTACTATTTTTTTTTTCTTATTTGTTTGTTTGTTTGTTTGGAAGTTCACTATTTGCTGGCACTCTAACATGTGCTATAATCCCGGGTCAGGGTGGACCTGGGAACAACAAAAATTAAGAGTTGGTTCCATGCTTCTCAAAACCTCCAATATTTCGATCGGAGGTCATGCTGCCGGATGTAGTCTATCGTCATACCCAGAGCTAAAAAAAAAAAAAAAGATAAAGAGCTGAACCTTTTATTTGTTTGCTTTTTAAATTGATTTAGTAACGATTGTCGACTTTATAATTTTTCATCGAAAGAAAGAAAAGAAATATTGAAACACGTATTTACAGATAGCATAGCAATTATCGACGCGGACACTGGAGTTTTCGATTCGAGTACAAATACCGGACTCTTCTGATGTGTTCACATTCAGAAGAATGTCATTGGGAAAGATATAAATATATCTCTTTTCTACACCCGATTATAATTTAAGTACTGTAATAGATTTGACTGTCTGGGTTGGTTTGGTTTAGTTTATTTTGTTTAACGGCATATCAACCTCAATGGGTTATTTAATGCCGACAGCATTTTTAGGTTAGATTCGTATGAATAGAATATGTATTCTTTGGTTTAGATTGGTTTGGTTTATTTTGTTTTACGGCATATCAACCTCAGTGGGTTGTTTAATGCCGACAGCATTTTTAGGATAGATTCGTATGAATAGAATATGTATTCTTTGGTTTAGATTGGTTTGGTTTATTTTGTTTTACGGTATATCAACCTTAATGGCTTATTTAATGCTGACAAAAATTTTATTGCTGGTAATATTTTGTTTTGTCAAAAATCTGTTTCTGGTAATATCTTTCCTTCAAAATTGTATTACTGATAATAATTTGTTTCAAAAAAGTATTGCTGGTAATAGTTAACTATTTGCCCATAGCTGGGACCCTAACAGGTGCTACCACCTCGGGTCAGGGTGGACCTGGGAACGCCAGCAGTTAAGAGGTGGTTCCACGCTCCTCAAAACCTCCTGATCAATGGCCTTCCTGCTGGACGTAGTTTAACGTCTTACCCAGGACGCTTGATTCTCTGTCTTTGATTGGGAGTTGGTCTAGAAGAAGTAAGAATCTAAATTTAAAAACCGTGAAGAAGTCTCATAAAAGACTCCAATATCTTTTCAAAGTCATGCCAATTCGCAGATAAATAAACACAAGGAATTATTCCTGAAGAAACATGGTAATAATACAAATAGTGAATACGAAAGACAATGAATTCTTTGTTAAACTTTTTATAGTTTTCGTAAAATGGGACGAATAGTTGGATCAATGAATTGGACATTGTTAAATTTCATCGGTTCTAGCGCTTTCGACTATTCTTTGGTCTTCTTCAAGAAGAAAATACAAATGTTATTTGTTAGTAATGGATAATAAATTCAAAGTAACATCATATTGGCATTTCTGTTAGACAACATTATGGTTTAGAGATTTTATATCAGAATATGTCATTGGAGAAATCGAGAAAAACTACTAGTTACAGTATCAATATCTTTAGCCTGGTAACAAGAATGTTGAAAAATACTTCTGTTCGATTTAAGAATTTTACATCAGATGTCATTGGTAAAATGGAGGAAAATCATTGGTTATGGTGTTGTTATTTAAGCATGAATTTTGAAATATTTGTTGTTATTATCGCATTGTTTCAAGCCGTTGTGCTCTCCGGTCTTCCTCCACTGCTTGGCAATCCGAGTAGTCTTTAGAGAATTTGGGGCTGAACCCTTTATTTAATTTATAGTACAATAGCCTAGTTACTGATTGGTTGATTTATTTTTTTTACGTTTTATCAACCCATTTGTTGTTTAACAACATCTTTGGAGTGTAAGAATAATTCTTTTATTTGCGAGTGAATATTGCATTAACCATTTCTTGGGAATAACAACGATTTTACCAGATATAATTCATACTATTTAACCCTTAGCTAGGGGGAGAAGATAGATTTAGGCCTTACCCAATGTTTTCTGAATGTAAGTGAATACAACGAACCCAATTGGAATTTGAACTCGTCTCTTCGATTTCTCACTCAGAGACGCTCTCCATTACACCATAATACACATTCCAATGAGAGCGTTGATTCGTGATTTTGGTTACATAGTAATTGTGAGTTCAATCCCTGGACCGGGTAGCGCAGACTTAGACTCAGTGGAAATATAGCAATAACTGAGTATTACTAAATAAAAACATGCGTTTGAAAAAAGACCGGAGAACACAACGACCGAAACATTGTGATAATAACAATGATAAAGATAACTGTTCGAATGTAATCAGAACCTCAGGTCAGAAACTCAGACACAAATTAATTATATATTATAAAAATTTAATAACATCGACTGTTATCGGGACCGGCTCAAGGTACGGGCAACTCTGGTAGTCGACCGGGGCGCCATCAAGACCGAGGGCGCCATCATGGCGGCATGTCTGGGATCATACTTGCGATCGTTCAGGGCTCAAAACAGGTTGAATTCTTTGTTTTATTTTTTTTTCAATGAAAAATGATCTTGCAAAGAAGATAGGTGCAGAAAGCGCCATAAAAAGATTTGCAGGTTAAAGGTTAGAAAAAAAAACATGTTTAGTTGTAGGGTAATGAATGTTTTCTTCAGCCTGTATTAAGTTGTATGTTGCAATAAACTCATCATTCTACATTTTCAGCTTTCCTACTCGTGAAAATTTAAAAAATTATACTTGTAAGGGCGCCGAAGTTCAGCTTGTTCTGGGTGCCAGCAACTCTATGGGTGTCATTGACTGTCATCGTTACTATCTGACGATAAGAACGATTTCTGCATAGCCTTAGACCAACCGTTCACTCACTTATGCGAAATTAAATGAAACTACATAAGAAACTAACAAATATATATCAATAAAAACAATACGAAAATTTTTCTTTGCCAACACATTTCGTCCTCTGTTGGATTTTATCAGATAGATATCTAATGAGCAGACTGAAATAGATAGATAGATAGATAGATAGATAGATAGATAGATAGATAGATAATGAACAAGTTGGGAAAGAAAGAAAGAAAGAAAGAAAGAAAGAAAGAAAGAAAGAAAGAAAGAAATGAATAGACTGAGATAGATAGATAGATAGATAGATAGATAGATAGATAGATAGATAGATAGATAGAAAATGAGCAGACTGAAATAGATAGATAATGAACAAGCTGAGAAAGAAAGAAAGAAATGAATAGACTGAGATAGATAGATAGATAGATAGATAGATAGATAGATAGATAGATAGATAGATAGATAGATAGATAGAAAATGAGCAGACTGAAATAGATAGATAGATAGATAGATAGATAGATAGATAGATAGATAGATAATGAACAAGCTGAGAAAGAAAGAAAGAAATGAATAGACTGAGATAGATAGATAGATAGATAGATAGATAGATAGATAGATAGATATGAGTACTTATTGTTCTGAGCCGATTGATCCATGTAGACAGGTATAGACTGAGAGAGATTTATAGAAACAAACCTAGGTAGATACTGATAAGAAACTCCTACTATGCTCAGTGACAATAGCATACCTTGTCAACACCGTCATTCACGCATCCTGCTTAACCAAAAATAGATTATATTGTCATAGCCGCGAAACAATAGTAATGACCCCCACTGTCACTGAACTGTGCGTGTGTTCTCTCAAACAATATCCCAGTTTTGTAAATCGCTGTATATTTCTAGAACGAGCAACCATCAACCATATATGTAAGTAAAAATTCATTTAAAAAATATTTATAATTTGTTTTGAGAAAAAAGAAAAAAATATTTTAAATATTGCATGTAAAAGTATTCAACATTCTTTTGTTCAGTTGTGACATCGTAAGTATTTTGATTGAAACATTTCTTAAAAGAAAAGAAACATCGCCTTGACAGCCAGAGCTCATTACCAAATTTTACCGTTTTTATTATTATTATTATTATTATTATTATTATTATTATTATTATTTGTGTGTTATGTTTCCTGTTTTGTATCCTGAAGAGCCGGGTCCAAACTGTGGTCCTTAAACCTTATAGGAGAATTATCATTTAATTGATAGCAACTTTCTTAGGATATGGGATGTTGCTATTAGGGCGATCTTCTGGGCAACTTGTATATTGATGTTATCTGGGACACTGTTAGTAAAATTACTTTTCTCACGAGGTCTAGAGCTCCGATTACTATTGATACAATATTTGTCTTCATTCCCCACATCCTGTTAATCTCGATCGACCAGGTCCTTGTATTTAGACAATTTCTTAATAATGGAGATGTTTCTCTCTGTACTGCTATGTCAATAAAAATACACTTCCTGAATTTCTTTATTATTATTATTAGTGTTGTTGTTGTTATTATTATTGTTTGTGTGTTATGTTTTCTCCTTTGTATCCTGTAGAGCCGGGTCCAAATTACGGCCCTTAAACCTTATAGGAGAATTATCATTTAATTGAAAGCACTTTTCTTAGTATATGGAATGTTCCTAGTACGGCGATTTTCTGGGCAACTTGTATGTTGATGTTACCTGGGACACTGTTAGTAAAATTGTCCATTCCTTTTCTCATGACCTCAGAGCTTTGATTAGTATTGGTACAGCCTTAGTTTTCATTTCCCACATCCTGTTAATTTCGATCTCCAGGTCTTTGTATTTGGACAATTTCTCAATAATTTTCATGTTGGTGTTTCTCTCAGTTGCTACTGCTATGTCAATAAGCATACACTTGCTGAGTTTCTTGTCTTTTGTGATAATATCAGGTCTGTTGGCTTTTATTTCCCTGTCAGTTTGAATTGGCATGGCCCAGAGGATAGTTACATCGTTATTTTGGGTAACTGTGTCTGGTTGTTGCTTATACCATCTCTCAGTGGTTTTGATTTTGTGCTTCTTGCATAACTTCCAGTGCACATATGACGCTACTTTGCTATATCTGTGCGTATATGTCACTAGCTTGTTATATCTGTGGGTATTATTATTATTATTATTATTATTATTATTATTATTATTCTAAGCGCTGTAGACCTTCAGATCGTGGGCGATTATGGCCCTCCACAGATTCGTATCCTTTGTAGCACCTAATAACGTTGGTCTTTTTACCATATTTCCCAACGATATTCCGCCATCCTTCCGCACAGGTTCGCCAGGACGGTGTAAAATTATTTTTTTCGAATTATTTATCCAGGTGTATTAAGTATACAATTATGAAAAACAAAAGTGATTATAAAATTTATAGGTTTTCAATTTAAAATATAAACAGTTTCCTCATTAAACCAACAAATATGGAAAGTTATGCTTAATAGAAGTCATTTTAGGTAAAGATTCATCATTTCGAATTCAAGGCCATTTTCAATTTCAAAGCTTCAGAAGGAATTGTCTCGTTAGTCAGGAAATGTTACCATCAATGTATACTTCACATCCGGATAATCGAGATACGAAGCTGGGTTAATCGAGTAGATGTATTTTTAAGGGTAACTTTAATTACTCCTAAACTGAAAACACTACCCCTTTTATGAAATGTTTTATCATTTCGTTTCCAAGGCCATTTTTAATTTCAAACTCAAAGAATGAATTTTTTTGTTAGTCAGGTAATGCTACCATCCATGTCCACTTCACGTCCGGATAATCGATATACGAAGCTGGTTTAATGACGTAGGCGTATTTTTAAGGGTAACTTTAATTACCCCTCAACTGTAAACACTACACCTTTTATGAAATGTTTTATCCTTTTGATTCCAAGGTCATTTCCAATTTCAAAACCACAGAATGAATTGTCTCGTGAATCAGGAAACGTTACCATCCATGTGCACTTCGCGTCCGGATAATCGAGGTACGAAGCTGGGTTAATCGAGTAGATGTATTTTTATGTGTAACTTTAATTACTCCTCAACTGAAAACACTATCCCTTTTATGAAATGTTTTATCATTTTGATTCCAAGGCCATTTTTAATTTTAAACCCCACAGAATTAATTTTTCTATAAAGAACACTACCCCTTTTCCGTAATATATCATTTCGATTTGAAGACTATTTTCTATTTCAAAGCCACTGAATGATCTCATTATCAAGAAAAAAAGTTGACATTGATGTCTCTTTCATGCCCGGGTAATCGAAGTACATATAATCTCGAAAGTGCTGTAGAATTTCCCGTGTGTGTTTTTTTGATGATTGTTGAATGAATGATTCAGATTGAATTACAGTTCCTGGTGCATCAAAACGGCGCCATATTTGAGAAGCATTGTGACCAATCTTGATCTCCAAAAACCGTAATGGAATCATTTCCATTTTCATCTTCAACATGATGGGTAGATAATATTTTAAGTTAAATTCTTAAATGGATTAGAAAGAAGTAATATATTTTTGTGCAAATATTATAATAACATATTAGAATACAAAAGGTTTTCTTATGATGTAGGGATTGCAGTTCTATGAAGTCAATATTGTTTCTACAGTCAAAGTACCGTTGACTCTACCTTACGTAGTAAGCTCATAGACAACGTCTACTCGTGTAAAGATACTAACAAACCACTACTACAGGTTTATTGTTAAATCGAACATTATTTTCCCAATAACATAATACTGTTTACAAAAAGTGCATCATGTATTTAAGAACAAAAATTCTGAAAGGATTGATATAAAATTAACAAAGAGGAGACCTTAATCATTAAGAATGATTAATATATTTTGCGCAACTATTATAATATATGAAAACACAAAATATTGATTCTAAAATCGAACTTTTTTCCCCCAACAATCTAATAGCATTTTTTTTATTTATGTCTTTTACAGTTTATCAACATTTTGTTCGTTATTTAAAACCGAAACTTATTCAGGACTGTAGGAGGTTACTTACAGTATCTGGTGTTTCCAAACGGTCCCCCATTTAAGTTCTGACCGGGCTCGACATTGCTTAACTTCGGTGATCCAACGGTATTTTCAGCGTGATTTGATCGTAAATAGTATCCACTTTTACTCGGATCGTCCTGCAAAAATGAGGGGTCGCAAATCCTCAACCTGGATTCGAGGCAATTTTCAATTTCCAAGCATATGATCACAGTACTGAAAAGTAGAACCACCCTCAATCCGGATAGGTGTCCAATTTTCGTCCGGTTATTCGAAATCCAGAAAATCGAGGTACGAATAATCGAGAAAATACTGTATGTACAAGTTTTAGTAAGTAGTTCACACTCCCCACGGTTTTTTTGAACAGGAGTAGAGGTTTGTCCTTTGTTTCAGTTTACGGTTCCTTCTAAGGTCTACTTCAACTTTATACTTTTAACATCTCCGCCTAAACTCTGAAATTTAGTTTACTGTTTTTCCTTCAATATGAGTAGATACGTTCGACTATCGTCCCGTTCACAAGCCCCCTCCTCCTAAGATTTTGAACAGGAGTAGATGTTTATCCCTTGTCTCCTATTTAGGATTGGGTTTCCGGTTCTTTCTAAGGTCTACTCTATAGTTCTAACATCGCCTAAATTATGAAATTAAATTTACTATTTTTTTTTATATGAATAGATAGGTTCAACTATCGTCCCGTTTACAAGCCTCCCCAGTTTTTGAACAGGAGTAGAGGTTTATCCCTTGTCTCCTGTTTAGGATTGGGTTTCCGATTCCTTCTAAGGTCTACTCAACTCTATACTTCTAAAATCTCCGCTTAAAAAATTCATTTACTATTTTTTCCCTCAATATGATCAGATAGGTTTGATTATCTTCCCGTTCACTAACCTTTCTGGATTTTTGAACAGGAGTAGAGGTTTATCCGTTGTTTCCTGTTTAGGATTGTGTTTCCGGTTTCTTTTAAAGATTTCTCATTCTCTTTTCTTCCCAGTAGCACCGTGCGTCTTAGTGGCATTATTGCCTTGCTTGAGGTGAACTGATTAAATAATCAGCTTAGTAGAAGGAAAAATAAATAAAATTTAACAGAAACACAGAATTTCAAATAACTCGACAAAATATTTAAAATGAACATTTACAGACATCCATACGTTGCTTTAAAAAAAAAAAGGACCTTCTACAATAAAATTAGGTGCTCACTTTTATAGAAGCAGCTAAAAGTGTAGCCTTCCGGGTTTCTATGAAATATAAGTGCAGGGACACGACAAATGAATATCATGTGGTCTAAGATTTACCTTAAGGGTGTATATGAGAGTTTACGTGTGGATGTATTTTTAAGTAAACTTTGAAAGATATTTTCTTCTTGTTGTTGAATAAACTTCGCCTGAAAATACAACCGCGCGATTAAGTCTTTCAACATATACTATTACAGCAACTAAAGAAAACCTAAACACGTGGTTTAGTTTGGTTGGTTTTGTTTTACGGCATACCAAGCTCAACGGGTAATTTAGTTACGACAAGATTTTTATTGCTGGTAATATTTGTTTTTCAAAAATGTATTGGTGGTAAAAGATTTTCCAAAAAAGTATTGCTGGTATTAAAACCTATTTTATACTTTCATATTGCTTTGACCCGTTTTGGGGAAGTAACTATTTGCCCATAGCTAGGACCCTGACAGGTACTACCACACCCGGGTTAGGGTGGACCTGGAAACACCAGCAATTAAAAGGTAGTTTCACGCTCCCCAAATCTTTTGATCAAAGGCCTTGCTGTAAGATGTAGTTTATCGTCTTACCCAGAACGCGAATGTCGTTTATTGTCATACCCAGGACGGCCCAAACACGTAAGATATACCCTTGTGCAAATTAATGGAAACAACTTCTTTAGTTTCCTTTCTTTCACCATACGGTCAATTTTAAACCTACTGGAGTAACAGGTTGTAATCGATTTCTATTTTTTTGCCTCAGATTAGGTCATTTGCAGTAGTTTGCAGTAATAAGAATCTATTTTCGGGGTGTATGATAAAATTTGTTTGGCCTTGAAAAATATTGCGTCATCAGATTTTCATCACTCCCAGACAGTATTGTCTCGACCGTCGATTAGTTGTCCTACGACCATTGTCTACGATGGACGTTACTCCAAGGAAGCGTACAAAAATTGTAACGCTGCACGAACACAATGGCAAGCCTTACCAGTGAGCAAATCAAAGTACTAGCTCTGAAAGTACTGGCTCAAAAACTCACCTGATTTAAATCCAATCGAGAATCTGTGGTCAATCTGCAAAGAAAGACTTTGTGGAATGGAAATACGAAGTACTAACATGTGCACTGGATCATGTTTCAAGGGAAAAATACGAAAAAAAAAGTAAATAATAACGGAATTATCCGTTTTGTCTCAATGATTTGCACAATGGTGTACAAGTAATCTAACAAAGGCTAGCTCAAGGGTCTCGTTAACCGTCACCACAAATCTATGATACGCCTCTATCCCACTCTACTGCATCTCAATTTTCATAAAGTAGTAAAATATAAATTTTATTTGTCAATATTTCTGAGATGAGGTATTGTAACTATTTACACTATATACATTGTTCGGACAGTTGTCCTCATTTTTATTGTCTTATTCACTACGTTTCGGCAGTTGTACGTTCCGAACTTCTTCAGGATCTGTCTATATTTCTGAGATGAGGGATTTTATTTCACTATATACATTGTTCGGACTGTTGTCTTCATTTTTATTGTCATATTACGACTTTTACGCCCGTGAGCGAAATAAAGGTTTCGGTTCGAAATTTCAACGTATATCTCCTGAAGTAGACCGGAGCGTACAACGGCCGAAATGTCGTGAATATGACAATAAAACTCAGCACAACAGTCCAAATAATATAAATAGTGTGAATTCATTTTATTGTAAGCTAATTGTGTACAATAATGGATCATATGGAATATAGGTAAACAATTCAACTAGAAAAATTGAAAATAAATCCAATGTATTTAAATTATTGGAAACCGATTCTCACGCCAAGTGGCTACACTTCTGGTTGGATTGAAAATTGTCTAAAGGGTGGATGAAAATATGTTGTAGAGTCAACAGCTATCGATTACAAGGAGGGTGCAAACTGAACTCCATAGCTGTTTGCAGTGATGACACGGATCGTTGGGCGGACGGCTTCCATGTCTGAATTCAAGGGCAACGACAGAGAGTTACCCCGTTGGGGTCGACGGTCACGTGTCCGTGTACAAGATGAGCTTTCAAATGGAAAGACATCGTCCGTCGTTTGACTTGTAAATGAATGGGTTCCGCCAGGTTTACTTGCACAAGACGCCACTACGCATGGCCTTCAACTCAGATATGTGCAGAGAACTGGTCATGTGCTCAGCTGCGCAGAGATCCTATGACCACTCCTGGTTATGGGACTGATGAGGATGGTAATGGTGTTGGTGTCGATGATGATGATGATGATGATAATGATGATGATGATGATGAATTAAAAACTATATATTCTGCTAACTCTATGTAGCATTTCTTGGAGAAAATCTGTCAGAATGGCACTTTCTCTTTAGATTATAAATACAGGCTAAATGAGGTGGGCATTCAACTCCATGAAAGTAGCTTGGCGAGTCCTAGCTGTGGCCAATTGATGTTCTCAAAAGCTGTAGCAATTTGTCGTCTCTGAGAATCCGACATTTTCATTTTGAGACGACCGTTGAACGGCTATGCATTCCAAATCAGTTACCATACACGCGAATAGCTGAGACTTGTTCAACAAATCAGGTGCTCACGAGTACATCAAGTGTAAAACTCAACGTAGATTCCCTGTGCCTTTTCTATAGAAACTGTCGGGTTACCTCCTCCTCATTTTCGAAACTGCTCCTAGGGAACGCTCTCATGGCTATAAATACTATTTTATCATTCTCTTCTTACATTTTCCGCTTACACGTCAACATGTAAGTCTCTCATGGAAGGACGCGTTATCTTTTGGGAAACGCATGAACAATGCACACACATACACGCATGTACGTACGCACATTCACTCACTACACATACTTTGGACTAAAACAGTTTTCACATTCATTTGTCACGCGCATTATTGTCTTTGTCATTTGTAACCCTTTATTGTTAATACACTATCATTTGTTTGTACACATTTATATTGGTCCTTTTTCTTTCTTTCATTTATTTATGTGGACTCACATCCCGAGTCTGCCATGTTTGTTGTGGGCATTTCAGGACACGTGTTTATCTCTCAACGCATAAAGCGGCCTGTAACAATACTTTCATAGGAATTGTTCTGGTGAATTTTTCGCTATGATACATAAACTTTATGAATTTAAGGGTAGGATGAATAAATTATCGTCTAAATAGCATTTTCTTCACACAATGACAACATAATCGCGAGTGCTTCAGAAGATTGTTCGGTCAAAGTATGGCTCATACCAGATGGTGGCCTTGGGACCAACATGGTGGATCCTGTCGTAGAACTTCTCGCACATCAGAGACGTGTGGGGATTGTGGTATGGCACCCTTCAGCCCATAACATTCTTCTCGGTGCTGGTAAGAGAATTTTTCTTTTCCTACCAGATTTCGTTTCCAACATTGGTAAAGAATATGTAACAATGGTCATATTTACAAAGCTAAACTTGACCACAATACCTTGTCAGTCATCTTTAATGAAACTTGTATAAAAAGAGGGAGTTGTAGCCCAAATATACACAACTGTGTACTATCTATATATATATATATATATATATATATATATATATATATATATATATATATTGTATAAATTGTCATCTAAATGACACAAAATGAAAATAATACTGACATCTCATTTTAACAGATATATTAACAGGTATAGGAAATAGGAGGCATGGGGGGAGTAATGGATATTGGCTCGGATTGTGGAATCAAAGAGCCGAGTTCGAATTCCAGTCAGATCCATTACATTCACTTACGTGCTAATACCCTTGGGAAAAGTATGAATCCTCTTCTCCCCAGCTATGGGTAAATAGCAGGTAAGACCGGATTCTATAGCCTTGGATGGCAACTGGCCTACCACAGAAAGAAATGGCAACCTACTCCGGGAAAAAAATTTGCCTCGTCAGTCATGTATCAAAAGATCGGTTAAGCGTGTATCACGTATGGCACGTAACTGACTGATTAAGAGATATATTTACCAAAATGACACAAAAATATCTTGAAATACTAAAGAGTAAATGTATTCAATAAAATCGCCATTGGCACCCACACTGGCACCCACATTGGCAACCAGGTGACGTCAGAATCGGTTGCATCTCTTCTGGACGATCTCCTTGTTTAAGTTGGTAAATGCTGTCATAATCCTTGCCTTCAGTTCATCTTTTGGTGTTACAAGGAGTTTTGTTGGCCACACATAATAATCAAAGGGGTTGTAGTCTGGGGAGTTAGGTGGTTAGATGTGGTCGCAGAAATTATTTGACAGCCATGACTGGGTTCTCCTGCTTGACTGGCATGGTGCAGAGTCCTGTTGCCAGACATAGAGCCTTCCAGCAGCTACTCTCTTGACCCAGTATAGCACTACCTCCTCAAGACACATGATCTAGGTCTTCGTGTTGAATCTGAGACCCTGTTGGAAAATGAATGGAGGCACAACGTCGCCATTACTAGTGATCACTCCAAACACTATGATGTTGACTGAACATATTATCCAACTCTTTTCGAATCCTTTATACTGTCCTCGGATTGACACCCAAACACTCTGAAATGTTCGTATTGGAGCTCCAGGCCTGAATACCAAGCAGTAGCCATTTCCAAATTTCTGGCGGAGTTAATTGCATGATGGTGCTCTTTTTCTCGCAACGATGCCCAAATGACCTTACTATACTGTGCAATCAACAAAATCAAAAACAAACAACGCGCATGCGCGAAATTAAAAATATAAGATGGCGACGATTTACCCATCGCACTCTGTAGGCTGGCGGCAAGGTTTCATGCCTTTGAAATAGCGAGATGTAACTGCTAGTTCTGTACTAAAAGTTTCTTTTATCGCATTTCTGTTTGTGGAACTTTCTTACAGCTTCTTGCTTTCCAGTCAACTTTGATATTCAAATAATTTAAATGCAATGTCAATCGTTATCTCCTGACTTTTTAATTGTTCTTTTTTATTGTCTTCTCTCTTTACTAGTAATTATATTTCTCACATTCTCTAAAACTTTTGTGTCTTAGTGGCTTTATTGCCTTCTTTGGTGTGAAATGATTAAAAACATCTAACCAGCACTGCTTTAAATTCCAGTTATCTAATAAAAAAAATAAAATTATATTTCCAACACCCTAACACCCAACAAAAAAAATTAAAATTATTGAAAATACAGTATTCTAATATTCATTAAAAACGTAAAAACTTTCTTGATAGGTAGATCGCCATTTTCTCAACCGGTGCGGTCCTGCACACTAATGCGCAATAATACATCATGAAAAACAATCAAGTGCACCCCAAGTTAACAAAAGAGTAATTTTTAAATTATTTATATATTCAAAATATCTTTATTTTTAAAAAGACAGTGACATCAGCCATACGGCTTTCATGTCTAAGTCAAGTCTTTGTCATTTGATATTTTAAACCGGATGCTAAATCCCTTAATCTTTACGAAAGAGTGGATAATCCTTTCCTTGTTGCTTTCCTCAAGGGATTTAAATCAGTCATTATTGGGTTCTCTTAAAAAAATAGATTCTTCATAGATTTCCTTAAATAAAAATTGCACCGCTAACCTTTTTTTGAGAATGCTAAACCAAGATTTCTTATTTTCAAATTGAAAGTGTGCCCCAGAGTTTTAATTAATCTCTAAGTGCCCTCTGACGTGAAAAAAAATGGTTGAGAAACACTGGGATAGACGGCAGACAGGCAAGTCGCTACATAGATAAATGTGAATACATTGAAACGGATATACACAAAATAGATATGAAAAGAATTAGAGATAGATAGATAGATCAGATTGAAATATATTTATATATATACATATATATATATGTGCGTTTCTCTGTAGATGACTATGCTCTCGTCCGCCGGTTGAGCACTATGGGGAAAAGGGAATCTTTAACGACTGCTGCTGCTTTAAATGCATCGTTCTTCGTAATCGTGTTAATATATCACGTATATAGTGCGTTAAAAAATTCCCTTTCTCAAATTAGTCAAAAATTCCCTTTGTCAAATCGGTCGAGTTTCGATCCGACTTGAAACCAAACCACCGGATGTCTAGCGACACTGATGCACTGTGATATAGTCTGTGGCTTTTTATATATATATATATATATATATATATATATATATATATATATATATATATATATATATATATATATATATAAATAACTGATATAATATTTATGCTCTGTAAATTTATATTGAGCACTGTTTTATAAAAATAAAAATACCAATAAGAACACCGGATTATATATTCTTACTGTTCTTTCTTTTTTTATATATATATATATATATATATATATATATATATATATATATATATATATATATATATATATGTGTGTGTGTGTGTGTGTGTGTGTGTGTGTGTGTGTGTGTGAGAGAGAGAGAAACATAGAAAAGAGAACTGAACCTTATTTCATAATACAGTCTCATCAGGACATAGCAGATCATGGCTCTCCTCAACTTCCTAACTAGTATGCCTTTTAGCAGTTTTAATTCCTTTGCTATCACTTCTGCTATTGCCCTTTGTTCGACCATCCATTCACACTTGCTCGCCGGATAGCCCGCTGCCTTCCCTCTCTTGTCCTCGGTATGCTCAATGAGGGTAAACATTCCAAGCCCTCTCTCCTCATTAAATATTTTCCTGTTTCTAAGTAGAAGTATTCTTTCTGTTGCCATTTCCTTTAAGACTTCCTTGTTACTTTAATCGTTCCATGGAATTTTCAATATCCTTCCTTAGAATCACATTCCTATCGCCTCCAGTTTTTTTTTTTTTTTTTTTTTTTCTGGTCCTTGGAGAAATTGTCCAACATTCACTGCCATATAAGAAGATGGATACCACACACAAATCCAGCAAATTTTTCTTTATTTATAACGAAATTTTTCCGTTTCTTAGCAACTTAGCCTTTTTATTACAATTTACATCGAAACGTTAAAGATACCGAGACGCTCAGCAATTAAATTTAAATTTTGACATCCTATGTAAGTACTAATATATATTGCCTTAACTAGGCTTTAATTTTTATAAAAGTCAACCCCTAATAATCCATCTTATTTTTCATTCTGGTAAGGGGTGTGATGATGGCATATATGTCACCAAACATCTCCAGGAAATTGTATACCAAACAAAAAGAAAATTTTTTACCTGCTATGTCGATCTCGAAGAAGCACAGAGACTCTTATCACCCATTAGAAACCGCCTTCCAAACCCTGGCCCAACTGAATATCTAGAAGTGATAGCGAAACTATATCGGCCTACAAAATCTTCGATGTCTGGCAAGGACTCCAATATGAAAACATTTCAAACCACATCAGGAGTACGTCAAGGAAGAAATACGAGCCGCAGACTATTTAATATTTCCGAGATTATGCTTTATGCATATACAATAACAGATGTGGAGAGATGGGCATCGATCATTTAGGTATTCCGTACCAATCTACCAATAAAGTGCTTTCTCTCTCGAGGCCAATGTACTAGTGATAGGAATGGAACTATGCTAATGACATAGGTATTCATGGTTGGGTTTGGTTTATTTGGTTTGTTTTGTTTTACGGTATATCAACACTTCAATGGGTTATTTAATGCCGACAAAATTTTTATAATGTTTTGTAATGTTTTTCTTCAAAAATCTATTTCTGGGAATATTTTTCCTTGAAGAAATCTATAGCTGGTCATATTTTTCCAAAGAATGTATAGCTGTTTGTATTGCTGGTATTTTTTTTAAGTATTGTGATAATAATTTTCCCTTCAAAAATTATTGCTGGTAATAATTTTTTTTATTACAATGTTCTTCTGGTATTAAAACCTATTTTTATACAAGTTTGGATGTTAACTACTTGCCCATAGCTGGGACCCTAACAGGTGCTACCACCCCGGGTCAGGGTGGAACTGGGAACACCAGCAATTAAGAGGTGGTTCCATGATCCTCAAAACCTCCTGATCAGAGGCCTTGCTGTTGGATGTAGTTTATCGTCTTACCCAGGACGCGGATGTAGTTTATCGTCATATCCAGGACGCATATTCATGGTTGGGATAAGAATAGTCTTTAATAGAAAATCAACTTCCTCAACAAGCGCTCCAAGTAACGAGACTAAAGATAAACCTTTCCAAAGAGAAACTAGATCTGGAATGAAAGCATTGATCACACATACCCTGAACTCATCATAAAAATTCATGATGTGGAATTAGTAAATACCAAACACTACAGATACCTCGGTGCATGGATAAGTTATAACAATTTTAGTATGGGTCAATGATTCCCAACGTGGGACGTATGCCCCACCGGCAGACCATGATATTGTGGTGGGGCATGCGTAAAATGCGCACCCTTCAGCTTACTATACCAACAGAATAAGAGGGCAATTTGAGAATTAGTTATTAACAGTGAATTGTTTTCTAGTGAGTCTGAGTGAAAGTGTTTATTTATAATGCGTGTTAATACATACGATGCATATACAGTATGCATACATAAAAATATTTTGTGTGTATATACGTAGATGTGCAATTGGCATACAGGGTATTTCCCGTCTCCCCACACTCACATGTCTCGGTCAACAAAGGAAAGGGTGTGAGGCATGTCGTTGGAAGAGCCCATGATTTGTCGGCCAATCAGCGTGTGTGAACATTCAGTTTACTTTTTTCAAGTGAATTGCAGTAAAATTTTGAAAAATTTAAATATTACAGGGGCGGGGGACGGCACCAGAATTTGGGGAAATACCAAAGTGGGGACTGGCCCCAAATCGGTGTGGAACTACTGGTATAGGTGATCAGGACATGGAATATAGAAAAGGCTGCCCTAGAGGTAGTTTGCTCAACGCCGCAAATTGCTACAAACCAAAACAACCTAAAATTTCACACGAATATCATCGTTAAAAAAAATGTCTAAACTGCTTTTTGAGACCGATGATTAAAATGGCTTCAAGCGAACGACATTTGAAGGTCTTAGCGAGTATCATCCTTCTTCGAACCTCGTGACTGACGCTACACAATCATAAAGAATTCTATTAAATAACAGAAACCACATCCCTTTCTATAGCAGTAACAACTAAAATGGATATCACATGTAACACGAAGAGAAAATAATGACATAATCAAGCTGCTGACATTCCACAGTACTTCGAACAAAAGGTTAGGAAGGAAACCCCCATCAATACTTGAAAGAACAATAACAGGTACTGGCGTTGAGAAAATGATTTTCTTGAAACATTGTTTTAAGAGAAAAATGTTATGAATTTCAAACAACACCAACATTGGTTAATCGGTCAATGTGGACAGAATGTTTCCTTATAATGTTTCATCATTTTATGTTTATTGTTTTTAATTAGCTCAAATTATATTAAGAGTAATTTATGAGGAAAGAAAACGTATTTGTGGCTGGCCTAGTTTAGCCGAAAATTACTTTTAAAAGAATGTGCAACGAAAGCCAATTTACACACCTTGTGAAACGTGTGTAACTTTAACCCCGTGTAAAATTACACATGCATAAATAAACCTGTATCGGCATGAACCATTTTTTAAGATGAACACATTTTTCCTTCCCTCAGCTAGAATTCACACCCAGACTGCTTGTTTACTTCTTGGTCCGCGCACCTGATATAAATAGGGAAGCAAAATTCAGTAGCAGAAGTTATGATGAGCCAGACTAGCCATAATAATAAAATGGATGAAGGGGCCCTCTGTGAACGACCGGCATTTTAACATATGTCCCCCACGAGCATAAATTAAGTGAAGATGTTAGGGGACCTTACCCATAATAACATAATGGACTATTCCATACGTAATAAATACTGTGCCTCAAGAGGAACCAGGGAGTTTAGTCTGAAGTCTGAAGTGAAGTCCGTCAGGAGTCAGTCAGTCAGTCGAGTCAGAGGCAGTCCGAAACAGAGTCGCGTTCAGACAATTACTACTAAACCTGATTGTTCGTACTAACACTTTCTACTTCTCTGTATATATTTCTGTTTGTAATATATCTGTGTTATTCCATATCGGTATTCGAGTTCTTCTTTATTGGTTCTACCTTGGACTATCCCCGTGGTACAAGGAACCGGACCATAACAAAAGACAACAGAAATAACTCTCGAGTCGCTTAGGATTCACCCTATATAAATAATTACATCTTTATAAAAGACATTTTTTAATTTTCAGTTATGCATCTTTGAAGACGTCTTTTCTTAAACTTTTGATATTTCACTCAGATGTTGGCTGACCCTGGACGTAAATTTACGATAGAAGATACCAAAACTAGTGCACTTTTAATGTATTTTCGCTTTAATAAACGTATTTCTCTTTTAATCAAAGCCGCATTCTTTCAATTTGAATTATGGTCAGACATTACATGCTAGTAAAAATACGTGAAGACGTGCGCATATTTTTCTGGATTATAGATCCAGAAAGATATAAAAAAGATTCCTGGGCGCTACTCAAAAAACAACATTTAAGAGCAGAAAATGTGCAAAAAGTATTACTCTCTCAAAACATATATAGCAATTTAAAAATACAAACAAAAACATACAAAAAAGATAATATGGAGACTAAGAAAAACAGCACCAGCTTAAAAAAATCTCAAAACTGTGTCGTCTTTGCTAGTAGAACATAATTATAATTAATTTTCCAGAACAAGATAAACATTTAAACAAAAGATTAGATCACCTTTCCACTTTCCAAATGCACACACGAAAACAAATTCCTTCTGTGCTTCCTACAACAAGATCATGATCACAAAGATGAAGTAAAATCACATAAAGTAATTCTGATAAACTTTGTTCCTAATACCTAAACCTAATAACAAAAATATATACGAAACAATAATATACAAAATAAATTTAATAATATTATATATATATATATATATATATATATATATATATATAGTAAGAGCGAATTACCCTCCTTACTATCATAAACTGACTGATCCATTCATGATAAGTAGTCCTGGGTAATCGTCTAGAAGAAAAGAAGATAATACTATTGCAGTGACTTGTTGAATACTGAATACTACTATCACGACTGTCTCTGTCGAGTTAATTGTTGTCTTACCAGACACCACATCACAATTATATATATATATATATATATATATATATATATATATATATATATATATATATATATATATGAGCAATCTAGGTGTTATAACCACAAATAAATCTATTCTATTTAAATCCACACTACTTCCGACACCCAAGCAAAATATGTAAATAACCTGATACTCGTGACTATAAATATCGCTCAAAATGTATACTACAGCAACACTCGTGTTGTTTCTCTAGCTTGCTAGCTTAAAGGAAGATTTTTGGGTTATAAAATTTATTTTAGACCTCTCTTCTGTGGAACCGATATACACATTTTCCTAGCCTATTTTATAAGTAGCACTTTCTCCGTATATATATTACATTCTCCCCCATGAAATGACCCCCTTTATAGAAAGTGGATAAAATGCTTCTAAAATGTTAAATAACTAATTTATTTGGTTAATTATTCACCATGTTGATGAATGACTATTTTCCAACGTACCTCTAAATTCTTGATCCTACTTTTTAAAAAAAATTCTCCTCCTTTGATGTGATAAACACTTTAAATGCATTGATTATCTCTTCCTTATTAGAGAATATTTTATTGCATATGAGAAACTCAAAATGCTTAAATAAGTGATAATCAGTAGGAGAGATATCAAGTGAATATGGAGGATGAGGCAAAATTTCATCATTCTAGCTATGCATCTTATTGGATATTTAAAAGTATGTGGCTGCGCGTTGTCATGGAGAAAATTTGGGCGATCCCTATTCACAAATCTGGGATGTTTCTTTTTTTAATCTTTCGTGCATACACTCAATTTCTTCACAATCCTAGGTTGTTTTCTCTTGAGCCAAGATTGACTAATGAATAACCCCTTTGAGAAACCACTGTAACCAATAACTTTTTAGGGGTCAGTGGAAGTTTTGGTGAGTCACTTGCATCGAACCACTGGCCAACTCTCTTACTCTTGCCAAAGAGTATCCACCTTTCATCGCATGTAATGATTCGATGCCAAAATGTTAGTTTTTCCCGGTTTGTACTCATACAGTAAGATTACTCGACATTGTTTCATCGTAATCATTTTTATTGGGCGTATGAGTAACAATATATTGAAAGAAAAAGAGTCAAGAATAAGTCAAGTTTATATATATATATTTGGTTGGATTGATGTGAGTTTGTGACCCCAGGGTTTTGCGACCGTCAGACAAACTGTCAGATATATATATATATATATATATATATATATATATATATATATATATATATACACATACACACACACACACGCTAAAGAGGTTACTTCGTTAAACGATCGGATCAACAACCAACCCCAAAAAAGGTGTCATTTTATGTATGAGAACTTTATATACACATATATTAAGAAATGGACAAGGTCCGACAATTTATTTATTAAAGATATTTTTTTTTTATGTTTAACGATGTTATTTATAGATATAAGTATTTAAGCAAATGCTCTGTTTATGATAAACAGTAAAATTTTCCGGCCTTGTCCGAGAAATTTTCATTTCGTTCTTTGACAGGATTCGAACCTGCATCCTATACGGAACCGCAATTTACGCAGACGTGCCTTACCTCTGGGCCACAAAGAACCTTTTCGGTAGACAAGGTCGAATTTACTGCTTATAAACTTCAATCTTCCATGAATCTCGTACATTCATAACTGCTCTGGCGTATCAAATGTAAACAAATGACGTCATATATTAAGAAATGGACAAGGTCCGACAATTTATTTATTAAAGACATTTTTTTTTTTCTTTATATAACCGAAAAGGTTTTCTATGAAAATTTCTCGGACATTCAGGCCGGTAAATGTTATTTAATACTGTTTATCATAAACAGAGCATTTGCTTAAATACTTGTATCTATAAATAACAACGTTAAACATAAAAAAAATGTCTTTAATACATACACATATATTAAATATATATACACATACACATATATTAAATATATATACACTTAGACAAATTTGGTAGTCGTCTCATACACTGAAAAATGGTATAAGTATTTATTTGGGCGTTTGTTCAGAAAACAAGTGTATAGTTAAACCGATATAGTCATATCAATCAGCTGTCAAGTGTTCAAAAATTCCTGGCGTTCACGGAAATTAAGAAAAGAAAAGGTCATAAATTTTTTCTTAATACTGGATTTTCTTTGTCTAACTCGTCAACAAAAGCACATAACACGTAGCTTAAAGGCTTTTTTTATTTGTTTGGCAAATTATAAAAAAATGCCTCTTAAAATTTGACGTGTCTGCCTTGAAAATAAGAAGTTTAATTCTCAGATAGGTGAGTGTAAGGCGTGGGTGGTATGATCAACTCAAATTTCTCGAACTTGTATTAGATGTTTTTCAGGTAAGTAAAAAAAATTTTTTTATCGTCCTAAGGAGGTGAAGCTATCACTTTAATTATCTCAGTTAATTAGCATTGTTTGATTGTAACCTTTATCACTCTGTATACAACTTTATTTGCTGTGCAAAAAGTTTATCCTGCCACTGAAGGTAACTGAATTTGAATTTCATAGTTGTGTTGTCATATCCTGTAATGGCAAAAGGAAACATCATTGAGTGAAATTAACAATAAGGATACTGCAATTGAGAGGCCTTGAAAATGAATGCAGTAGAAAGGCAAGTAATATTAATAATGCATGATTGCTAAAAGTTAACTAAGTTTCTTTGAAAATGCAGATATAACGAAACATGAGTCTTTGCTAAGTTACGACGGGATTCTGTTCTTACGTCTAGGTGCTCAAATTTATGACCAAAAGGAGAACTGATTGCCCTAAAATAATTGTACCGACAAAGAGAATGCAAATATACTTAGACGAAAACGTATACACAATAAAGCTATAAGCAGGTA